>OZ025244.1:12758012-12905512 GCA_964019155.1 Osedax fenrisi | reverse complement strand
ATTTATAATCATAAATAAAAAAGTTATTTTATACCATAAAAAGTGGCCCGTATTAGACATAATTCCCCTATATATGATGTAATATTTAATTTGATAAAATAAACTAACCATTCGACTAAGATAGTATTGAATGATATTGTTATAAACCATAATTTAAACGTTAGTAAAACATACATATTCATATTTGTAAATTAATTGTGTTATATTTATTATTTAATATAATAAATGTATAAGTATTATTAAAATTTAATAAATTTAAAATTTTTCAAAATTAAATATAATTATAATTTAAAATTTGCTAAATTTTACAATGCATATACTATAATAAAATACAATTATACAAATGTATACAGCAATATAGTATACTATATATTTTAGGAAATATTATTGTATATATATTATATTATATATATTGAATTTATTGACATTATTGAAATTCACATATAACGTTAAATCACTATCGCGAGACATAACCAGATGACCATAATTATTTAAAAATTCACTCCACCCTATCATATTATAATATTATATATATATATACCAAAAATCAAACCAACACCCATATATTTATAGTTTACCATGGTAAAATACAAATCTATGTCCAAACCCAATACCCATTCTAATGTCTATGATTTTTAATAATTTCAAAGATCATAATAATATCTTTGTTAACATTTGAATAAATGTATTCATATTTATCATATTTATATAGGATATTTATTTGAAACAATATATTATATTTAATGAATAATTTATCTAGGATATTTATACCTATCTTAATATAAATTATATATACCAATCGCGATTAGAAATATTAAGTAATATATATTGTCAGTAGGTGATTACAAATTGTTGATAGGTAAGTTGATTTTACTGAGTAAAAAATGAATTTAAAATTAATAATTAAAAGTATCATACATTTATACTCTGTATGAATTTATCATAAATTCAATTTATGATAATTTTATTATAACATTTATGTTAAATCATTTAATAAATGTATCAATAAATTATATAAATCATTGAATTATAATTATTTAATACTTATTATCTTACACCCCTAGATTTAAGTAATGATTAATTATAATAATGATGTATAATAATTAAATGATTACAACTACTACTGTTAGTAAACTACCCATATATTTAATATAATACTATTATAATAATTATATGATATAATAGTATAGATTATATGATGTTATATCAGTGATGGGCACCGATCCTTTTTTCGCTGATCCCGATCCTCTATTTATTCTATTATGAGATCTTTATCCCGATCCCGATCATCAATTCGTTACCCGATCATTACCCGATCACGATATTATTTATATATTCAATTAATACGATTTTAATTCATAATTAGAAACAATATATATATATGTAGGTATAATAGGTATAATAGCCTATCTACGTAATATAAATTGTTAATAATTGTAAATAATATTTGTATTAATATATTGTATTATATTTCAATAATAATTCAATTGAATTAATTGCATATATTAATGTATATCATATAGACTATATGATATATTGAATTACATATAATTTATTTATATAAATGCATTTAATTGGATAAAAATATATATTCATTGTACGACGTACAATGTACGTTGAGTCAAAGTCTGTGGTTTACTTATATGATATCAATTGATTAAATTCTATTATGGTATAAATAACAATTATTATTTAAATACTACTTAGGTTTAACCTAGTCTTGTAATACCTTGGAAAACATTACAAAATAATAATCAATACGATATCATATCAATATAATAGTACTCTATTAAAATGTTATTAATATTCTTATAAATGAATATAATAATATTAGAATATCTTATATGCAATGATGGGCACCGATCCTTTTTTATGGATCGGGATCGGGATCGCCGATCCTATCCTTTTCCCGATAAAATACGTTAAATTAAAGAGAATAAATAGGACCTAACAGAGAGTAATACTATGTAATACATATAATACCAGCGAGGGTATACCTAAGGATATTGGTAA
The DNA here is from genome assembly GCA_964019155.1 of Osedax fenrisi. Lineage (NCBI taxonomy): Eukaryota > Metazoa > Annelida > Polychaeta > Sabellida > Siboglinidae > Osedax > Osedax fenrisi. The sequence continues at coordinate 12,903,499 of OZ025244.1, read as the reverse complement.
ATAGGTGGGAAGTTAAATATATCATTTTATAATGTATTATTAAGTTATTAATATAGGGACTATTTTTGTAGGTTTAAAAGAATATTAACGTTTAAAGTGTTAACCTATTAATATATATGATGTAATATTTAATTTGATAAAATAAACTAACCCTTCGACTGAGATAGTATTGAATGATATTATTATAGACCATACTTTAAACGTTAGTAAAACATACATATTCAAATTTGTAAATATATTTTTTTATATTTATTATTTAATATAATAAATTTATAAGTATACTTATGTAATAATATATTATTAAAATTTAATAAATTTAAAATTTTTCTAAATTAAATATAATTATGATTTAAAATTTTCTAAATTTTACAATGCATATACTATAATATAATAGAATAATACAAATGTATACAGCTATATAGTTTACAATATATTTGAGGAAATATGATAGTATATATATTATTTTATATATATTGAATTTATTGACATTATTGACATACCTAGTACCTTATAAGTAGTCAGTTAGTTTAATAGTAGTTATATGAATAGTTATAATGTGTTATAAGTCTGATAGCTAAGCAAAGAGTGCCTTGTTAAGTATAATATAGTGGGCATGTCTGCTTATAGTATTGGGCGTGTTTAAGCTATATTACAATATTTATATAGGATATATATTTGAAACAATATATTGTATTTAATAAATAAATTATCTATGATATTTATATCTATCTTAATATAAATTATATATAACAATCGCAATTAGAAATATAAAGCAATATATATTGTCAGTAGGTGATTACAAATTGTTGATAGGTAAGTTGATTTTACTAAATAAAAAATGAATTTAAAATTAATAATTAAATGTATCATACATTTATACATTGTATGAATACAAAGATTCATACATATTTAATATGATATGTACTCTATATTAACATTATTTACTATCAACTATAAAATTTCTAAATATATTACATGTAATTTAGTAAACGATTTACTATAAATTCAGATATAATTTCAATATTAATAGCGAATTTTATATTTTAACTTTGCATATTATTGTTAATAAATAGTGACCTTTAGTAGAGATACAGCATTATAATAAATATTAGAATAATTATACTCTTATACTCCTATTTATAATATGAACCCGAATAAATATAAATATAATTAAATTTATTTATTAGGTATATGCATTATAACAATATAACTAAAATGTAAACACAATTTTAATAAAAAGTTGATCGAAGCTCAAACTAAGAACAAATTTTAAAAGTAATCTTATATATTATATTAATTAATATACACATTATAGTGTACTATTACTTTTTGCCTGTTTTCGTAAATTATTCAAAATTAGTATATTATAGTTTAGTATAAATGGTAAAAAGCTTTGCGATTTTGTTAATAAACTATGATTTGGAGACCTCAACATTATTTATTCGAATTAGTGATTTTATAATGACTTAATACATAATAATGTAATATATTATATATATATATATATATATATATATATATATATATATATATATATATATATATTATATATATATATATATATATATATCTCAATCACTAGAATATGAGTAATAAATATTATTAAAATTAAAATAACGCGTAATATTGTATACATTTAATAGTCACACTCAACAATATTAAATATTATACTATTATTAACTACACTACTTAGTTAATACTATAGTACGATAGTTAACTTTCGGCCCAGTTTAGAATCAGCGTTTGTATATTATATATTTATATGTTATTTATATGTTTGCATTTATAATCGGAATCGTAAAATTCAAATATAATTCTAATTCTGTAATCAGTGAATATATACACGTATTTTATCTAGTTTATTTTATTGTTCACGTCCCATTTACGCATATATTTTAAATATATAGTATAATTGAAATAAATTATTGATTCTAGGTGATATTGGAATCTACGTTTAATGTGCAATTCAATAAGTGATAACTTCACAATTTATACATTCAATTCACTAAGGGTATACACATTATGACCATGTAATGTTAATATTAATATAACGTGTTCTATATATATCGCTATAATGTTATGTAATCTTTAAATATTCGATAATTATCACATGAAAGAACAGTGTAAAATGTATTGCAATACAGTTTTATTTTCTGATAATGTTTCCGTTATAGTTTTATTTCTATATTAAATAGTATTTTTATTTTTATTTCTAATAATATCACATTATCTTACTCTGTTTATTATTGATTGATTGAAAATTTATTTAAACACTTAAATAAATTATAAATTATTTCTCAAAAATGTATATAGGGGAAAGTAAGCGAATACGGACCCTCTCGGTATCTCAGAAACCATAAATCCTACAACAAAATTGTAATGAATAAAATATTCATTATTATAAAAAATAGTCTAAAAAAGTATTTTTTATTTTTGAATTATACAAAATATTGCTAATATATCAATAAACTGATTTTTTTATTAAGTTTTTAAATTTATAGTCTAAAAAAGTATTTTTTATTTTTGAATTATACAAAATATTGCTAATATATCAATAAACTGATTTTTTTATTAAGTTTTTAAATTTATGAAAACAAATTTCAACTTAAAACCTTCTTAAGATTATACAAATGTATCGATATAAAATATAAAACTATACTATTACAAAATAAATCATTTAAAAATTGTATTTTTAATTTCTATATTTGTTATCAAATATTCATTAAGTTATAAGCATATATCTAGAGGTCATATAAATTCCTAATACGGACACTTTAAATGTCTTAATACGGACACCCTATAACCAATCAGCTCGCAACGTAAGAACAATTCTGATTTTCATAAAAATCGCGTGCGTTATAATATTAATACCACCAATAAAGCTAATTCTAAAAAAAATTATTATTTAGATATTTAACTTGTATTATTAATTAAAATATAATAAAAATAAATAAATTATTAACTAATTAAATTACAATATATTTTTTATAAAATGAAATATAAATAACGTAATTGTAATTTGTCTGATTGATTCATCAATAATATATATAGTTTATCTAGTGATATATAGTTTGTCCGTATTATAACATAGGGTGTCCGTATTCGGGCATGGGTAACGAATACGGACACCCCCGTTATCTATGGAATTAAAAGATTAAATACAATTTAAAATTACTATAATATCTAAAATCATATAATATTAATATATTTTAATTTTTGAATACAAATAATGAGTCATAAAAAGTTAAGACCATTTATTGTTAAAGTGTCCGTATTAGGTTACTTTCCCCTATATAATACAAATAAATTATTTAAAATAATAGATTATTTAAAACAATAAATACCATTAATAATAATAAAATAAAATAGAATAAACCGTACGGAAATTAATAAATAAAATAATAATTACAAACAATATTAGTATTACAGGTTGCTGATAACAATTGTTGTATATATTTCATGAATGTTTAATGCGATTTTATTGCTCTAATATAGGCTGAAAGTGAATTTCATAGTTTTGGACCTATATAACCAAGTTACCGAGTATTCATTTTGGAGGGACGGAGAATAGGGGTAGATAGAATAATAGATACATGCTTTCTAAGAGATGGAAAGGAATATATGTGTACTAGAGAAGCAGATATATAGGAGGAGCACATCGAAGAGTATATTGAGGAATGAACATTATAATATTATTAAACACGTATTATGTTAATTTATTTTTAGACATATATGTACATTTAACACGTATATGTCAACTTTAGCCAAGTTCCTGGATGGGGTGAAAGGACTCCACCAAATTAAATAACAATAATATATATATACTTATATTATACATTTATATACATGCTTATATATATATATATGTATATATATATATATATATATATATATATATACTATTCATTTATACATTCATGTATTTATCTTTATTATTATACATTTACAAAATTTAAATTTGTAGGCAACCTTTGTATGGTTCTATGTATTTCAATATAATTAAAATTGTAATTTAAGTTAATATATAATGATAATATAATTTATAATATATGTATATTATAATATAATTATAATATACATGTATACGTTTATTCCACTATCATATACATTACACCCCTATTACATATATATCAACCTTTGTTATGGATATATTTCAACTTATCATTCCATCTATACTTCTTAAAATAATCATTTCATTTGAATCCAAAGTCCTGATCGAATATATTTTATTTCATCCCTTGAATATCTCGAAATAATATATTTTTGTATTACCACGGTTAACTTATTTAATTACCTCTTTCAAATTTCACGAATACATCTTATATTACCATAACCTCCTACAATAGTAAGCTCGAATACTGAATGAAAAAAATAATAATTGAATGGCTACTTATTTTTTTAGCCTTTAGAGTTCATTATCTATTAGTACTATTATCATGATAAAATGACAAAGCGATCGATAATATTAAAAATGACAGGAAGTTAATATATCGCACTTTACTTAAATATATATATATATATATATATATATATATATATATAATGTATACTAAATGGATAAATATTATTCTATATAATAATTATAATTCATTATTTCATTACATTTATTATAAAATCAATGAAAACATATTTATTCTTTTTTTTCAATTTTTTAATTAACTGAAAATAATATATTTAAATTAGTGTTATTTAATATGAAAACAATTAATTTTAATTACTCAAAAAATAAATATATATATATATATATATATATATTGATTTAGTGATTTATGTGTTTAATAATTGTTTTTAGTTTATTTTATTGACACTTATTATAGGTGTGTACAATGTATATAGTATACCCCTTGTATATTCACTAGTTTAATATTTATAATAAATAATAAGTATAATATATAAAATATATAACAAGTACAAATTCTAAATATATTAAATTACTCACATATAGAACAGGTAAAATTAAGAGAATTATTATAATATAATACAAAGGGTGGGATATGAGGTAGGTTAAGCAATATTTAAGAAGGATTGAAAGTATTAATTGAGGTATTGAAAGTAGATATATAGGTAGTTTCATAAATATGGAACACTATTATTACTTAAGTAATTAAGTACAATTGTAACACGTTTTCGATATATAAATAATATAATTAATTTTCTCATTGCGTACAACTACTCCTGATTGACCTTTCTAGTGCATTTGACATGCTCAACCATTCGATCCTAATTAACCGTATCATCGAACTTGGTATTGAAGGTTCCCCCCTTAAGTGGCTGATGTCGTTCATCACTGATCGAACTTCGTCTGTTAAAATCAATGACTTCATATCACCTCCCACCAATATTCTTAAAGGGGTCCCTCAGGGGTCAGTTCTTGGGCCACTTCTCTTCTCTATATACGTACGTCCTATCTCTAATATTATTCGCAAATACCCTAATATCTATTACCACATATATGCTGATGACATTCAACTACTACTTAAACTGCCCATTGACTCTATGAACTCTAACTCTGAGCTGTCAGATTGTACTTCTGAGATCACTTACTGGTTACTAACTAATGACCTCTTAGTCAATACTTCCAAAACTGAACTTCTTAACATCTCGAAGGTACCTGTCACTTTCCCTACTCTGTCAATTGACGGTATAATTATTAAACCTTCTGAATCTGTGCGCAATCTTGGTGTTTTAATTGATAGTACTCTATCGTACGGTGCTCATATAAATGCAATATCTAAATCCGCTAATCTCTATTTGAGAAAAATTCGTCACATTAGAAACTATTGTTCGCCCAACATCACTAAGCGCCTTCTCAATGCCCTAGTATTATCTCGAATAGACTATTGCTGTTCTCTATTCTACGGAATTAAGAACTCTGAAGTTATTAAAGTTGACCGAATTATTCGCTCATCCGTAAGATTAGTTCATAGGCTTAAGCGACGGGATCATGCTTTAACTGACACCCACCAATGCAATATGAAATGGCTATCGTTTAGAAAACGGTGCCAATTTATGCTTCTCTGCTTAACACATAAAACACTATTCCTAGGCAGACCTGCATACTTACGTGCATTGCTCACTCGTCGCAACATCCTCCCACATCTGCGCTCGTCTGATGCCATACTACTTGACTTACCTGTTACTCGTAACGTGATGCGTTCTCGCTCCTTTACAAGCATGGCTCCTACTACATGGAATCTGTTGCCTTACCGCCTAAGAAGATTGAAGTCGCCTCACGTATTTGCTAATAGTCTCAAAGACTATTTAAATTTAAAATTAAAGTAACCCTCTCCTTGATGTTGATCTGGTTCCATCTCTATTTTTATATATTATATTGCTACCTTATTTAATGTTATTGTTTCGTTTTGTTTGTTCGTTCACAACACCAGTGAGGGTAATCTTTCTTTACCATATTTGGTGTATAAATAAACCATCCTATCCTATAATTAAGGAAAATTAAGGGAAATATATAAAACATAAAAAGTTAGTCCATGCAATCGCATTAGTATGGCAGACATACAATATTGAATGAGAGAATATATGGAGTTATGAGTGTATACTAAGCAATATATAAGGTATATATTTTAAGCGAATCAGTTATAGAAATATTCGAAGGTGAAAAAAAGTTAATAGTGGAATGATGAAAGTGAATAATAATGACAAAGTAGTATGATGTAGATGCACAATGTGCATTGCATATATAATGTGGTTTAATGTGTATAACGAAGCATAATGAGGATGTTACTGTATATTGAGGTGCAGTAATGTAGTTATAATGACCGTATTTATATGTATAGTGGCAAGAGGGTTAGTTAGGTTATGCAACAGATTTTGAATATGTGATTTATATATATATATATATATATATATATTAGCGATTTTTATAGTGAGGGATAAAATCACCAAAAGTAACATCAATAGCTATGATTAATAAGTATTGGATGATGTAGTATCCATCAATGACAACATAAGTAATATAACGTGAAACTTGTATCGAATATTGAGGATGGCAGATTATGAGGAGTTACAGATATATATATATATATATATATATATATATATATATATATATATATATATATATATATATATATTGAGAAGAGGAGAGAACCGATAATAGATCCTGGAGGAACATTGAATTAAAATGGATAGGCTGGATTGATAACTTTCTACTTTACATGAATTTAAGATATCGGAAGAGAACCATATGATTAAGGCAAAGCGAACGTAATTTTGTTATATTTAAAGACTGTTTATGAAGGATAAATTAGCAGTATAATATAGAAAGTTATAAATAAATTACATGGATTTGAGACACAGTTTACAATAAGTTATATAAGTAATAAGACGGATCATAAAGGGTGGGAAAGGATGAAATATGAGTATAGAGAAGGGGTGTATGTATACGTTTAACCTATAGGGTTTTAATTATAGGTTTGAAGTATATATACTAGTATTAATTGAACGAGTTATTACGAGGAACTGGACAATAGGTATCTAAGATAAATAAGGTAGTCTTAGTATTTATGATGGTATCAATTATTAACTATAGGAGTGGTGTATAAGTATTTTTAATTTGGATATGGTATCTATGTAGTTGAGATATAAGAGCGTCTAATTGACTTGATATAATACACTGGGTGAGAATACGCATCTGGCGATTTATTTTGAATGATATATAGTTTATGTATTTGGAGGTCAGAAATAAAGTTGTAGGGAAATATAGTAGTGGAATTGATGTATAATGTAGGACTAGACGATTATTGAGGCGATTTCTAAAGTAATCTTCTTTCTGGTTAAGCGGAGTTAGCGAAGATGCAAATTGATAGTTTTTATTATAATGGAGATATGCATATTGATATCATATGATATCAAATATCATGCTATGTTTCCAGACATGAGATAACTATTGAATTGTAGAACCAGAACAGATGATATATATATATATATATATTATAATATCTATAGATAATGGTTTAATTGAAGTAAAGAGAGTTATGTTGGAGTACGTTTGTAATTCCATTGATACATAATAAAATTATATATATATATATATATAAATATATATGTTTACCTGTATCCATATTTTCTATAAATATAATTATTAATGTTAATATTGTAAATTATATTTTACATTTATATATATATATATTTCGAGAATATATTTACTTACATATAATATCAATTAATCAATTATCACCTGTATTTGATATTTCATTTCCTTGTTCATTTTCTAAAAGTTATTATTTAAAATTTAAGATTGTCTAATTTTTAAGTATTGTCATATAATATATTACTATTCATTACGAGAAAATAAATATGATGTTGATATATTATTGTAATATTTAATTAATTTTATTATTATATAATGTATAAATATATTCTTATAATAAAGGTGATTATATATATGTTAATAATTTGGTAATTTATAGTAATATATAATTATATTATTATATATATATACATATATTATACTTTAGATACTAGCTAAGTATAGCTAAGTATAGCATAATTATGTATGAATTAATCATAATATTTAATAAGTACTATTTTAGCTCACATAAAATGTATTAACAAATATGTTAAAATATTGAAATCATAATTTAATACGAAAATTTACTTAACATATGCCAAATTAAATTCTATTTATCAATCTAGATTTTGTTATTTACATTTTGATAACAAATTACTGAATTAGAATATCCATACTTACATGGCATACAAGCCTTAACTCTTGTGTTATATTATTAATAATATATATTATTTCTATTTAATATTAATAAAAACCAGTATTGGATATTTGACTTTGATGTTTATTTGCTAAAAATGTTATTATTTAAATTTAAGATTTGATAATTTTTAATTTATATATATATATATATATATGTATAAGTATTAAATTTGAATTATATCTCAACGATTTGGTATCATATTATAATTTATTTTTTACATAAATGTATTTATTTATTATTTATTTAACATAACTATATATATATATATATATATATATATATATATATAATAATAAAATGTTGGTTAAAGATATAGTTTTGATATATCATTATGTTTATATAGTTTTTAACTTGAGAATATCCCAGGAAAAACAATCCTATATTAATCCAGATTGAATCCGGATTGAAAAGTTAGGTATTTCCTGGGATGATGGGAGAAGTATGTGACACACCAACAGTATATGTACCATGTCTTCATAGATTTGATGAAATCTTTCGATCGTGAATGGTATATGGAAGTATGGGTTACAATGAATAAGTACAACATCTGTCACGTGAATGTGCGTTATATTAGAGGATTATACAACATCGACAAGTACAGATTTACCAAGTAATTATTGGAGAATTGATGCGTTCAAGTACGTGAAGTATGACAAGTTTTTATAATAACTTCGAAACTGTTTAAATTATTTAATGAATTATGACATATTATTTATAATGTCATGTTGGTAATATAAGTATAAGAGGTAAAACTCTGAAATACCTTAGATTAGCAGATGATATTAAAGGAATTACTGGTAATGAAGTAGATTTGCAATAATAATGGCATAGAGACTATAGAGATATTGCATCATATTAATATGGAATGGAGATTAATTGAGATATTACGAAGTTCATGATAATACATTCAAATGGCATAATTTATGATATAAAAAGAGTGAGGAATATATTGGAAGAGGTAAAAACTTCAAATAGGATAATCAGTGAAGAAAGATCCAAAGCAGAAGTGATTACTAGAACCGATTAAGCAACAACAATGTATATATACTTAAATATGATATTATATAAGTGCGGTAGAGCGCATCTGAATAACATATACATGTATGATACATGATACATGATGTATGATATATGTACCATATGAAGATCTTATCTGAACCTCCAGTAGAAGAAATCTACTATAATATGTTAATGGCGTGAGTTCATCTGATATTTTTAAAATTATCATGAGGGTGCAATCAGGGGTGGTAGAAAGCGTGACGATCAGCGGAAATTATAGACATAAAAAACAACAAACATAAAATAACAACAAACCCCAATGCTGCGATTCGATAAGAAAAGTGAATGAAATGAAATTTAGTGAATCCTGTGACTACATAATGTCATGGTTTATGTACAATGTATATATATATATATATAATAGGGATATATGATATTATTAATCATAATATATATATATATATATGTTATAATAATCGGAGGTATACCCATAAGCTATGTTTATCTTATACTAAGGATATCCGTAATAACATAATAATAATAATAATAATAATAATAATAATAATAATAATAAATATATATATAAAATATAATTATAAGTATTTATAAACCCATATTTATCTTAAAATAAATTAAAGTTGCAGATGTAAACATACATATTAGTAACAATATCCAATATTTATTTAGAGACCCTGTTGCTATTTGAAATATAGTATTGATATAATAAGAAATATATTGATATTTAAAAGATTAATAATTTAATAATATATATATATATATATATATATATAAAGTATCAATAAATTATAAATTAATAATTATATTAAATTAATTATTATGTTTAATGAGATATATATATATATATATATATATATATATCATTGGTAACTAAGATTTAAAAAAAATAAAAATATTTGGAGACTATTAATTTTTTTAAATTCAAATAATATTATATCAAGATTGTCAATTTGATTTTAAGACATCTTCTTCAACTGCTGATGATCTGATTAATTTTAATAATTTTTAAATAATAAGAATTATTCGGTTATATCAATATAAATTAAACAAAGTATAGTAATTAGAACGTATTATTAAATACATTATAGTATTATGGTATACATTCTATAGGTTAATAATAAGCTATTTATATAATTGGCATCAATAATTATTTTAATAAAGATAAATCTGATATTATTCCAATTAACTGTGGATTTCCTCAAGGTTTCATATTAGGTCATTTTTATTTTCATCGTACATAAATGAATTGCTAAATTTTAGTTATCAATTGTAAATAAACATTATTCTTAAATAAAATTTGTTATTTGACAATAAAAATATAATTTTTTTTATGGAAAAATATATATGATATACTTGAAATATTAATACTTTACTATACTTTAGTCGAGTTCTAATTTGATCAGATCTGACAATTTCTTTCCATCCTTCCCAGTCCATCATCAGTATACTTAATTAGTTTTCTTCACAGTCGCAGTCGTTCTTTAATATATCTATTAATTTCTTGGGTTGTCTCCCCTGTTTCGTATGACGTTCTTTAGCTTCCATAACATTAAATTATGTACTATTTCGTTGGTGTGCTTTATGAATTGACCTGCTAGTCGCAATCTTCTTTGTGTTATTATATCGGAGATCGTTGTCATTCTCTTGTACAATTGTTTATTTGTGACTTTATCTTTCCATGATATATTTGTGGCCATTCTAAGTAACCTAGTATACTATACTGTTATATATAACAACAATCGATTTGCTTATATTTTGATATGATTAATAATATTTGATATGATTAATAATTAATAACTTACAGCTTAATGTTGATAGAAAATATATTATTCCATAGTTTTAGAATACAATAAATGATTACTATAAATATTAATTATAATAATTACATTATAAGCAAGAAATCATCATATAAATAGGAATACATATTGATGACAATATAAACTGACGTTTTCATATGATATATATTAAAAAATAAACTTTACTCTTATGTATCTGTTATGTCGATCATTATTACTAAATAAATATTATTACACAATTAATGTTCATCTATATTAGTACTATTTGATATAGGCAATACTTTAATTGGTAACATAACATTTATATCTATTTTCATAATAAATGTTTTAAACTCAATTTAAAATAAATAAATGTTAAACTAAATTTTTAATAATCCAAATACTCAGCATTATGAACATTTGTATTTCAAATTAAATACGTAATGATATTATACCTATACTTAAGGTATTACCTAAAATATATGTATAAATCACAGTTTGATTTACATCCTAAGATTATTAGGTACATTATTTTCTAAATGAAAATGTGCGTATAAATTCAGGTCCATCAATATGTTTATCTAACATAACCTTTCATGTAATCTTGGTATTTTTGTTATAAAATATTATAGACCAGATTATAGAATTATTCACAAAATACAGTATTACAAAAAAGAGCACTATAATTATATTCTTAGAGCTTTAAATAATGTACTACGTGTAAAGTACAACGTTTAGCTATATTTATATTATTTTCCATTTATGATTTAAACTGTTACTATTGCTGTTTATATATCATATTTTATTAGATATTTTTATTAATGAAAAGTTAATATTATATACATTTAAGTTTTTATAAATTACTATAATACTTTTAAACATTTATTTTAATTTTAATTTCCAATGATCAATATATTATTGTTCATGTTATTTATTTGTAGATATTGTATACATATATTTATATTCATAGTCTTATTAAGCTTCTATATTAGATTTAATACCTAGTTTTATTTGGATAATAATCTATTACTAATGGGTGAATATAAATTCTATAGAATCTATTGATAATATATTCAAATTATAAAAACCCATAAATAATGTGTAAAATTATAAGAACTTACAAAAGTATAAACCTATCCGTTGGGTATTTGTATAATTTACCATATATATATATTAAGTTTATATATTGTAATATGCATTACAACATACCCTCGTATGCATGCATTACAACTCATAATACATTAATACATTATATCAATTATTCATAGGTTAATTGGTTGATCCTATAGCATATATCATATGATATATCATTAGTTTCATTTTTATCTTAATTTTTATAATTGCTCAAAATATGAACTCGTATTAAAAACCGGAGATATATCAAGATAATAGATTACACATTATATGTTAACATATATTTAATAAGAATTGCACAATTGGATTTTACATATAAACGGCGCTTCATTGTATGTAAAATAATAATAATGTAAAGGTTGATACAATATACTAACTCTTAAGTATTATTCTTTTGTTATCATCTATCTATAAATTAGTGATATATATTTATATATATAGTGTGTGTGGTGTATGTGATAATTGTATTTAAATGGATATTAAGTTAACATAAATATAAATATATATATATAAACCGGCGATATATCTGTATCGTTATCATCATAATTTTCAAATGTTCGTTTGTTATTACCAATAGATTTATAGATTTCTAATAATTATCATATTAAATAAGCTATATTTATTGAATATATATAACTATATATTAATTAATAATATGTATGGTATATTTAAAACTTATTATCTTTATAAAAATTTATAAAAATAAATTATGCATACAATATATTAAATGTGCAATTTGACAATATACAAACTTTAATTTAAAAGAGTATATATTAATATTAATAATGTATTATTTTTAAATTAATAATTAAATATTTCGAATCAATATATTCTATTAAGTATATAAAGTATTATAAAATTAAATATAAATATATATATATATATATATATATATATATATATATATATTTATAGCATTAAATATAGTATTATATATAGCATTAAATACAATTTAAATATATTTTATACATTTAAAATAATTACGATAATATTTTGTAGGAATAAATTGGTATATTATACACAATTATTTATATACTATTATCATATAAAATTCTATGTTCATCCTTATTATAATCACTTATTATAAACCACCCAATAACGAATATAACATAGGTCTCATTATATTATCTCATACACTGATATCTTACTGGAAAACCTCACTGATATATTACTGGAACACCTCACTGATATCTTACTGTAACATCTCACTGATATCTTACTGGAACACCTCACTGATATCTTACTGGAACGTCTCATTGATATCTTACTGGAACAACTAATACAACCATACTTATAGATCATTTAAACTTCTATTAAGACAATGATACATCTTCTTATTAACTTATGTAAGCAACACGACCGTTACCAACGCAACACCTTCTCAAGTATATATTAAATTTTATTTATATTTTTGTTATTTAACATATATTTTTGTATATATTTTGGGTATATATTTCTTTTACTAACTGTAACTCTTAACATTTTATTTTTATTTTATTTATTGTTATTTTACTTTTACTATAATTTTCTCCTCATAATTGTCCTATAGGAAAGTGAAATAGGTAAACGACAGGATAAGCATATGGCTTCTTCGTTTACCATGGTCATACCTAAATTCTGATATTATTATTATTATTATTATATACATGGTCATATGTTATATATATGTTAACAACAATGGAAAGCATCAGAAAATTCAAGAGGTCAACAAAGAAACTTGAAATGTCTAATGAAAAAGAATAATCTTAATACATCCACAAAAATACATGAAATACAATATGCTGTAAGAAATCAAAAATTGTCAATGGCTTGGAATAAATAACAGGTAAAAGAAATACAACTATTATACAGATCAAGTATTAAAGCGAGAAATAATGAAGAATGGTTGCAACTATGGCATAATTACTGAATGAATTCCCACGAATTATAGAAAATAAAGAAATCGTAAGAATTGTACACTGAATTAGAAATCAATAAAATGCCTTTCACTTCTGATGAAATCTATAATGCTATTAGGATCATTAAATATAAGGCAAATCTGTAAGTTTACACGAAATACTAACAGAAATCTAGAAGTTAGAAGAATTACAAAACATACTATTAAACTTGTTCCACAGTGTATATTATCAGGATCCTATTAAAATGGAATAAAGATATTTACTAGCATTTCAAAATAAAGTAAACATAGATATTATTAAAAAATACAGTGGGATAAAATGTACACAAATCCCGCGAATATCTATAATGTATTGTATTAAATAGAACATTATTGAAAACAGACGATTTTCTTAGAATAGTCAAAATGGTTTCAAAATAACAAATCCACAATCGGTAAAATACTAACTGCACGGCGTGTAATCGAAGGAGTAAAATAGAAGAATTTACCTACTTTATTACTTTTTATATTTTCTCGAACGAATTTGATTCAATTGACAGAAATAAAATGAGAGACATAATTATCGCCTATGGTATCCTAATAAAAGTTATTAACGTTATAATGATATTATATATTAAAATATGCCCAATGATCAGATCACCTCATGTAAATATTACATTCTTTGAGATTACAACCGGTTTTCTGCAAGAAGATACTACCGTGCCATTTTTGTTTATAATCTGCCTTGATTACGTACTGATAAAATACATTGATTGTAATTCAGAACTAGACTTGACAATTACTGAAAGAAATATCACAATATAACATCCAGTTAACATAGCAGATATAGATTCGCAGATGATATAGCCATTACTACATATAGCCTAAGTAAAAAAAATGTTCTATTACATAGCATAGAAAAGTCCGCTTACAAAATTCGAATTCATATTAATTCAACTAAACCAAATAGGTTATTCAATGTTTCTCAATGTTATTCAATGTTCCTACATGTTATTCAATCAAAATCATACTATGATAGATGTTATGAATAACCAGAACGATGAAAATATCAGGCAAGTTAAATATTTTATATACCTTGGCAGATACATAAAATCTACATAAAATGATATACTCGTAACAATTGAAAAATTGGTATTTATTAAACCAGATGACTAATATATGAAAATCTAGACTCTCAACAAATGTGAAGAGAAATATCTTCAGAGTAACAGTCGATTATTTGTTAGTAAATGAAGTATTATCTGAACATTGATATACGCATTGGAGTAGAAGATCGAACGTACCTACACGAACATATTATGAACCTCCCTGAATGTGTATTGAATATAGGATATGATAAACAATGAGATTTATGATAATATTCCAAGAATCACATGTTCAATTGGTTAAAAAATAATTCGATTCGCAAGACACTGCTGGATAATACAAATTAAGCTAGTTATTGATGTGCTACTATGGAAATCCACAAATAGTAGACATTCCTGAATTCGGAATTCTTAAGACGTTCTGCTAATATATGGAAAGATAAAATATTATAATATGACTTGGATACACTGATCATTTTTATGTGAATGTAGAAACATTTCAATGAATGCCGAGAAATTATTATGTATATATATATATATATAAATATCATACATTTTATATTATAATATCACATATGTATATATAAAATATATATCAAATATATATATATATATATATATATATATATATATTATAATAGTATCATATATTTTTTTAAATTATTCATTTATAATACAATATTTTGATAAGTTTATATACATTTATGTATCATATACATAATGTATGTATCATATATTATATGTTTACGAATATCATATTATTAAGATATCAATAAGATATCATTCTGTTTCTGTCTCTCGTAGCGAACAGACATGTTTCTATTGATTTTCAACTTATATTGTTTAACTGTTAAATACACTATTTCGCATTCATCTACGTTACACGCTTGTATACTGAAAAATACACATCTTCGCATATCATCAATTTGTATCACACGACTACATATCTCGGTCACTGTTCAGGAGGATCATCCCGTGCCTGGCTTGCTCTGGTTGTCGGTAACCCGTATTTAAACCGTCGTGACCTCGAGATTAGTGTACATTTATCCCGTATGATATTTCATAGTGTATGCGCAATATAAATATATAGCTTCCGTCTTATATATATAATAGAATATCAATCATATTGAGTATATCTTCTATAATTATAAACGTTATATAGGTTTTTCGATATTGCAGCGCTGTGTAAATTGATAAATGATACCTTAGATCTATAAAATCACCAGACCGCATCGCGTGCATTTTTATTATGTAAACAACTGACTTCTATTGTTTTATTTATTCTATTATATTGCCTGGATGATTTAATTTTAATATTGTTTACTGTACTATTGATTCATACATTATGACTGTTTATATATAATATATTATATATTTTATATATATACATAATTCCTGCATAGATATACAATAACATATATTTCACAATCACATCACATATTCATACTAATATAGCAAGCTTAGATAAATACATACTACATTAGAATTTAATTTAACTTATATTAGCTAATATGACCAATTGTACCTACTGTGATAAGCCATGTAGCACTGAGAATAGCAATTCTTGTACCAATTGTAATGATTGTATTCATCATAAATGCCTTTTCAATGCCGATATGCTCCCTTCCGCGTGGACTAATAATAATACTCCTCCTCAATATGCTTGTGCGATTTTTAATTCTAAACATTTTCTATTTTATTGTAATAATTGTCTGGTATCTAAAAATGATGTTTCTTCCTCTTCCATTGATGTTGTCACGTTGAACTCTTTATCTTTACAAATAAATAATATAAAATCCTTAATAATCGATTCTAATAATATTATTAAGAAAAATACAACATATGCTGATACACTGAAATCTTCAATTGAATCTTCGTTTAGTTCTATGACATCTAAGATTAATAATATACCGAGTAAAATGACACATAATCAAATAGATGATTTATGTGCAATTATAAAAAATATATCGAAATCTAGCTGTAATATGGATTATATTAATGATATGTTTAAGTATTTTGGTATCGATAACGCTACTATCTCTGATGTTAAATTTATTAATGGCACTGCCATAATAAACTTCAACTCAAAATACTCTAGAGATAGGTTTTTAGATCTAAAATTTGATGATAAATATGATAAACTGTTTATATTCCAGTCATTATCACTCGATACTAGGAAATTGGGCTTGCTGTATTATCATGCTATTAAATCAGGTTCCATTAAGTCCCTCAAATCGGTGTTTAATAAAAGAACTAATTGCTATGAGTTAAGAAGAACTATCAATGATAAGATTGACTGGATATCTGATAAATATAACCCTACGCAAGAGGAAATATCCGCATGTAAGATATCTTTTGCGGCTTTTTCAAAATCAAAATCTGAGACTGAGTCTAATAAAAAGTGACTATGTATGTTATCTGATGTAATTAGCATTTCCCTATTAATATTAGATCTCTTCGCTCTAATATTGTACTACTCCTTGCCTATCTAAAAATTAAACCTATCTCTATTATTGGGATCACTGAAACCTGGATTAGCATTGATGATACGGATATATTCTCATTGTGCTGCGAGGCGGGTTATAATCTTTATCTCCAACCTTGTAATTATGGTCGTGGGGGAGGCGTTGGTATCTTAATTCATATGGACTTACCAACGCCTTCCATTTCTTCTGTTACTTTTTCTTATAGTGATTGCTTATCTTGCACATTTAATTTCTCTTTCGATATACTTCGTATTATAGTTATTTATCGGCCTCCTAGGCCTGATTATTCCATCTTCTTTGATGAATTCTCTGATTGCATAAATAATGGCTTACATTCTAGCTCTTTTAAATTCATTTGTATGGGAGATTTCAATTATCATTTTGACTCCATGTCTCAACCCCATTCCTTATTTAGGCAATTAACTGAATCCCTTGGTCTTCATCAACATATATCCTGTCCTACTCACACAAGTGGCAATATTCTTGATCTGATTTTTACTCCTAATGATACACCTACTCAGTTCATTTCACCCTGTATTCGTTCTGATCTCTTAACTGATCATTATCTGATTCATACATCTATTTCTCTAAGGAAACCTGTATCAACTAAGTCATTAGTTTTTTATAGGGAGTTGAGGAAATTAAACTATCATGAACTTGGGTTACAAATTGAGAATAGATTATCCAGTGATCACATATCGTTTGATTTTTTAAATTACTGTCTTTCATCTACTTTGAATAACTTAGTTCCTTTAAAATCTCGTTACTTCACTCTACATACTTCATCACCTTGGTTTTCTTCTCATCTTGCTATAATGAAACGTTCATTAAGGAAACTTGAGCGTAGAATTCATCAATCTTCTTATCATAAGTATATTTTCTTGGAGGCAAGGATGGCTTATAAGAAAGCAATTTATTCAAAAAAAGCTAATTTCTATGAGCAAAAATTAAATGCCTGTGGTTCAAATTCCCAAAAAAATTTCAAAATAGTGAATAGAATACTTGGTAGTAATTTAAATCCCATATCAAATAGACTTTCCGACTATAATATGTGCTCTTCTTTTGTATCTAGTTTATATAATAAGTTATCTAGTATTTCTAAATGTATTAAATCTAAACTCGCTTTGATACCTCCGAGTATGATTGCCCATCAAATCACTGAACCAACGTTATGTAAATTATCTAGTTTTTCCTCGCCTTCCATTTTTGAAATACACAAATTGATTATGATGTCCAATTCAACATCTCCTATTGATCCTCTTCCTTTGGTTGTCTTTAAAAATTTAGTTTTATTACTTTCGATTACTATCTCGAATTTAATTTCGGAATCACTTAATGATGGGATCGTGGCTAAATCTCTAAAATATGCTATTATTAAGCCGATTCTGAAAAAATCCTGTCTCGATCCTGATGATCTTATGAACTATAGACCCATATCCCAACTTCCGATAATCAGTAAAATTATGGAACGTGTAGTCAGTAGACAATTGATATTTTATCTTGAGAATAACTATTTAATGGAACCCTACCAGAGTGCTTATAGAAAACATTATTCCACTGAAACTGCTTTAAATATTATTACTGATACGCTCTATAAATCGCTCGACTCCTCTCATTGTGCGCAACTATTGCTACTCGACCTTTCGAGTGCGTTTGATACTTTAAACCACAATATTCTTATTGAACGCTTTAAGGAACTCGGAATTGAAGGTTCGTCTCTCAGCTGGTTAACTTCATTTCTTAACGATCGAACTTCCTCAGTAAAAGTGAATGATTATATTTCGCCTCCCATTGATATACTATGTGGAGTTCCTCAGGGATCAGTACTCGGTCCTTTATTGTTTTCTATTTACTTGCGTCCTCTATCTAATATTATTAGTAAATTTCCTAATATTACCTACCATATATATGCTGATGATATACAGCTAATTATTAAAATTCCTGTTAACTCGCTTAACTCCAATTTGGAACTTCTGGAATGTGCATCTGATATCATTAATTGGCTTCTTAGAAACGATCTACTAGTAAATACCTCTAAAACCGAACTACTAAATGTATCTAGGGTATATACTACTTTTCCACAGGTAATCATTGATGGTAAGGTTATACATCCTTCTGCTTCAGTTCGTAATCTTGGAGTTATCTTCGATAGTACTTTATCTTTTGATGCTCACATTAATTCTATATCAAAATCAGCTAACTTTCATCTACGTAGGATTAGACATATTAGAAAGTATTGCTCTAAGCGTATTACTAAACTACTTATTAATGCTCTAGTATTATCCAGAATTGATTATTGCGGATCATTATTTAGTGACTTAAAGAATATAGAGGTTAAAAAGATTGATAGAATTATTCGCGCTTCTATACGCCTTATTTATAATATCAATCGTAGTGAACATTTGAAAACAGATGAACACCAACATAATCTTAAATTGCTATTATTTAGAAAGCGATGAAAATATCGTTTACTCTGTCTAGCTCATAAATCTGTATTCTTAGGTAAGCCTGACTATCTGCATACTCAACTGAAACGTCGTCGCATACTGAAGAAGATTCGAACATCTGATGCAATACTGTTGGAGAGCAATACTTTATTCAATGGATTTAGTAATCGGGCATTCTCATCCGCTGTTCCTCGCATATGGAACGTCCTACCGTATGACTTACGGAAGGTCCAATCCTTATATTGTTTTAGAAAGAAACTAAAACATTATTTAAACACTTCTTAATTTATTTTTGTATACGCGTTATTTAATCTTTATATCCTATCTAAATCTATTTAATTTAATTTTTGTTATTTTGTATTTTCTATTCGTTTGTTTTTATTATTTTTCGTTATTATTATACACCAGAGAGGGCACACGCTATATTGGTGTTTAAATAAACTATTCAATTCAATTCAATTCAATATAAATGTAAGCTTATTGGTACAATTCATCACTTGGAAACAAGTTACTTAGTTAATTATTCATATATTTTATGCGGTTTTTCCGCAATAATTTCTCAACATAATCGTGTTAACATCTTCGTATGTAGAGGATAGATTGTATAATCTGGTTTGTAATTATTTGTTCACGAGCATATAACAAATATAGTTTATTTATATAGTTTATTTATATATTTATACTATATACTAACGATATGGTCTTCTCTTGTCAGGTATCTACAAATTAGTAATACGTGTGTGTATATATATATATATAATTTGTCTTTGAAAATTTAATATTATTATTTTAATTATGATAAACATAAAATATATAGAAATATGTAAAGCATAATGTATAACATAAGTATTAACTTTTATGGTTTCAGTGTTATCACTAAATTTCCAATGATCTTTTAAAGTATTGAATTCTGTATCTATATTACATTTTTAATATAATCCTTAATATATATATATATATATATTTATATTAATATTATAAAATAAATAAATATTTATTAATATGTATAGATGAATATTTTTAGTATTTATCTTAAATTGTAATGGTATATACCATATATATATATATATATATATATATATATATATATATAATTACATAAATATTTATAATAACATTTTGGTATTTCATATCTTATTTTATTACAACCATTTGTAAAACATTCTCTGATAACTGCAGCTATAATGCATATAAATAGTGAATTTTAATATATTAAGAATATATTCATGAATATTTAAATCGTATCTAGAAACATTATTCAAAATAAGATTGTTATATATTATATATATATATATATATATATATATATATATATATATATATATATATATATATATATATATATATATATGAATGGATCAATCCTATAATTAATTATTAAAAAACTAATGCAAATACATATATTATACTTATTATATTATTTATAACTTCATATGTAGATCATAATATTACATTATTATATTATTATATATACTTATTATTTAATTCCGCTAAGTATTCGGATTATCTAATTAGTTTATCAACAAATTAAATCAAATCCTCATTAATTAATATTAACAATAAATCTTAATAATATTTTATAATCTTGAATATTTATTATCTAGTTTTATGAATTATTAATATATATTCTCAGCGTATAAGCATACCAGGTATACCAGTAAGGTATACCAGTAATACTATAGTATATTGAAAGTATAAATGCAAACTCAGAAAATACAATCATGTTTACTAATATATAAAATGTAATATTGATATAAAATATATCCTAAGTAAACATAATTATATTGTGATCACTTTTGATTATTCAATCATACAATATAATTAATACATATATTATTATTTTAAATATATTAAAATATATTATACTATAAAATGATTTAAAACTATTATATATTTTGATAGAATATATTCTATAGTTATATACCATAGTATATATTTATAATATTTGATCGAAAAAATTACTAAATACCAAAGAAGAATTATAATAATGATAATATAAAAGTTTATTGATTCGGTTTTTTGATAAAGGTTTTGGTCGATCTAGTTTGGCACTCGCTATTGAATGTTAGTATTTGAATTTTATAATATTTATAAAGTATTTATTAATAATATATTAATCTAATAAATAGCTTTCTCAGATTTGTATATTATATTATGAAATTATATATATATATATATATATATATATATATATTATCAAATCTAATACTACTGGTAAATATCGATGAAATATGATAATACTTGTCACCCTATACTCATATAATAAAATTTAAGTTAAATTACCTAATTATAATATGTATTATAATGATATGATAATATGTAATACACTCATAATTGTTATTAATTATATATTATATATAAATATTCGACCATTAATTATACGCTATTTGTTATAATAACAATTACAAAAAATGCACATTTAGATAATCGATAATATTATTCAATATATTTAATTTTTATTAATTTGTCCTAACATTTGGTAATATTAACATTGTACAGAGTTAATTAATCTAACATATTTTCATATCTATTACCGTTGTAATTATATTTGCGTCGACCAAAACCTCCTTATGATATCGACTAAAACCCCGCATCACATATGATATTATTATGTTATCTTTATTCAATTATTAAGTAATATTTGTAATTGATATTTTTATTTTATGTAGATTATTGTATATTTTAATATCGTTAGTAAATATCGTTAATTGCGTTGTCATTTACCATTAACTATCCGCTAATTTTTTTACAATAATATTTAAGAAAATGCATTTTTTACATATCTATAATATTATTCAATATATTTAATTTTTATAAAATTGTTATTAAAATATCTGGTGAAATTAACATATTACAGTTCGTTAATATAAAATATTTTCATATCAATTATCGTTGTGATCATATTGGCATCGATCACAACCTCCGCATCTAGTAAAATACCCTCACGTCCTCTAGATAGTCATTCGACTCGTATTCAACATACCAATAAGTACAATATTAGTTCGAATTTAAATGTCGATGTCAATCTAAAGAGATCATTCGTCGTATGGAGAATACAACTGATTATAATACATATTAGAATAACTTATTAGTTTTATGGGTAGGGTAAGTATCCTGGCAAGGGAACTTTTATGAAAGGGGACCATTAGATAAATTGTACAAATAGTCAGTAAACAAAATTTGAAATTTATTTTCGAATATTGAAAATTATTGTAAATAATTTTCAAAACTCGGAAATTTCTTTTGAAAATAAAACACGAAGTTCGCAAAATATTTGAAAATAATTTACGAAAATAATATGAAAATGATTTTCGTAAATTTTACGAAAATAATTTGCCAATAAAATATATATTTGTAATTTTGTTGAAAATAAAAAATGAAGATTGCGTTTTATTTGAAAATAATGTACGACAATAATACGAACATGATTTTCGAAAATTTACAAAAAATAATTTGCAAATCAAATACAAAGTTTGTAATTTTTTGGAATTAAAACGCGAATCTTACAAAATATTTGAAAATAATTTAAGCAAATAATACGAAAATAATTTGCAAATAAAACGCAAAGTTAGTAATTTTTTTGAAAATAAAACAATAATTTTGCAAATTCTATATTTATATATTATTAAGATTATTAATAGATTTAATTAAATTTTTAAATATAAAATTTATTGCAAATAAATTGTTTGAATTTTTTTTAATTTCTACATTATAATTATTATTTATTTATGATTAACGAATTAAAGATAAAATAGTTAAAATGTTTCTATTTTAAAATCAATTTTTATTTATATTGTTATATATATATTATATCTAACATCATTATTAATGGTATTCAATCAAACATAATGGAGGGTAAACACCAATTAAGAAACCACTGTTTATTCAGTTAAACTAATTTTTAAGTAACATTAAGTAAACAATATTTATTTTATACATATATTTATTCTAGGCTTATATTATTAACAATATTTTTTTTTTTTATTTTTAGCTACATATTTATTAAATTCTGAAAATTATGTGCCAAGTTCGAAAATGATTTTCGAAAAATGTACGTAAATATTTGAAATTTAATTTAAAAGTTAGCAAAAATGAGTTCAACAAATTCTCGATTTAATTTTCAATTTATTTTCAAATATGGAAAATTATTTGAAAATTATTATCAAATTTGGGTTACTGGGTAACCAATAAGTATATTAAACACTAAATGAATACAAAAAGTAAATATTATATTTATGGAGAATGTGAAGAAATGGAAAAGAAGAATGGAAAAGAGAGGATCGTATTATTAACGAGAAAGAACTAAAGAGTTAACAAATATCATTGTTAGAAATAGTTATTTAAATGTTTACGAATACGATGTATCATAACAAAATAATATATATATATATATATATATATAGGATAGTTATTTATATAATAATTATAATAAATTGATATATAATATACCAAATATCAGAAATATCTTAACATTATATATTAGGTTTACTAACAATTTGATAATAAACTTACTAAAACAGGATTAAATTGTTTATTATATAATTTTAGAATTTCTGGATTCATTTGTATTTCTTGGAATATATTTCTTCTACATCCTCTTGCTACTATAACCTATATTATGTAGTTTAATCTATATAGTGTACATGTTAATGTTTAAAATATTAATTAAATTATAATTATCTATATTATCACAACATTTATAATTTATATTATATCATATTATAAATACAATAATGTATACAAATAATAATTTTCTAATACAAAATTTCTTTATAAAATTAATAATTAATAAAATATAAAAAATAATCTGAATCATGAAATTATTTCTTTTTAATTCAATTAATAATAATGTTGATGATATGTAAAAAAAATAACATAATATATATATGTGTGTGTGTTTACGTGTATGTCATACCATCCTATTAGCAATGTTAATGATAGTAAAACACATGTTTTCGCATAATACTATTTCAAAATCTAAATCGATAAGCCCTACAAACCATATATAGTATTACGTTTATTAGTTTATTTGTAATAAATACTTGTTTATTGTATGATATAATATAATATAATGTAATGCTGTCTCAAGTAAATGTTATAATTTATATATGACATTACATATGAAATAATAGTTAACTAGATTTTTAAATATATGTTAAACATTGATCTTTTAAATATTGTTAATTACGTTATATCATAATGTAAATTATATTAACAATATATGATATAGAAGATCTATATTTATTATTTAAATATTTTTTAATCGATTTTAGATTCTGTTAAAAATAATAATTCATACATAAATAAAAATATTTAAAAACTTCAATTCATTATTATATATGTTTAGAGACTTCCAAATTGCAATACATATATCTCACAAACATATATTTAGAATATGTTTATAATATAATATAGTTTTAAATAATCCATAGTTATCAGATATATTAATTTACCAAATATAATTAAAAAGAATATATAATTCGTAGTAATATTTAAATAGTTATATATATCTTTATAATTAATATTGAATATATAAGCCACATAATAATAATAATATAAATTATTTATATTTTCCAATGAAAAACAATTACAACCTGAATATAAATATTTTAGGCATATTTGGAATATATAAATAAAAGTAACCACTATTCTACTTTATTTAAAATAATGAAATATCCATATACAAATATTTTAAATCTTTTATTTTATTATTACTAATATAAACTAATTAAATATAATTTTTATAGATTTAATAGGGAATATCAAAATAAATGATAAAGTGATATAACTTAAGGCGTATACGATATAAGAATATCTTAACGTAAGAGGTAACTCTATATAATTATTATTATGATTATTAGTAAATGTTATTATTATCAATTATAATTTTATTTAATAATCTTCAATGAAATTAAATAATATTAAAATCTCTTGTAATTTATTCTTATTTATATTTAAAAAAACGTATAATAATCTTTTTTCTTATTTAAAAAATCTATTATCACAACAGATCCATGCTAATCTTCTAAAGAGATCGTATGTTATGATTATTATTAAATATTATTATATTATCAATTATTAAATATTAAATAATCCTCAATGAAATTCAATAATTTTGTAAAGAGTATTCTTATTTAATTAAAAAAAAATATTGTATAATAATATTTTTTCATATTCAAAAAATGCATTATAACAACAGATCCATGCCAATCTGTTAAATATTTCGTGTGCAATGTTGAGCTTCTAAAGAGGTAACCTGTTGTTTCGAATTACTAAAGAGTTCATCTGTCATGCCAATATGCTAAAGATTTCACATGCCGTATCGAGCTGATAGAGAGTTTTCATATGAAAATATATATTCATATGGAATATTACATGTCAAGCCGTAATAGAACTCATGAATTCTATCAGATTTCATACTTCATGTATATAATTCATGAGAGGTAACTTTTTACAATTATTATTATGATTATTATTAAATTGTATTATTACCAATTATTACCTACTTTAATTTTAGTCCCGTGACTCGGAAATCGTAGAGGTAATAAATGCAGTCCTTTCTGTCTGAACAACACACTTTCTCCTGTCATTGAGATCGTGAACTATATGCAATAGTTGGTTCGCGTCCATCTTAGTCCAATCAGATATAGTATAGAACAATTGAATCTTCGGACGACCCTGCTTTCGCGAACATTCAACAATACCTTTCATTATCGTTTTGCTGAGACCGTCATGTCTGGATATATACCCATACCATTTTAGTTTGCGTCGTTTGAATATGTGTAACATAGGATCATATTTACCGATTATTGCTATCATCTTCTCTTTTACATACACATTCGTCTTTTTTTCCTGATATGTTATGCTCAGCAGCTTTTTGTTTGATTTGTTTTCAAATGCTTGCAGTTTCTTTGGCATTGCTGTGCTAATTATTTAGGCCTACACCCATAAGTTAATATAGAAAAGACGAGTGAACAGTATACATTGTATTTTAGCTTAACATGTATGTGTCGGCTGTTCCATATAACATATAGTCGTATCATGGCTGAATTGGCAAGAGTTAGTCGTATTCAGATGTCAGTTTCACATGAACCATCCTTTGACATAGTTGCTCCTAAGTAACAGAATGTGTTGACTTCTTCCAGTTTATTATCATTTAGTGTAATGTCAGCATGAAGAGAGGAGTCATTACTATTAACCATTACCTTGATTTTATCTGATCTGATTTCCATGCCATATCTGCTAGTTAGGCACATTTAGACAGTTGTTTGATAATATCTTGAAGCTCTTTATTGGTGCCCGCTATTAAATCAATGTCATCTGCAAATTTCAGATTCCATACTTGTCTACCACTTATTGATAGCGATGGCGTTATATTATCTTGTACT
Organism: Osedax fenrisi; assembly: GCA_964019155.1. NCBI lineage: Eukaryota > Metazoa > Annelida > Polychaeta > Sabellida > Siboglinidae > Osedax > Osedax fenrisi. The sequence continues at coordinate 12,875,541 of OZ025244.1, read as the reverse complement.
TCCGACATGATTTCCTCGAGGTATATATTGATGAGTAAAGGTGATAGTATTCATTCTTGACGTAATCCAACCGATGATTTGAACGAATTTCCAATGTTTACCTAATGAGTACTGAAATGGAATTGTTACTGTATAAAGATTTAATCATTTTATTCAATTCGTGATCGATACAACACTTTTGAAGTGTTGACCACAGTCCTTCGTGATATACTCATTCAAACGGTTTACTGAAATCAATGTAGTTATGGAACAGGTTCGTCTGGGAATCAAGATGCTCTTCTATAAGTTTTGACATTTATTATCTGTTCGACCGTATTTATGCCTTTCCGAAACCCTGCTTGTTCCTCCGATATATTTTTTTCAGTTTGCAGTATTAGCCTTTTAAGTATTATTTTTAGTAATATCTTGCTTGAATGACATATTAAGCTAAGGGTTCTATAGTTTGAACATTTATCAGGTCACCTTTCTTGGGGATGGATATTACCAATGATTGGGTCCATTGGGTAGGCCGGATTTTATTTTCCCAATATTTTTGGCATATCATAGTGAGGAACTTAATTTTCAAACTTCCCCCACGTTTAATTAGTTCGCTTGGTATATTGTCAATTCCTGGTGATTTCCTTTCTTTTTACGTTTGTAAAGCATCGCTAACTTCAGATTTGAGTATTGTCAGATCAGGGTCTGATTCTTTGCTGAGAATTTCCGTGTTATTCAGTATATTAACATCAGGTTGTATAGGATAATTATAAAAGTTGTGGCAGTATTAAGTCTAGTGGTTTAGGATCGCTTTAGGATGAGTCTTCAGATAGTGGTTTCCTAATAGTTCTTGATGATTTCGTTAGAATTTTCAGTGTGTTGTAAGCTATCTTATTATATCTTCCATATCTCATTTCGTCGTCAATAGATTTACACTGTAATTGTATACAATTGTCTTTTGCTTCTTGCATTGCCTTCCGAATAATCGTATTTATTTTTCTGTACATACTATCTATCTCAGTTTTTGTTTCTTTTTAGATTATAGTGATCTTCTTTCATCACATAGGTCAATTATGTCATCTGTAATCCAAGGTTGTTTTTTTCTTTCTAAATTTGCCTATTATTTCTGTATCAGTGCTTATTATTATATCTTCAAATTGTGTGTACATGGCGGTAGGGTCGGTATTGTTTGTTTCAATATTCTCAAGTTTGTCGCTAAGTTTGCGTATAGTTATTAAATTTGTGGATCTTTCAGTCTATAGATATTGAATCGGATTAGTGTTGATCGATTACACTTTTTTGATCGCAGTTTAAGGCGTAGGTTACATCACACGATCGTGATCGCTATTTATGAAAGCACCTGGGTATGTATTTGTTGCACTTCGAATAATAGTATACTTAAATCTTTTTGGAGTTAATATAATTACTTTGATTGTGTATTAGACCATTTGATGAGTGCCATGTTGTAGTTCTTGAGTTTTTGTGCAGATATAGTGTATTTGCAACCACTACTTTATGTTTTTCTGCGAATTCAAGTAGCCTCTGCCCTCGGTCATTCATGTCACCTATACCAAAACGTCCAACGCATCCATTCGCGTGTGCATTCCTTCATATCTTAGCATTCCATTCACCTTGTATTATAATCAAATCTTTCCTCGGAGAATCATGAATTACTTTCTTAAAAGTTTCCTATAAATCTTCAATTTCATTATCTGAATAGTTTGTTGGTGGGTCATAAACTTGAATGATAGTTATATTTATTGGTTTAGCTTTAACTCGGATAGATATAATTCTACTAGAAATCGTAGAATAATTAATAACCTAAGCAGTCAAGACTTTCCTGACTAAGAACCCGACACCTTCGAAATATTTATCATGTCCGCTATAGTATAATTTATGTCAATCATCAGTTATTAGTCCTCCTGTGCCTTTCATCCCTGTTTTTACAAGACCTATTATGTCCCATCTATATAGTTTGAATTCATTTGTGAGTTCCTAAGTTTACCATATCTTCTTAGTGTACGTTAATTCTATGATCCTATAGTAATGATTCATTTAGGTAGTTTTAGGTTATCATTAGCACGTGTTGTTCTTTTGATTGCTGTTCCAGTAGCAAAATTAGCATTTCCTTCCTGGTTAGCACCGATGGGTAGCGCGGTCGTTGTTGATCCGGGACTCGATCGATCCAGCATTTTGGAGATGTTGTGTGTTGTAAATAGAATATTGAATTATTTGATTATTTCTGTAAGAATTTTAGAATAGGTGGCATCTGTCTCATCTCCTAGTTCCCTCCTGCATTTTAGCCCTCATGACAAAGTGTTTGCAATGGTCGGCACGGGGAGCCAATGCAGGATTTTCCAAACCACTCCTAAAAGGAGTGTGGCAGTAGGTACATCATCTTTAATCCTCCTTCATACCACGTTGACCCCTACTATTAACTATTAAATAATCCTCAATGAAATTCAATAATGTTAAAATCTCGTAAAGAGTATTCTTATATAAAGTTAAAATAAATTTTGTATAGTAATCTTTTTTAATAATCAAAAAATCTATTCTTACAACAGATCCATGCCAATATGTTAAATAGTTCGTCTGAAATGTAGAGCAGTTAAATAAGTCACCTAACGTATTAAGTTTCTAAAGAGGTCGTACGATGTGCCAATCTATATAATTATTATGAAATATTATTAATTCTGTAAATCAATAAATTTGTTTTTTGTCGTGTTTTAATAAACTATAAAAACATTTTCTCGACTTTCTTGACTATATTATTCCAGCTATAAAATACTTTTAAAGTATTTTATACTCTTTTATATATGTTTTATAATTATATATTAAGCTGGTCTTTAACAAATGTATTTGAGACCTATTTGTTTCAAATGTGATTAAAAAATATATATCGAAAACCTTCTAAAAAACTAGCCATGGTCGATGTCTCGACTACTTTCACAAATAAAGGTGTACGACACCAAAATAATGAGACTTCTATTTACTGGGTATATATATATATATATATATATATATTATAGTATTGATAATAACCCAATTCGCAAAATGTTGCATTAGAATTAGTAATTCGTTCACTATAACAACTCAAACATAATACACTATAATATTATTTATAAATTAAATGTTAAATATATTATATACATCATATATTATAATAATCAATAAAATCCTATAAATAAATTATGTGTATATCAATTTATAAATAATAAATACCTAATATTTATATATAATTATTTTTTTAATCGATGTAAGGTCGTCAATTAATTGAAATATATAAACTTTAATTAATAACCAACCCAAATATAATCATATATATACTATAGTATTATATTCATTATACTATATTTTCATATAAATTAGATCGATAAAGTATAAAAATGTTTAAAAGTCATATTAATTGCATTAAATAGTAAGCTTTTTTTTGCTCGAGCAACCTGCTCGACTCAATAAGTAAGTAATTATTAAGAAATGTAATACATAAATTGAGAATAACTATACAAAATATTCGATAGTTATCAAAATACTATGTAGTTAGAAATAATCTAGATTATATTATATTATTGTATACTTTAAAATATATTCATTATGTTATATATATTTTTAAATAATTGTATAATTATAAATAATAAAATTACTATAGTACTATAATATATATATATATATATATATATACAAATATCATTATTATTATTAGTAGTATTATTATATATATATATTAATAATTGATAATTGTATGACATATAATTATATTAATTATTATTTTACGTTGATTGAAATTCTGGCATAGTTTGTTCTAAAATGAATATTATATATTATAATATAAATATTAATGTATACAAATTATTATAAAATAATATTTATAAAAATATAATAATAATATATATTTAGTTAATATAAATGTAATTATATACTATTATATATATATATACATATATATATTTATATATATATTATATACATAAATCTAAATATGTTATATTAACTTGAATCCAATTGGTGCATTGCATCAAGGTTATCATTACACATTACATTAATCAGAGGTTTACAGCCATAATATAATTTTATTGCTATTTTTATTATTAAATATAAATATATTATTTTTAAATTCATTTATGAAGATATTATATATATATATATATATATATATATATATATATATATATATATATATATATATATATATATATATACTATTTTATTGATTATATTAATAATAATAATATCAAATTTATTCCAATTTCAGATTATATGAAACAAAATATATTGTAAAGTAATTCCCCCATTTAAAATTATGAAAAAAAGATATAATAAACTAATTCAAATGATAAAAGTGTATTAAATATACTGCATTACCTGATTCCGTATTATGTTCTTCTTTTGTGAATTGCTTATCTACTAAGATTTCCCTAATCTCAGATTGTATTAGTTCCAAGTTAGCGCAATCACCTCTAACTTTTAATGCTCACATAACATATAACCCATATCTTGTACATTTTCCAGTTTTTTACTTCCTTCTATCACAGAGATCCGTAACTTGATTTTAAGTGCTAACTCCATATCCCCGATAGATCCTCTTCCTTTGGTCGTGTTTAAAAAACTTGTCTATACCATTGAATTTATAATATTGTATTTGATTTCACAATCACTTGATTATGGCGTTATTGTAGATTCATTGAAATATGCCATTATTAAACCTATATTAAAAAAAAACGTCGCTTGATCCTGATGTGTTGACCAACTATAGACCAATTTAAAAACTTCCAATAATAAGTAAGATCATGGAACGCGTTGTTAGCCGTCAGCTTATATATTATCTTGAAACTAATAATCTGCTTGAAAACTTCCATATTGCTTATAGAAAATCATTTTATACTGAAACGGTTCTTATTCATATTATTGACTTGATACACAAATCACTTGATTCATCAACTTACACACAGTTACTTTTGCTTGATCTATCTAGTGCTTTTGATATGCTCTAATATATATCACTTAATAATCATTGAGCGCATCAAAGATCTAGGTATTGAAGGATCTCCTCTTAAATGGTTGACTTCGTTCATCACTAATCGAACATCTTCCTTCAAAATTAATGATTTTATATCACCACCCGCCTACATTCATAACGGGGTTCAACAGGTGTCAGTGATTGTCCCACTTCTCTTCTTGATATATGTACGTCCTATTTCCAACATTATTCGTAAATATCCTAATATTAGCTATCATATTTACGCTGATGACATTCAATTATTATTGACATTACCTATTATCTCCATGAATTCAAATTCTTAGATTTCTGATTGTACATCTGAAATCATTTATTGGTTATTAAAAAAGTATCTCCTTATAAATACATCAAGAACCGAACTTCTGAATATCTCAAAGTACTAAGGTGTACTCTTTCCTACTATATTAATTGATGGTGACATAATTCAGCCTTCTGAATCTGTGCGTAATCTCGGTGTGTTAATGGATAGTACTTTATCGTATAGTGTTCATATCAATGCGATTACAAAATCTGCTAATTCATATTTGAGAAAAATTCGCCATATTAGAAACTATTGCTCTACTAATATCACAAGAGCCTCGTAAATGCTCTAGTGCTGTCTAGATAATATTACCGTTGTTCTCTTTTTTATGGTATTAAGAACAATGAAGCTAAAAAAAGTTGACCAAATTATTCGATCATCTGTTAGATTAATACATAGGCTTAATCGATACGAGCACTCTTTAACTGACATGTACCAACATAATATGAAATGGTTACCGTTTAAAAAACGGTATGAATTTAGATTACTATGCTTAATGCATAAAAAGTTAATTCTAGACAGACCTGGATATCTACGTGGCTTGATTGTTTGTCGTCAGATTCTCCAGAATCTGCGTTCTTCTGATGCTACTCTACTCAAGCTGCCAAATGGATGCAATGCAATGCAGTCTGCTCTTTCTCTAGAATTGCGACTGCCAGATGGAATATACTGCCGTACTACTTACGTTAATTGAAGTCACCGAGTACTTTTGCGTATTGTCTCAAAGACTGTCTAAATTAACATATTTATTAATGTTGATCGTGATCCTAATTTTATTTATTACTTAGCTATTTTATTTGTATATTCAGTTTTTATTTGAATGTTTTGTTTATTTGTTGTTGTTAATTTATTTGTTTCCACACCAGTGAGGGTAATTGTTTTACCATATTGGTGTTAAAATAAGCAATACAATCCAATTAAATAATATATTGAAACACTATTAAAATAATATATTAAAAGTAACAACTTTTAAAATACAAATAATAATAATAAAATATATTATATATACATTATTAGTAATGAAATACACTTATTAGTCATGTATGTTTACTATTTTACTAACGTACATTGATTATAATACAATTAGTAATCTTATTATTGGATTATAATTTAAACAACAAAAATAACTTTAGTATTATTTAAAACCAAATTAAATATAAAAAAATAAATAGAATAATAAATGAATATAAACGTAATATAAAAATTAATTATTACGAATACATATTTTAAAATATATTTTAAAGAAGTTTGATAAATTAATTGTTAAAGTTGATTTATACGTATTCCCCATTATATCTGATGAAACCAATATGATTGAACTTTACAATAACTCTATAGATTGTACTATTTATTTTATATTAGTCTCAAATAACTCGAAACATTTTTCTTTAAAATCTTTTAGAACAAAACACTTTTTCTCAAAACAATTAGTTTAACATAGAATATTTAAGAATCATTTTATATTCCTAAAGATATTTAAGAAATATTCAACCATTTAGAATTAAATAATATATAATTGATAAATTCATAGTCATTCAATTTTATACTGAGTATACATATTATTTAAGTACTAATTATTTACCTCCTAATACTTTGTAGAAGTAACAAGTAGACTATATGGGCAACATAAATTAGTACGTTTAATAACTAATGATTCTATTAACATATCAGATATTATAAAAGATAATAATGTAGTATTTTATCATATTTTAAATAATATATAATTAATTTATTTATATTATTTATATGATGTGATATAAGTTATTATATAACACATATTTTTAAAATTATTACATATATCTAATCTAGATTATTATATATTTCATTATCACGATCATAATGGAAATTTTAAAAAGGATCGTCAATCATTATCGAGGATTTGGCATATTACATACACTGTTAAAAATAATAGCGTTCAAAACCCTTTACTTTATAAAATATCAATAAGTAAAGGGTTTCGTTTCAGTTTATTTACCAAACCCTTTACTTGTATTTCGTATATAACTAAAGGGTTTGTCGAAACCCTTTAATACCTTAAATTTGCATATATAAAGGGTTTCTATTTATGAGTTAATATAATAGCTTTCAAAACCCTTTACTTTATAAAATATAAATAACTAAAGGGTTTCGCTAAACAAAACCCTTTAATCGTATTTCGTAGATACTAAAGGGTTTCACGAAATTCATAGTGGTGATTCGAATAATTATTATATACACAATTATTATGCCAACATTATTAATTATTCTAAGTAAAACTATATTATTTTATAAAATTGTCTCTATTTTAAAATATGTATTTAATTATACCCTAATAAAAATTAGTAATCAATTATTATTTTAATTTTATATTTAAGGTAATAATCGTCATTATATAAATAAAATGTTATTTTAAAATTGAAATTTTAATAAATAATCAATATTTCTATTCAAATTTTATAATTACCTAACTCGAATTAGGTAAACCAATCCTTTGTATTACATTGGAAATTAAGTATATTAATTAAGATGATACGATTGGAAATCATGTTTAATTAAATAATCAATATTGGATATATAACAATTATACGTTTATTAAATATTATGTATAACATAACATTTAAAACATTATAATATTTAATTAATTAATTATTTAATTAATTATAATAATACAAATTAAAATACAACTGATAATCAATTCAATAATATTTTATGAAATTCTATCATTTATTAGATATTTTCACGAAACCCTTTAGTTAAAAATAGCTTAACTAAAGGGTTTCAAACCCTTTAGTGGATATTCGCACGAAACCCTTTAGTATAATAAATGCGTAACTAAAGGGTTTGTAATTTATTCTACCAAACCCTTTAGTTCGAAAAACGGCATAACTAAAGGTTACCATACCCTTTCATTAAACGGTCATCGATTAAAGGGTTTATTTCACGAAAACTAAAGGGTTTTTTTTAACAGTGTACCGTATTAGTTAACTGCCTGTGTGGTTAAGTTAGCTAATGCGTGATAAATACAAGCAGTAGGATACGGGTTCGAGCCTCGTCCGTTAATTGATTTTATAAAATGTGTCTTAATATCTTATATTATTTAGAAGTGATCTTAGATAATTGTGTATACAAAAATTCTGGGCTCTCTTTAAAACCATGGATGCCTTAAATGATTAGTTTTAAAAACTATCTAACTTGAAATATTTGAAATATTTTTACATCATTTTTTCGCATTTGTAATAATACTTCATTCTATAATATCATTGACTTTTTTTTATAAAATATATTTGTTTTATAATAGGAGTAATTAAAAAAAAATGAAGAAAATAAAATTTGTATTATTAGATTATATTTTTTTAAGTCAAAACTATTAAGTCAATAGTTTTATGCATTTGAATGTTTTCTAAATATTTTGAAAATTATAGCGGGATTTCGAAGGGATTTTAAAGCCATAATGGTTATAAGTGTAAAGTTCATCTAAGTTCCTGGATGGGATGAAAGGACTCAACCAAATAAAAATAAAAATAACAATAACAATTATCATTTAAATATTAAACTATATAACTAATTATGTATTACTATTACAGTGTACAAAGATAAGAAGAATTCTATAAAGTTAAAGTAGAAACTGAATATTTCGATGTCACTTACAAAATAATGTATTTCATTTATATTTTCGATTATTTTTACGTTATCTTTTATTTCTACTTTGATCATTTTTCATTTATTTTTACTTTATTTCATCTATCCCTATTCTCCGTCCTTCAAAAATGAATACTCGAGCACTGAGTTATATTGGTCCTAAGCTTTGCAATTCACTCCCACCCTATATTGATCCATAAAATCGCATAAAACATTTATGAAATATATAACAATTGATCTTAGGTGGGAACCTGAAATACTAATATTGTTTGTCATTATTATTTTATTTATTAATTTCCGTACGGCTTATTCTATTTTATTATATTATTATTAATGGTATTTATTGTTTACCTACTTTTATTATTTGTATTCTATATATACACTTTTGAGAAATCATTTATTATTTATTTAAATGTCTAAATATACACTCAATCAATCAATCAATTTCTATTTTCGATTATTTTTCGTTTATTTTAAATATATGATTTATTTCTACTTTCGATTGTTTTTCGTTTATTTTTACGGTAACTGTAAATCGTTTTTATTCCTTTAATTTTTTAATTTCGTATTATTTTTTGTTTATTTCTATAACGTATGTTATCGTTAGCAAATATTTATACTTTATACTTTCGATTATATTTTCGACTATGTATTTGCTTAAATAAATTATCAATCAACAATAACAATATACTAATAACGACAATATACCATATATGGTATATATATTCCATTACCTATACTGTATAGCTTAAAGTATATATATATATATATATATATATACACTTTAAAGTATACTTTAAACTATATAATACAGTTTATCGAATAAATATATAATTCAGAAACATACTGTAGTATATATACATAAAGTTATATTCATTATAAATAAAATGTTTGTCTAATACAACATATTATTTTGTAAATAAAAAATGAAATTAAGTAATATTATTAATTTATTATTATGATTATTAATGATATAATATATTTATTATAATATTATTTTAATTTATTACTATTATATTATTATTATTATGTTTTATTAATACATGTATAATATGTATATGTTTTTTTATTATTTTTATTTTATATTATTTTAATTTAATATATTATTTACTCCTGTTGATCTAAAAATTGATGAATGCCTCGATACAATTTGTTCATTCGCATCAACCAAACTCTGATATTATTATATACATGTGTCAATCATATATATATATAATATAATTTACTAAAGTAAATAAATAATAATAATATAATTGTATTAATATTAATTAATATGTATATTATATAATACATAATTTAATATGTAATGTTATAACTTGTAACGTGGTTTAATGCAAATCCTTTATCAAAAGTATCTATATCTCTGATATAATACAGTTTTTCTTTATTAATACATCTTTTTACGAATTGAATCTATAATAATATTAATAGTAAAGATTAATATTAATTGTAACACAGTAAAAATGTATATAATAATACAATAATAATATATCTATAATACAATTAATATAAATATATAATATTCATTATAAATTCACAATATATCTATATATATATATATATGATTACATATTTATTTTTATTTGTATCTATTGAACCGTTTGTTATAAATAACTGTTACGAGCCAGGATACTAAAAAGCAAATACGCCATTTTGTTCTTGTCTTTACATTATAAGCATACTTTATCTATTTATGGTCTAGTTGTGTATATGCTAATTATATTATACAACGTTAATTTCCAGTTAATGCTTATGTATAGCTTAGATAGCACAATATTAAGTCGCGAACATTATTAATCAATAAATGGTGTAATAAGTAATAATAGTTTATTACCTCGATTATACACTAAGCTTAGATTAATGTATAATTCATAATAAAACACATTGCATTATTAGGGGCAGTATTTTGTTCATTTATAATACATATTTCTATATATCAATGAATATAACTAAGGCGGCAATTGTTAATGGACCAATAATGTGGGGGTTAACGAACAACAATAATTTTGATTTGTATATAAGTGATAATGAACTAAGAGATTGGTTGCCTTTAAGGTCAATATTAAACATTGTCTTATAGTATAGAATATGCTATATAGTAGCTTTATAGTAGTACAAAATATATAAATAATGTGCATGAATTGCTTCTGTATTTTAGAGATCTCGGTGCTCGTATTTCTATAACAAATTATTTTCACATTTATACTATTTTTCTATAACTATGGCGATTATAGTGAACAGTAAGGATAGTAAGGTCGTCATAACATAGCGAAATGAAGTGTTGATGTCGATGGAAAGTAACTATAAACATACTAGCTGATTTATGTTGGAGTGTATAAAGGGATATAAAGTAAAATCAGTGAAAAATCTTGTATGTATACTTTATCATTATTATTATAATATTAACTATGAATATTATTATTTTGTAACATTATATATTAAAATATACCAAATACTATTGACAAAAATAAAATAATACGCAGTTTTACAATATTTTTCCTATTTTTAAAATGAAATAATAAAATAACTTTTTCAGATATGAAAAAACTTACAATATCAGTTAATAGAATACAGACTTCAAATTTGTATTCAAATGTTAATCAGTATAATTTATATATTTATAGTATTGTATATTATTGTATATTATTAATATAATATACAATACCATCGTGTTTTTAATGGCATCAAAAGTTACAATAACAGCACATACTCCTTGACATTCTTTTATAGTATAATCTCCACCTATTGATGTAATATGTTACATGTATTATACTTTAATATATATATATATATATATATATATATATATATATATATATGAAACAGGCTATATGTAAAGTCTTCTATTTTTTAATGTAGTTTTTTTAAGTGATTATTATATATTGTTAATTAGTTATTTTGTTTTTGTGTATTATATAATAATTATAAAGTATAAATGTTGATTTCGTAAATATTGATTTTTGGGTTTTTTTATTTAATGTTATTTATTTTATTTTAATAGAATTTGTTGGACCAATAAACTGTCGCAATATTTTAATCTTAATTATATTGGATTTAATAATATGATTTCCTTTTTGATTATGCCATGACACGTGGAGGTTTGCATATAGTTATATTGTAATATTCAATTATGTTGTGTATATTTTTAACAGCATTAGTGTATGGTTTTTTGTATTGATAGTTTTATAAAAGTTAACCTATTTCGACAACTCATTATTATACACTCACTCACAAATATATATATATATATATATAGGATTTATAAATAAATAATAGTATATTTTTAAAATATAATAATTCATTATAAATAGTTATATAGTATCAATATTTAATATATTTGGTTATATAATATTATGTTTATGTTGTTATATTATTTTCACCATTAATACATTTCCAATTAAATAATTTTCATATTAGTTTATTGAATTATATTTCAATATAATATTTATATCTAGGGTTAAGTAACCTAATACGGACACTTTCACAATAAATGGTCTTACAATTTTATTACTTAATATTTGTATTCAAAAATTACAATATACATTAATATTATATGATTATAGATATTATTGTAATTTTAAAATTATATTTAATCTTTTTATTTCATAGATAACGGATATGTCCATATTCGGTACCCATGTCCGAATTCGGACACCCTTTGTTATAATACGGACACTATATATATACCACTAGATACTATATATTAATAATTATTGATAAACAAATCAGATAAATTAAAATTATATTATTTATAATTAATTTTATGAATAATTTAATGAAATTTAATTAGTAATTAATTTATTAATTTTTATTATTTTATTAATTAACAATACAACTTAAGTATCTACATAATAACATTTTTAGATTTAGCTTAATTGGTAGTATTAATATATAACGCACGCGATTATTATGAAATTCAGAATAGTTCAAACAATACTCGCTGATTGGTTATAGGTATCCGTATTAAGATATATGAATGTATATGACCTCTAGATATATGCTTATAACTTAATTAATATTTGATAAAAAATATAGAAATTGTATATACATATATAATGTATATAATATGCATAATATGTTTTATATCGATATATTTGTATATTCTTGAGAAAGTTTTAAGTTGACATTTTTTTCGTAAATTTAAAAAGTAATACAAAAATCAGTATATTGGATATATAACACTATTTTAATTAGATAATTAAAAAATATAATAACCTCTGGATATATGCTTATAACTTAATTAATATTTGATAACAAATATAGAAATTATATATATAATGTATATAATATACATAATATGTTTTATATCGATATATTTGTATATTCTTGAGAAAGTTTTAAGTTGACATTTTTTTCGTAAATTTAAAAAGTAAAACAAAAATCAGTTTATTGGATATTTAACACTATTTTAATTAGATAATTAAAAAATATAAAATTATTATTAAGACTTTTTATATAATTATGAATATTTTAGTCATTATACATTTTTTTTGTAGGATTTATTGTTTATGAGATACCGAGAGTTTCCATATTCGGACACTGTCCATATTCGATTACTTTCTTTCCCATAATTAACTTCTTTAACTAATGTGCATAATTTCATATACAATTCTGAATCAATAATAATAATCAGAAATATATTATACATTATATTTAATCATAATTTGAATACAATATTTATATTTTTTAAGTAATAAAGTTAATTTTTTAAAGTATAATATAAAAAATAACTCAAATTCTGATTCTATTATAATATAATCATATTATATTTTAACTTCATTTAATGAACTGATGATATATATTATATAATATTCATAATTATATTTATATTATTTATAAATAGAGATCTATATATGGATATATCCATAAAAAAATGTTCAGTAATATTCGATATATGTGAATTTTATTTAATTATATTATTTAATATCATATTTAATTATAGATAATATTTTATAATATTCATTAACCTTTATCATTTTAAAATATTTATAATAACGGTATGTTGATAATAATAATACAATTATTTATCATAAAACAATAATAATATAAATAAATAATCTAACTTATATAATTTCTTAAACAAGGATAGGTAATTCCTTCTTGTACATTTTGTATTCGACATGATCTGCAATATACTTTATTTTCTCTTACTAAATTAAGATTAGATTTAATTAAATCAATTTATAAATATTTAAAGTAAATACATATATATATATATATATATTAATAATAATAAATGGCATATATATATATATATATATATATATATATATATATATATATATATATATATATATATATATATATAAAAGCATATATATGAATGAATGAATTCAGTTTATAGACAAAGTTTAAGGAGGATCAGTGAAAGCGATCAGCTTTATTGATTCGAAACCTACTAACTTTATGTGCAATGTCATATCATCATTTTCATTGAAATAAAATAATAACATACAAATAATGATAAAAATAATAATAAAAGCATAGTAATACAAAAAAACAATGAAAAATTATTAAATAAAATATTAATCACATACGAAAATAATAAAAATTTAATATTTGAAATAAAGATAAAATATAAAATTACATTTATAAAGGAGATATAAATAAATATGATAAAGATAATAAAATTAAAAGTTTTGATTCGGGAATAGGCATTCAAAGTTAAATATTAAAGAAAGAGAAAAATAAATAATTGTTACTAACAATATGACATATATTTTAATACTGTTTAAATACAAATTAATATTGTTAAATAAATAATTGATTATTATATAATATTCATAAAAATGCAATAGGATGATATCACGATAGTGTAATATGAATAAAAAAGAAGAATGAAAATAAAATAATATACAATAAATTAAATCATTTTTACTGTAGTGCAAACATGTTTATAATTTTAAAACTGCTTTTCTTAAATATTATAATCCTATTTATAGTTTTTATTAATATTAGTTTTTATACTTTTTAATATTATATTTTTAACACTGTATATAATTTAAATTTTCTAATAATGTTTATAATAAAAATGTGTAAATGTTTTCAAATGATTAAAAAAAAATATTTACCATTATTATAAAAATTAATATTTATTAAAAAATTAATAATATTGTTTAATAAAAAATGATTTTAATACTTTCTTCAGTTTTAGAGTATGAGTAATTGTAATAGTTTTTAAAATATTATTAAACATTATTGAATTATAAAGTTTAGGTCCTTTGAAAAATATTGTATTTTGAAATCTATTAGTTTTCATTAGTGGTAAAATAAATTTTGTTTTATTTCTATTAAATTAACAATAATCAGTTATATCGTTAACATATTTATTATTTAACAGATTATATATAATTAAAATATTTCTAAAAGTTATAAGATCATCAAGTTTAAAATGTTACTATTATAAAATAAAATTAATATATGTGATAATCTTAGTAATGGTAATTTTGAATTTTCAATAATATTTTTTAATTATTATTATTTTTTTTTTTGTGATATATTTAATACATTTAAATTAAAATTATAAATATTACCCCATATTTCAATACCATATGATAAATTAGATAAAAACTTATTTATCGCTTATTAATACGTATTAATACGCGATCATGAATTAGCCCTATATGAACCAGGCTAAAATAAATTTAAAAAATGCTCTTAAATGACAAATCACATTATGTAATAGTATTAGCACAGGCATGACTATCTCATAAACAGAGATAGAATGGATATGTTGTGTATAATGTTTGTTATCCCAAAATTACCAATATAACCTTTAAGTCTCCACATATAATCCAAGTATGACCATTGTATTGTAATTAATTAAGTATAATATACATGTTACTATATCTTTCTGTCAATTGTAACGAATATTACAGAGGAAGTAATCATGAGTAATACAATAGTATTACCATTATAGTGCAATACAAATTTTCAATTTTTATGTGATGAGTCTATGAATTTCCTCCATTATTATGTTTCATAGGATATGCACATTAATTCAACTACTCCATTTACATTTTGGTAATATATCAATGAACCTTTATTATTAAAGCATTGGTGAAAGCATCATTTTCATAATAAAAATGTATAATTTTCACAGTAAAAGACAGATTCTAAAGTTAATAAATGTGAGATAATAAATGAAATAGTTGTCATGTTTGAATATTGAAAATAGAGTATCAGTACTATATGGTACTTGTCACAATGCAGATATAATATTCGGATATGTTAATATATGTATTTTACATATACAAATGAATATACTTATTATTATATACATATATGTAATATTATATGTATGTAATATAATATATATTATAGTATATACAGTGCATACTATAGTATATACATTATATTAAATATAATATATCCCAGTATTCAATACTCATATTTAACTTGGATCTAACTGGGACATTGGGGGAATCTAGTCCAAACTTGGATCTAGGTTGTGTAAACTTGGATTTATCTGATCAATATTTAACTAGTTGAAACTTGGATCATTATATCCCAGTTTAATACAAGTTATTTTTTAAACTGAGATAAACTTGGATCTAGCTGATCAATATTTAACTAGTTGCAACTTGGATCATTATATCACAGTTTAATCCAAGTTATTTTTTTAAACTGAGATCAACTTGGATTTAGCTAATCCATATTTAACTAGTTGCAACTTGGATTATTATATCCCAGTTTAATACAAGTTATTTTTTTAAAACTGAGATCAACTTGGACCTAGCTGATAAATATTTAACCATATATTATATATATGTTAACAACAATGGAAAGCATCAGAAAATTCAAGAGGTCAACAAAGAAACTTGAAATGTCTAATGAAAAAGAATAATCTTAATACATCCACAGAAATACATGAAATACAATATGCTGTAAGAAATCAAAAATTGTCAATGGCTTGGAATAAATAACAGGTAAAAGACATACAACTATTATACAGATCAAGTATTAAAGCGATAAATAATGAAGAATGGTTGCAACTATGGCATAATTACTGAATGAATTCCCACGAATTATAGAAAATAAAGAAATCGTAAGAATTGTACACTGAATTAGAAATCAATAAAATGCCTTTCACTTCTGATGAAATCTATAATGATATTAGGATCATTAAATCTAAGGCAAATCTGTAAGTTTACACGAAATACTAACAGAAATCTAGAAGTTAGAAGAATTACAAAACATACTATTAAACTTGTTCCACAGTGTATACAATCAGGATCCTATTAAAATGGAATAAAGATATTTACTAGCATTTCAAAATAAAGTAAACATAGATATTATTAAAAAATACAGTGGGATAAAATGTACACAAATCCCGCGAATATCTATAATGTATTGTATTAAATAGAACATTATTGAAAACAGACGATATTCTTAGAATAGTCAAAATGGTTTCAAAATAACAAATCCACAATCGGTAAAATACTAACTGCACGGCGTGTAATCGAAGGAGTAAAATAGAAGAATTTACCTACTTTATTACTTTTTATATTTTCTCGAACGAATTTGATTCAATTGACAGAAATAAAATGAGAGACATAATTATCGCCTATGGTATCCTAATAAAAGTTATTAACGTTATAATGATATTATATATTAAAATATGCCCAATGATCAGATCACCTCATGTAAATATTACATTCTTTGAGATTACAACCGGTTTTCTGCAAGAAGATACTACCGTGCCATTTTTGTTTATAATCTGCCTTGATTACGTACACACAAAATACATTGATTGTAATTCAGAACTAGACTTGACAATTACTGAAAGAAATATCACAATATAAGATCCAGTTAACATAGCAGATATATATTCGCAGATGATATAGCCATTACTACATATAGCCTAAGTAAAAAAAACGTTCTATTACATAGCATAGAAAAGTCCGCTTACAAAATTCGAATTCATATTAATTCAACTAAACCAAATAGGTTATTCAATGTTTCTCAATGTTATTCAATGTTCCTACATGTTATTCAATCAAAATCATACTATGATAGATATCATGAATAACCAGAACGATGAAAATATCAGGCAAGTTAAAGATTTTATATACCTTGGTGGATACATAAAATCTACATAAAATGATATACTCGTAAGAATTGAAAAATTGGTATTTATTAAACCAGATGACTAATATATGAAAATCTAGACTCTCAACAAATGTGAAGAGAAATATCATCAGAGTAACAATCGATTATTTTTTAGTATATGGAGTATTATCTGAAAATTGATATACGCATTGGAGTAAAAGATCAAAGGTACCTACACGACCATATTATGAACCTCCCTGGATGTGTATTGAATATAGGATATGATAAACAATGAGCTTTATGATAATATTCCAAGAATCACATGTTCAATTGGTTAACAAATAATTCAATTCGCAGGATACTGCTGGAGAAGACAAATTAAACTAGTTATTGATGTGCTACTATGGAAATCAACAAATATTAGACATTCCCGAAGACATTCTGATAATATATGGACAGATGATCTGTCACAGATCAACTATTATAATATGACTTGGATACACTGATCAATTTGATGTTAATGTAGAAACGTGTCAATGAATGCTGTAAATAAACTTGTTATTACAGTTCATCACTTGGAAAAAGTTACTTAATTAATTATTCATATATTTTATGCGGTTTTTCCGCAATAATTTCTCAACCTATTCGTGTTAACATATTCGTATGTAGAGAATAGATTGCATAATCTGGTTTGTAATTATTTATTCACGAGCATACAACAAATAGAGTTTATTTATATATTTATACTATATACTAACGATATGGTCTTCTCTTATCAGGTATCTATAAATTAGTAATACGTGTATATATATATATATATATATATATATATATATATTCATTTATGGTGTACATTATATGAATGAATGAATGCATTTTATTTAGACACAAAAATAACGTTAGACGTTCTCAATTGTGTAAATAAAATATAAAATACCAAAATACACAAAAATATATAAATCAGTTGAAAATAATAAAACATAGATCTAGTTGAAAGAACGTTATTCTTTGCATATATATTTGAAAAATATATTATAGCTATCTTATTTATAAAGGAAACATAACTAATAGTAGATTAATTTATTTCCAGATAACTAAAAAGTGATTTTAAATAAAGAGGATAATTAATTGAATTCGGTAGATTTTCAATCACAGCCATGACATTATTATCAATCTTAAAATCAGTTATAACAGTGTTGTTTAATTCATTAACACTAGAAGAATTAAGTGAACTAGAATTATTTAACACATTAAATTAAAAAAATTGGTTTGTTATTGTTCGACAATATCAGAAAATGATTAATTTCTAGTTTCAAATTTATTATTTAATTCTTCAAGTTTTTTTGATAAATAATTATCAATTAAAAAATCATTAATGTTTTCAATTTGTTTAGATAAAGAAGTAAGTAATATAGATTTTTTATTAATATTGCATAATTTATAAGTAACAGAGAAATGATCACACTAAAATAAATAAATAGCATATTTTGGTATAGGTTTACTAGTATTCCACGAAGATGTTAAAATACCAGCAGCATGAATACAACCATAATGAAGAATACTACAACAGGAAACACAAGATAATATATAATAATAATATATATATATATATATATATATATATATATATATATTATATTATATGCTATCAGAAGCTAATGTGCATACAACTGAAATAATATATATATATATATATATATATATATATATACATCACTAGAAAATAACACTTTTACTTATTCTAATTCTAAACAAAATTCTATTCATGACTATTATAATAATGACGATTCTGATGTTAATTTCACAGATGATTGCTTTTACTACGATGACATAAATATAAATTCATGTAAATATATTCACAATAGTTTTTCTATAATACATATTAATGCTAGAAGCTTAGTTCGTAATCATGATCAAATTAATCTATTTTTAAATAGTATTATACATAAATTTTCCATAATTATAATTACTGAAACATGGTTAAAACATTCCAATCAGAATATTTATAATTTCGATAATTACAATCAAATCAATACTATACGATCTGTAGGTAGGGGTGGTGGAGTCGCTATATTTATATTAAATAGTTTATCATATACAATTATTAATGACTTAAATATATCAATATCAAATTTTATTGAAATAACAACTATTTCATTGAAATTTAATAATATCAACTATATTATAAGTGGTATATATAAAACTCCTACTGCAGATATAAAACAATTTTCAGATTTCATTGTAAACTCATTTGAAAAGTTGGCAAGCAATTGTAATCGTTTGTATTTATGTGGTGATTTTAATATTAATTTATTAGATCATAATTATAATAAACATGTAAAATATTTTATTGACTCCATATATTCATTAGGGTGTCGTCCTTTAATAGATAAACCAACAAGAGTGACTAATGATAATAATTCTTTAATTGATAATATTTTTACAAATAATAATTATTCTCATAAATATAATGGAATATTACTTAATGATATAAGTGATCACTACCCTATTTTTACTTTTTTTGATTTAAATGTTAACAATTCCAATGAAAAACAAACTAAATCTAATTCTAAAATTAATAGAGTTAATAACTCAACTATAAAGGAATTAAAAAATTGCATTCTTCATCATAAATGGGATTTTTCTGATATGGATACAAATACTGCTTTTAATTATTTTATAGATATGTTTAAATTAATGTTAAATAAATGTTGTCCTTTATATACTCCCAAAATCATAAATAATAAAATTAAAAATCCATGGATAAATAATTCTTTATTAAAATGTATCCACCATAAAAAAAATTATTAAAATTGTTTATAGCTAATAAAAATGATTTTAATCATATTAAATATAAAAAATATAGAAATATTTTAACTTCAGTACTAAGAAATGCCGAAAAATTATTTTATAAAAAAGCTCTGTCAAATTGTTGTAATAATTCAAAAAAAACATGGTCTATTTTAAATAATATAATTAAAGGAAGTACTTTTTCAAATTATTTAAATACAACTTTATCGGCTGATGATTTTAATCTATATTTTAGTAATGTTGGAAAAAATCTTGCTAAGGATTTTAATTCTAACTCTGGTTTTAATTCAAATTTACATGTACATTATTTATCTTCTCATAACACAAATACTTTTTATCTTACACCAGTTACAAATTCCGAAATATTTAATATAATAATTCATACGAACAATAAAAATAGTACAGATATTTATAATATAAATATGAGCTTAATAAAACAACTTAATACAGAATTAAGTCCTATATTATGTTCTCTATTTAATAAATCATTCAATGAAGGAGTATTTCCTGATTGTTTTAAAATTGCTAAGGTTATACCTTTACATAAAAAGGGTAATAAAAATATATTAGATAATTTCAGGCCAATATCTCTTCTCCCTCAATTCTCAAAAATTTATGAAAAATTATTTAAAAAAAGACTTCTTTGTTTCATTAATAAATATAAAATTTTGAATGACAATCAATTTGGGTTCAGACAAAATTATTCAACAGAAGATGCATTACATCACCTATCAGAAACAGTATGTGCTGAGTTAGAAAATACTAATAATTGTGCAGTTTTATCTATTGATCTAAAAAAGGCCTTTGACACTTTAGATCATAATATATTGATAAATAAATTAGATAATATTGGTATCAGAGGTTTACCTAAAGTTCTATTATCTAGTTATTTATCAAACAGATCACAATATGTAAAATTAAATGGGGCTATTTCAAATATGGAACGCATATCATTTGGTATTCCGCAAGGTTCAGTTTTAGGGCCATTACTTTTTCTAATATATATTAATGATATGCCTAATATATTGAAATATTCTACACCTATAATTTTTGCAGATGATACCAATTTAATTTTCAGTAGTAAATCTTTTGATATTCTGCAAACTAATATACAAGATGACCTTTATAATTTAACTCACTGGCTATTTAGTAATAAATTAACATTAAATGTAAAAAAAACCAAAGTTATGCTCTATAATATTCGAAATTCTAAATCAAAAAAGAAACTAGAATTAAAAGTTTATAATGAAATTATAGAGCAGGTGAATCATTTATCGTTCCTTGGTATAATAATTGATGATAAATGTAACTGGAATTATCATATAAATTATATCAGATCAAAACTAAGTAGATCCATTGCTATTATAAATAAAATAAAACATAAACTACCTTTACAAAATCGTATACAAATATATCATAGTATTTTTGAAAGTCATCTAAATTATTGTTCATCTATTTGGGGTAGTACATTTTTGTCTAATATTCAACCAATTATTATATTGCAAAATAGGGTAATAAAAAATTTGTTTTTTTCTTTTAATGTAGATATAGATACAATTTATAAAAAATTCAATCTTTTAAAATTTCAAGATATTATAAAGATTAATATCTTAAAATATATAAATAGATATATGACTAAATCTTTGCCTATAATTTTACAATATCTTTTTACACAAAATTCAAATATTTATAAGCCTTTATCTAAAAAATTGGTTTTACCCAAAATTAGAACACATAGAAAATCGTTTTGCCTTACTAACAAAGCTCCTGAGATATGGAATGCATTACCAGCTTCTTTTCACAAATTAATGAATAAAAAAACTTTTAAAACAAATATTAAATTATTTATTACCTCTTCGTATTAGTTAACTTTTTATATTTTTTATTGTGTTTAGTTTCTTTATCTTTTTCTCTTTCATTATTATATTTTTTACATATTTTATGCATTTATTTCATTTGTTTTATATATTTTTCTTCTTTTAATATACATTTATTTTATTTATATATACTTTTATTATTTATTATATTTTATTTTGTATTTAACTGAAAATGATGACCTCTCCTTGATAACAATATTCAAGTATATTCTTACTTATTTATTCAGCACGATTTTCATTTACACGAATCACATTTACAAATCAAATAAGTTTAATAATATATACAATAGTATATATATATATACAAAATTATAGTTCTAATGATATACAAAATTGAAATTTTAAAATAAGTTATTGTCATTTTATAATTTACTAATATTTTTTTTATTTTTTATTCTTGTAATGCTGTTATCAAGTTGAGTGGGAAAATACCTAGTCAAGCTTTGCTTTTGTATTTTCCTGAGTGTTTACACTCTATCTGATTCACATATATAAATACAAATACAAAAATCAATGCATATCAATATACATTAATACGCACATAAATACTATATATATAATTTAAGAATTAAATCAAATAAATATATTATGCAATAATGCAATTAAATTAAATAAAATATATATTCAATTATAAATAGGATGAAATATACAAATAATGTACTTTAATTAAAAATCAATATTTGAATTTAAATTAAAAATAAGTCAAATAGTATATATATGATTTATTCTATAAATTACACATACAGTATATATTAGTTGGTACATTATTTAACTAATATCTAATAATTAATATAAGATATAATTTTATAAATAAATTAACGCATATATACATAAATATAATATATATATTAAATAAATAAAATTAAAGTACATAGAATAAATATAATCAAATACATATGTGTACAGATATTTATGAAAATTACTAAGCTGATAAATACGTATGTATGGTATGAATATGGAATGAAAATTGATTATATAAAAACCATAAGTCTTTTAATTATTTTACTTTTTTAATATTAATATATCGCATTACTATTTAGTAATCTTCTAAAAAAGTATATACATAATAGGTAATAGTTTTTCTATAAAATTATATATGTAACTAATTTATTTAGAAATGTATCATATTTGATTAATTTTATTTTAAAAAAATATTTAAAAAAAGATTATTAATAATTTACTCTAAGGAATTGAAAATAAAATGTCCTGTTTTATGAACTATCGATAATTAGTCCAAGGAAAATCTGTTCATATATTCGAACTAAATGTTTATTGTTCTTACTATATTACATTGTTTATCATTTAAAAAAGGCATGCAGTGATCATTAATAATGTTACTTGGTAATTTATTCGCACTACCTATAATTATTAATTATATCATAAATGCTAACTATATTTTACTTTCAAATGTATTTTCTGTAGAACCATTAATTATAATATGTGTTTTATCGTCTAGTAGTATAACATTATTATCAATGGAGGAGATAAGCATGTCATTTATAAATAAAATAAAAAAGAGCGGTTCAATAATAGATCACTGAATGACATCACGTATAGGACATTTAAGATGAAATTGAACCTATAGTTATTTTAAGTTATATATTGAGTAATGTCTCTAATATATAAATCTAAATATAAAAAAGTCTTATATCATAAAATGAATATATTGATATGAGTATTTAATAGTTGACTATGTAAAATATTATTTAAGTCACAAATATTCCAAAATATTTTGAATTAGAGATTAAAGTATTACAAATAATATCCTGAAGTTTTTCTATAGCATAGGATATATAGGCATTTCAGAAAACCAAATAATACTATTAATTATGCTATGACAATCAAAGATAGAGAGTAATCTGGAGACAAATAAACTGTATAATGTTGTGATTATTTTTATATTATTTTATTTTTATAATAGGATATACAAATAATGAAGACTACTTACTATATTTAAGGTAGTCATTACAATAAGTATTAGGCGAGCACTTGTTTTTATTTAATTTACCAACCATTTAATTAAGTGATTATTAAATTTATTAGCTTTTATGTCATCTCTAATTTAGTTTTCATGCATATTGAGGAGTGATATTTTTGAATGGCATTTTTGTATAGGATTTGTTAAATTAATAAATTTGAAATTTACCCCGTAGTTCAATGGGGTTACTATTATATAAATAGTTAGTATACAAATCCTTTTTAACTTATTTAAAAAATTCGTGATATATTTTATAATAATTGTTCTAATATTATTATAATTTCTTACTCGTGGATATACAACTTTTGTTTATTTACATGTTTATGTCATGTTATGTTTTATAATATTTGGAATGCATTTTTGAATAAAATAGTGTTATATTTTTGTTTTTTAATGCATATTTTATAATAGTTTTTAATAAAATACGATAAAATGGGTAGAATTAATAGAATTAATAGAATTAATATTATTTCATATTTTATAAATGACCAGTTTGTATCACACCATAAGTTATATAATATAAATAATACAACTTATATATAACTGTATAATAGTTATTCAGTAATTGATAACGTATATAAATATATACATACTTATTGTAATAAAATAATAGATATTTTATTATTATATTTACATTTTTAATACAGTATAAACCTTTAACTTTTTATCAACATTAATTTTAAGTTATCATGAATATTATATTTTTGATATTAAAAGTATTACAATTTTTATTAACTCTATTGATTAATTTAATACCCCTATATATAAAATAAAGATAATAACATCAATGTCTAACATATTACAAATAATTAAATATATTAAAAAAATATATAGAAATTTGTCTTTGAAAATTTAATATTATTATTTTAATTATGATAAACAAAATATATAGAAATATATAAAGCATAATGTATAACATAAGTATTAACTTTTATGGTTTCAGTGTTATCACTAAATTTCCAATGATCTTTTAAAGTATTGAATTCTGTATCTATATTACATTTTTAATATAATCCTTAAATATATATATATATATATATATATATATATATATATATATATATATATATATATATATATATATATATATATTTATATTAATATTATAAAATAAATAAATATTTATTAATATGTATAGTTGAATATTTATATATTTATATTAAATTGTAATGGTATATACCATATATATATATATATATATATATATATATACATGGGCCCTTGCCACCATAAACGCACATATGTACATTCACAGCCACCTAATAGGACCAGTGAATATAGAGGCCCCCGAATGAGGTCCTCTCTATTTCACGGTATAAATACACTATTAAATATATGATTTCATTACATGAAATTTTACAATCTTATAAATATTCACTTACTTAACAATATACACATTACATGAATTTTGATTGTATATAAAATGGTCACTTAAATGATACTTAAAAAGTAGGTCGTATATATTTCGTATATGTCCTAAGACCACTTTAAAGGCACACGTATAAAAGTCACTTTTTAGTATCATACATGGATATATATTATATTTCTGACATGACCACATATTGTTATTTATAATTCTGCATATTTTGTATATAATCATAAAATGGATATTTTAAAATATATATTTTTAATTAATTTAATACATTAAAAATATATATATATCTATCCTAGCGGATATATATATTATCAGATCCAGATCATGAATATTATAAATATTCTGCAATCTTTGTTAAAATTAATAAAATATTGACCCATATTGACCTAGATATTTTAATTATTTTAATAATATTACTCAAGTGTATTTCTTTAAATTATTATTTATTTAAGACATACATACATACGTTATGAATTATGTTAGTATAATAAATATATCATATATATTTTTATATATGTATAAATAATTATAAATAATGTAAATAGATAAATAACTACTGTATCATGTGTATTTGATTAACATTCAATTTAAAATTGTATTTAATTACGCACTATTTTTCTTACGGTCTTATTGCGTATATACGATATTTAATTATATTTAATTATAATTATTATTATTATAATAATTATAATTGTAATTGTATTATAATAATTATGATCATTATACAATGTTTGATTAAATATATATATATATATATAATATATAATTTAAAACTATCAATGTATATGATACATTGTATATCCGAAGATTTTAACAATTTCGGTTCAAAATTATTTTGAAATATAGATTGCGAAATTTCGTATAAATGTATATGTTCATAGTTATTAGTACTACATAGTATGTAGTATGTATCTAATTATCCTTGTAATTATAATTATACAATTTTTAATTTAAATATACAATTTAATTTAAAATTATATAAAAATAATATAATTATTATATAATTTATTATATATTATATATATAATATAATATAGTATATTATAACTATTAATTATATACGGTTGCAACGGACTAACGGCAATTTTTTATAAATATATAATATATGTATTAAATTACTATTATAATAATAATTATTAGGATAATAACTTTTCGTTTATATTATGTATATATTTCATTGTTATATTATTATAATTTTAACTATATTTAATATGATATAATATTATTATAATAATCACCTATAATTTATATATTCAATGAATAATACTCATCCATATTAAATATGATATTTATATTTAGTTCAACGGTTACTAGGTTAAATAATCTAATATGATATTAAATATTTATTTGGGAAGTTCTCGCAAAAAAAAAACAAATACATTTGTTTATTAACTTCTCCATTATTTCATGATTTACAACATGAAATAATAAATCTGATTTATTTATTTATATTATAGATGTGTTAAATATATATTTCAATACATAAATATAAGAATATAATCTACTATTTATAATTTAAGTTAACTTATCAAAGTAGTAACTATATGATACATTGTAAGAATTAAAATTATTTTTTTTTCTAAAATAAAATTCCCGTCAGTGCGTATACAGCTTATATACTATATATAATTATAATATATTAAATATAATATAATTATATATAGTATATAATATACTATATATATACTATTGTAGTAACTACATTTAATTATAATAAATTATATTATAGTTTTACATTAAATTGTATATTTAAATTCAAAATTGTATAATTATCATAATTATTATAATTACAATGATAATTAGGTACGTACTACATAGTATGTAGTACAAATAATTATGAACATATAAATTTATACGCATTTTCGCAATATATTTGTCAAAATTATTCTATAGAATATAATATTCCTGAATTATGTGTTTTATATTTATTCATTATACCCTTTTGCAGGCATACTTTATTCTAATATATTTAATAATATATTTATCAATATTATAACTTAATTATCAGATAACTATGTCGTAAATTATTTATTAATATATATATATATGTTTACACTCGAATTATAATTAATATTAATATATAAAATTTATAAACAATTTTGTAATCTATTTAGATCAGCCACTATCACTATTATAATTCTCAGATGATTATATTTTTAAATATCTGCTACTGTAACTCTGATTCCCGAAATTTATACAAAATAACTTATATCATAAATCATATTAATTATTATTATATTTTATAATCACATTTAATATTTAAAATTACATTAAATGTATACTACGTTATGTATACTAAGTTACATATAAATAAATATATGTAATAAAGATTAATGTAATAACTAAGTTATAGTCGCAGATATTAAAAAATATAATCATATGAGCTCTTTAAATAACGATAATTTGTGTTTAAAATATATAGAAAAATAGCAGGCGGTGGCGAGCGAGTGAATTGAATTGTAAACATATATTATTAGGTATGGGAGGAGCTAAGTAAATATCCTAGACTATAATTACATAGAGAATATTGAATATGGACCTTGTTTGTTTTGTGGCTTAGTTTTATGGCTAAACTCTCAAGCTACCTAACTATATTTAGTTGTATATTTGGTAGATACGTATTTACTCTATTTCAATTTGGTCTAAATATAAGTCAATACTTGTTCCAGGAACTGATGGATATGATACTAGAATACTGTCCTGGTACCATCGTCATCAATGAAATCTGCATATTTGGTAAAAGTGAACAAGAATACGACGAAAACATTCACAGGAATCATACCTCGAAACTGTTATATCGCATATCGATTTACATATGCGTCCATACCGGTCAATCAGGGATGCTCTGACGATATACGATGGACCCATTCTCAAATGTCAATATAAATATAATCATCTCATAATCATATCTAAACTCACTCATCTAAATATTGATCCAGTTTCTATTTCAAAAACAATTTTTAATTTCTCTTTGAAATATTACTTTTAACACCACTTTTGTCAAAATTACTTTATAAACCGAAACTACATTCTATTACATAATACAACTGATAATGACTATACAATATTATTCATACATGCTCTCCTATCTACAATACATATATATACATACATGTGTACCCACATCCATATTTTATACCATGCTATACAAAATAAACTGATAAATAATGTGAAATTTATTCTTAATTTACTTACAAATACTTATCATCTGCAAAAAAATGGATCTTACGATACTTACTTAAAATCAATCACTGTTAAATGACTAACCATCATTGATAAATCACTTCTATTATTAAAGATTTACTAAGTAAAAATATAACACTCATGCGAAATCGTGTAATTTAATTATGTATACAAAAACTAACAGCACCTTCTATATACGGTCAATTTTTAGGAATATGTGTAGTTTATAATGTAAATTCATATCAAAATATACACTTTTAAATATAAAATATTATGCTTTCAATTATTATTTATATGGTGAAAACTAAGTTTTCATTACTAATTTCATTACTAATATATAACAAAGCAACATGATATATATGTTTGAAATTCTATATAATTCTATATGGCAGGTCAAATCTAATTTATATTGCATGTAATTTAATAGAGCAATGAAAATATTGTTGTATAGAAAGTTTCTATTGGAAACCGAACCAAACCAAATCTATTTTATTGATTTCAATACTACTGCTAGCAGTGTGATGCCTGAGTATTAATTACATTGCGTAGATAGGGAGTATTATATCTTTGCTACAAAAAATCTTTGCTATTACACTAATTAATGCTAGATCACTTTCAGGTAATATTGATATTATAAATCAATATATTACCCAAATCGATGAAGATTCATCTCGAATGATCATTCAAACTCGGCGCGTTTTAAATCACTAGTATCATTATATATTTGTAAGATGTGTAGTTACCAGTACTTTATAAATAATGCGGCAATTAATTGGTAATAGCCTACTAGTATTACGTGTTGTAGCATTCGTTCAATTAAACTGATCGTATCTATTGATCTTGGTGGTAATTTATATAATACACGCATTGATGATCGAATTATTTTATTTAATGGCATTAACTGATAAGCAGGTAAATTAATTAAAAGTATGTTACAATAGTCCAATATAGATATAACTAGGCTTTGAATTAGAAATGTACATGTATTAATAGTTATTGTTTTTCTTATAATTCTAATATTATGCAATTGATAGTTGGCTGATTTGACTTTTGCTTTTATGAATATATTAAGAATATTATCAATTCACACTCTATTTGCCTTATCTAATAGTTTGTATTGTGTATTATTTATTATAATGCAATTATTATCGTTTTATATACAAAATAATGATTCTGACACTAAAACTATATTGATCTCATGAAAACTGAGACTAACATTTAAATGATGCCTTTAATAGCGTCTGCTTTTAATAAGCATGAGTTAATAGAAATGCATTTTATAGAGTCTGAGACTGCATCGACGGTTTAGGTAATCCATTCTGAGACTTAACAATGATTTTGACATTGAGACTGCATCGATGCTTTAGGTATTGAGACTGAGACTGCACCGATGCTTTAGATTTTAGCATCATTTACATCACTAATGCGTCAATGTAATATACTCTATGTAATATAAATGTATTTATACTTTATATATAAAGTATAACCAAAGATTTTGCGAAGCAAATATATAACACTCCCTATGCATGCAACGTAATTTAGTAATATCCCCAACCGCTGCTAGCAGTAGTATCGAAATTACTGAAATAGATTTAGGTTCGGCTCTGTTTGCATACAACAATGTTTTCATTGCTCTATTAATTACATGCAATATAAATTAACTTTTACTTACTAAATATATACTTATAGCATTTAAAACATAAATATCATATTTGTTTGTTATATATTAGTAATGAACACTTAGTTTTCATCATATAAATATTAATTTAAAGCATATTATTTAACATTTTAAAAGTGTATAGTTAAATACGAATTTACATTATAAACAACGCATAGTTCTTAAAAGTAACCCGCTATAGGTGGCACCAGGGTATTTTGAATACAAATTCGAATTACACGATTTCGCGTAAGTGTTATATCTTTCCTTCGGAAAATCTTTGGTATAACTATATATATATATAACTTTTTATAACTCTTTATAGATATAATTATTAATTTTTGTTAACATTTATTTTTTATTAGAAATTTTGTAAAGAAAAACTAAATTAACTAATAAATCAATTGAACTAATTATAAATTAATATGTATAATATAAAATCAATTTGAGTAAATTATTCTTTATAAAACTATATGCTATGTATTACATAGAGTATGTGGCTATATACTCTATGTAATATAAATGTATTTATATTACATATAAAGTATATATTATATGTACATTATTTATACATTTTAGTTTCGCATCTGGTTGTGTGGCAGCCAACCCATGGAACTAGAAGGCATGAAAACCACCTGATTCATATATAAATAATCTGGAGCGTGATACCGGTCTACGAGAAATTAAACTTCAAGCGGATATGATGAATTGTGATGTTTGAAAGTCTATAACTGTCCGGAAATCAATAAAAAGAATCCCGAAATAAGCAAGTAAGCAATATAAAGTATAAATATATGATATTTATAAAAAATATACAAAAACATGGCTCGTTTTAGATCACTAGTATCCAGATATATTACCCACTGTATATATATATACTAGTGCTGTAAAATTTCAAATCTCAAATTTTTTTTGGGTTCGGTTCAAATCTTTGATTTTCAGGTATTTGGAAATATTTTATGGTCTCAAATATTTATTTTAAATTTATTCTTGGTTCGGGTATCATTTCGGGTAATGACCGATTAAAATAATTATGTAGTAATGACTACAACTTAAGTTTCTTTCAATTATTTAAAATATCCATTAAAATGTACACTATTAATTTGATTATCTATTATGCTACCTAATGATAACATATTTAAAATAGAATAATGTTATCAAGGACAGTGTGTCCTTATATATATATATATATATATATATATATATATATATATATATATATAGCAGGCCTGCTATAGCATATACCTTATATGGTGAATATAATGAGATATAGGATCATTAGAATAGTAAAGTATTCAATAAGTAATTAATAATTATTTATCAATTATTATTATTAAAATTTATATATTATTATTAATAATAATAAATTATATATTATTAATTATTTATTATATATTATTTCAATAATTATTTATCATTTATTATTTTTAATTAATAATTATGTATTATTAATTATTCAATTATAATTTACTAATTAATTTACTAATAATTATTTATTAATTATTAATCATATATTATTTTAATAATTGATAATTATTCAATTATAATTTACTAATTAATAATTATTTTAATAATTATTAATTATTCAATTCTAATTTATTAATTAATTATTATTATTATTTATTAACAATAATTATGTATTAATTTATATATTATTAATAATAATTAATTAATTAATATCTAATTTTTTTCGTTAATTATTTTAAAATATTCTTAAAATATTTGAATTTCTCGAGAACTTGATATTTTTTTAAAGATTTGTAGCTCGAGAACAACCAAGTATTTATATACGATATTCATATCTAAAAAACAAAAATGATGTATTTTATTGTACCTATTACATAATCATCCTATATTATTATTCATATTTATACTATAGTATATACAAAGTGATCAGAATACTTTTACTTTACAGTGTTGGCTGTATACGCCAATTAATATTGTGTCTTAGTGATCAGAACACCATGCAATCGATACTATCATTATTACCCCTATCACTAATAATCCATATACACCTTGGTATATACTTCTTTAATTATACATTGTATAAATAAAAGTTAACTTCCAGATATAAAATAATTTAAATTATTTATAATTATATAATTTGCGAATATATAATACATGTATGGTATGTTTAGTATATTAAAATAATTCATAATTTATATATGTCAAGTATAGGTTCAACGATTATATATAATTATTGTGCAAGTATTAGCTAAACATTAATTAATAAATTTGTTATCTTTATTTTTAAAATCTAGTAACTATTAATATATAATGTAACATTAGAAAATATGTTTCATACTTTAGTAATGACATACTATATAATATTCATGATGTTATGTGGTTGAGTAAGAAAGAAGACGGGCGTTGGTAGTTGCATATTTATTAGGTATATATGTAGGCATGTAGGGGGGGCGTGGCGAGTACGCCGACAAGGGGGAGATACGTGGGGTTGGGAGGGCGTGACGAGGACGCCGACAAGGGGGAGATACGTGGGAATGGGGGAGCGTGACGAGGACGCCGACAAGGGGGAGATACGTGGGAAATGGGGAAGCGTGACGAGGACGCCGACAAGGGGGGATATTCAAGCGTGGTAGTGGGACGGGGCGGTATGCCCAAGTGCAGACAGGTGCATGGTATCGCGTGATGCACGTTCCATTAGCCAATCAGGGAGGCCACGCACGCAGTGCGGGCGTCGACCTGATTCCGTAGACAGTAAACATATTACATAATGGGACGTCCGATATCTAGCTCGTTAGCTAGATATGGAACGTTCCATTATGCGCACGGTACGGAATATTCCATTATAAGAAAATAAGAGATATATATATAGGGATATGAATGTATGTATATACATTATATAACACATGATACATCTGTTTAGGTGCTTTCTTACTTTCTTATTTCGTGATTCTTGTTTCCCGGACAATGACATATCTCCAAACATCACAGTTATTAATAGCTACTCTTTCACCGGTATCCCGCTACTGAGTAATGTTGTAACTTTCTGGTTGACTTCCTCGTCTTCTAGGTCTAGTCATGAGAAGCTACCCGTTAATATCCATCACTAAGTTCTCCAGTATCCAGTAAGTTTTCGGTATCATAATAATTTTCCCTGTGTATATTATCAAAAGCTTTCTTCAAGTCGATACATATTATGATTAGTTGCCCTTTACTAAATATACTATAATATTACTTATAGTTTTATCAAATAAGTGATAAAATATTAATTACACTATAAAAATGGATGAAATTATAAAAATAATTAATTATAAAATGCTAAAATGGAGATTTGAACTCGGGCCCTCTCAATCTTTAGACTAACACCCTATAGGGCTATAGCCTCTAGACTATAAGTCTGGTTATTTATATAAACTAATTAAATCTCAGATATACGTATTGAAGTATTATATATATTATAATAATAACTAATGGTTATATTGTATTTTATTTATATAATATAGTTAATTTGTTAGTATTATATAGTTTGTAATTATTAAATCTAAAGTTATTCCTGATTGCTTAAACTAACGTAATCAAATATAATAATTACTCCTCCAGTATCATTATCATAATAAGATACTTCAATCTTACGGGATACTCAGTCACTAAGTCAGTATCATACTCAGTATCATACTGACTCAGTATGATTATCATAATGATTATTGGTTTATGGACTGCATCAGTACGTGAGCAATCGGCCGTCCGACGGATTAATAATCGGACGGCGTCCGTGGGAGGGAATTATTGAGTGGGAGGGAAGGTAAGGGAGAAGTACCCAGCTAACAGTAATAGCAGCATAATAGCAGCATAACAACATATGATAGAGCCTCAAATGTTTATATCGTGCTATTATGCTGCCATTATGCTGCTATTAAATATCTATATACATTTGAGGCTATAGCATATGCTGTTATGCTGCTATTATGCTGCTATTACTGTTTGTTGGGTAATAAGTATTAAGGTGGCGTTTAAAGGATGGAATTGATGTGTTTGTTAACATAACTGTTATGATAACATAATTCGTAGGTGATTGGGTAGGGAGTTCAGGTGGTAAAGGGCAGAGAGCTCTCTGGGGCAAAGGAGCGTATATTGGAAGAGTAGCGTTTGTGTAGATGGGGAGTGGTAATGATAAATGTGTTGGAGGAACGGGTTTGGAGAGGATTGATGGGTGTGTGTAGATGTAGGAGTGAGGCAATGTAGTCAGGGGAGTTGTGGTGAATAGCTTTGTGGATGGTCAGGGAGATTTTGTACTTTATGCGGTAGGGGACTGGCAGCCTGTGTAGTTTTTTAGGAGAGGTGTAATGTAGTCAGAAGAACGACGGGGAAGTACATGGACGAAGCTAATTACAGAGTTTTGGAGTAGCTGTAGTTTGTATTCAGGGAGGTTAAAGAGAAGGGAGTTGCAATAGTCGAATAGGGGGATGATGTAGGAGGAGGCAATGGTAATAGCGAGGGGAATGGATCGTCGGATTAAGCGGAGGCAATGTAGGTGGTAGTGGATGGATTTGTGCATATGTGTAAGATGGGAGTCAAGGGAAAAGGTGGTATCAAGATGGAAGCCAAGGTTTCGGACGCGTTGAGAGTGGGTGAGTGACGTATTGTCTAGTGAGATGGGGTGGTTCAGGGAGGGTGGAGGAGCGTAGATGTAATTTTAGATTGATAGCTTCCATTTTAGTGGGGTTTAGTTTTAGGGAGTTGGAGGTAAGCCATTGGTGTATGGACTTGATATAGGAGGATAGTAGGTCAGGGGCATAAGTAGGGAAGTATGTGCAGTTAAGATATAATTGAAGGTCGTCGGCGTAAGTATGTAAGGAGATGTCGGGGTAGTCAGTGAACATGTCAAACATGGGGAGGAGGTCAATATTGAAGAGGAGTGGGCCGAGGACAGAGCCCTGGGTGAGACCCTGGGTTATGGAGTGGATGGGGGAATAATATGTATTACTCCTGACTGAGGAATATCGGTTGGTGATGTAGGAGGTGAACCAGTTGAGGGCAATGCCGGTGATGCCGATGGCGGAGAGTCTGTATATTCGGACATTTTGGTCAAGGGTGTCGAAAGCGGAGGACATGTCGAGAAGGAAGAGAATAGTGCCACGGTTATTGTTAAGGCCAGAGAGTAAGTCGGAGGTAATGAGGGTTAGGGCGGATTCAGTATATTTGTGGGGGATGTAGGCGCTTTGGAAGATGTTGGGGATTTTATTGGTTGTAAGGTATGTGATAAGTTAGGAGGATATAACACGTTCAAGGATCTTAGAGTGGATTGAGAGGTTAGAGATGGGTCGGTAGTTGGAGGGAGACAGAGAATCAAAGTGGGGCTTTTTAAGGATAGGGGTAATGACTGCTTTTTTGAAATCGGGAGGGACGGAGCCGGAAGAAAGTGAACCGCAAATGATTTGATGAAGGGGGTTGCAAAATGTTAATTATCTTCTTTAGAATTGGTAGGGGAAGAGGGTCAAGGGATGAGGTTGAGTAGGTAGATTTGAGAAGGGAGATGATTTGATCAAATGGGGGAGATTCAAATTTTGCAAGGGATAAAGGAAAGGTGATGGGAGTGATGGGAATGACAGGGGTGGGAAGGGTGGAAAGGATGGTGGAAAGTTTCTCGTTGAAAGATTTGTCAAATAAGAGTGGTAGTTCTTCATGGGTGACAGTGGGGAGAGGAGATTTAAGTGAACGAAGTTGAGAAGAAATGTATAGACTTACTGTCATTAGCGAGTTTGTCAAATTTGTGAGTGATGTAAGAGACTTCGGCGGTAGAAATAGCATTATGGTGGAGATTTTTTAGGTTATTATAGTAGGGGAGGGATATTTGAGATACAATTTTACGGCTTTGCGATGGATTCGCCTTTGTTTCAGTAGGGATATAGTATACCAGGATAAGTCAGGGCGTGTGATGGAGGTTTTAGTGAATAAGGGGCGTATTTATCGAGGGTGGATGAGAGAGAAGTATGGAGTTCAGCAGACGTTGAGGTTGGAAGGGAAGAAAGATCGCATATAATAGCAGGAATGGGGAGGTTATGGAATTTGCATGATATTCTGGTATTGAGGGGTCTGGTGGGTATGGGGTGACTAAGGATAAGGAATATGAGAAAGTGGTCGGAATAGAGTGTTCCGATGGAATGATCAGTGACAATTTTATTAGTTTTGGGGGAAATATATGGTCTAAGGTGTTACCATGGACATGGGTGGGGGAGGTGACGTGTTGTACAAGGTCGAATGAGGTGATAAATGTATTTACGGACTGTATCATAGGTGGGTTGGGTATGTTGAAATCGCCTAGTATGATTGTATTAGAGGTGATAGTGGGTAGAAATAAGCTAAATTCATAAAGGAATAAATTTATGTTGGGAGAGGTAGGACGGTAGAAAAGGGAAATGTTGAATGTACGAGAGAAAGGTGAGCTGATGGCGCAGCTGAGGGCTTCAGAGTGGGAGAACGAGTGATAGGAAATATTAAAGATAGTTTGAGAAGATTTGTAAAGTATTCCTGTTCCGCCACCGGGATGGGGAGAGTCGCGAGGGTTGTGAATGAAACAGTAGGGGGAGTGTTAAGAGCAGCAATGTGAGGAGAATCCAGAGGAGATAGCCATTTGATGAATAAGATTTCGAGGTCATGGTCAGTCATGAAGGAAATTACAGAAGGGATTTTATTGCGAAGAGAGCGTGCATTGGTAAGAGCAGCGTTTAGGGAAATAAGGTGAGGTGGAGGGTGGTTAATTGTGGGGAGGGGGGAAAGTATGATTTAAGGGAAGTCAGCGAAAGGAGCGGGAGAGGGATGTGTTGGGTGAATAGGACATAAGGGGAGATGTATAAGTAGGGGAGTTTAGGGTATCAAAATATCGGGAGGGACACATGAAATTAAGGCGATGTGAAAATTGTTGGTGCCGCGGACCACGTAATTAAAGTTGGGGATAGGGTGTGAGGAGTTCAGGTGATTAAAGGTGGAGGTGCAGACTTTACGATCAAGAAGTTGGGAATTGTTGAGGGGTTCACAGAACCTGACTTGAAAGGGTGAGTTTTTTAGGAGGTGGATATAGCGGATAACAGTATTTTTGGAATGATGATCAAGATAGGTGATGGATAGGGGTTTTGGTAGTTTGGAGGAGAAGTAGAGTTGGGTGAGTGTGGGATACAGTGAGAGTGTATATGTGGCTGGGAGTGGATATTGATGGAGGCAAAAAGCTTTTTTCAGGTAGGCTTTATCATTACCTGTTTCATTGGCACCAATGAGATAGTTGGGAGATAGTTGGTAATTTACCGACAAGAAAGTTAATAAGTGGAGTGTTGGGGGGGGTTATTAATTCTTTTCCATGCAATTTTATCAGATTTGGGGGGAAGTAGGGGAGGTATGCATGAGCGGTGAGGGTTATTAAATGAGAGGGATTTAGCTATGGAAGTGATGGATTGTAATCGTTTAGTAACAGGGGATAGGTGAGTGGGGTTAGTAGATATGGTAGTAACAGTGGGAGAGTTGGGGGTGACTGGGGTATGGTTTGGGATGAAGGGTTGGGTGGTGGGGTGAGCAGTGAAGATGTAGAAAAAGTGGGTTGTGAAGATAGGTGGGGTGCAGATGCAGGGGAATGATTGTTATAGATGGGAGGGGAGCTCATGGGAGAGGTTTGGTAGATGCTATTGGAGAGTGTCTTACGTTGGGACGGTATAGGGTCAGTTCTACAGTTGGTGCAAAACCAGTAGAAATCAGAATTTTGGAGGGCAGTCATTTTGTTAAGGGTAGATTTGGGGAGTTTTTAACAGGATTGGCAATGCCACTTACGGCAATGGTCGCATCCAGTGAGTGATGTGGCGATAATGTTACATGAGGAGCATGTGAAGTCAGTGTGGGTGGAGTTAGTCATAATTGAGGGTATAAGTAGTTTATTGGAGTAAGTGAGTAAGTGGAGGTAAATGGTAATAAATATTGGACTTAGCTTGATTATGGGTAATAAAGTTAAATTAAATAAGTAACATTTTAAAAATTAAATGTTGTTGTTGTTGCGTTGTAAAGGATAGGCCTATATATGTTATTTATCATACGACTATACATTTTCGCTATTACTAAGATTATAATGATTATTATAATGATTATTATTATAATAATATATAATAATGTATAACAATTATATTCATTATACATAAAATTAGTAAAAAATAGTAATTAAATATATGATACAAAATTTAGTATAAATTATAGTTTTATCAAAAAATCAAATTAAATACACATATTAAAAATGGATACAAATATAATAATAATTTATTAAAAAATTATAAAATTACAAAGTAAATATTCGAACTCGTGCCCTCTCAATCTTTAGACTAACACTCTATCCTCTAGACTATTAATATACAATTGTCTTATATTTATATATATATAAAGTTATAACTTATAAACTTATATAAACTTATATAATAGTATTATATATAAGTCTGGTTATTTTAAATAATCTAATTAAATATATGATATACGTATATTGAAGTATTACATATATTATAATTAAATAATATTAATATTAATATAGTTATATTATATTTTATTAATATTTTATTTATATAATTGTATATTATATATTATATTATAATAATATAGTTAATTTCAAATTAAATTTGTAAGTATTATATACTATATAATTATATAATTATATAATTATAATATTATATAATTATATACTATATAATTTATATAGTATGTAATTATTAAATATAAAGATATTCTGTAGTGCATCAACTAACATAATTATTATTATTATCATAATAATGATGATAATACAATATAATAATTATATTTAAATTTAAATTATATATATTAAATTTATAATTAATTAAATTCATTAAATAATTTTAAATTATATTATAATATTATAATGAATATTATAAATGAATTAATTTAAAAATTAAGTTTATTAGTTCAATATTATTGAATTCCATTATAATCATAATTTAATTATATATTATATATTCATAATTTATATCCACTGGATTATCCAGGCATATTTAATGTGTTAAATGTTAGGTTTACTTTAAAATATATATGATATTAAATAAATAAATTAAAATGTATTTATTATAATAATAATAATAATAATAATAATCTTTATACATAAAAATAATAAAATATTATACATGATTAATTCTATAATTAAAACTTTTTTAAATATGCTATTTTATTTATCAAATATACTATTTTTAAGGATATTGCTATACATGTCCTTGCTATTATATTAAATATAAATGTGGACAGTTATGTTTCTATATCTATAGATATATCAAATCCGGCTTTGGGCTTTGGATATACCAGGGAGGTATCCCTGGATATACTATATAAATGGGTTGCCAGTAATTTTGTACAACTTATTAAAATAAATGTATTTCATATACAGTTCTTATATGAATATATATAATACATTATTAAATATTGATATAATATATTGTATTATATATTCGTATAAGAAATGTATAATTATGAAATAAATTAAATTTAATATGTCGTACGAAATTACCTCGTACGATATTACTGGTAACCTATAGGCGTCCTAACTGGTGTCCTTTATGGTGGTATATATAAATTTGGGCTTTTATGGTGGTAATTATAAAATTAATTATAGTGGGCCTTTAAAGCTCAACAAATACATAGAGTACATGTATAAAAATATAGAGGCACAGCAAAAAACGTATATCCTATGATAATGATTTAAAAAAAATAAAATGTTAGTATAACAATCAGCGTAATACCATTGTTAACGTATTAACATTTTGTTAAAAAATATGCATTATTCAATATGGGCCTTTATATAATATATATACAAATATACATGGTGGGCCTTTTAGGTTGAAAATATCCCTCTATATATATATATATATATATATATATATATATATATATATATATAGATATATATTATATAATTATATAAATATTTATAATAACATTTTGGTATTTCATATCTTATTTTATTACAACCATTTGTAAAACATTCTCTGATAACTGCAGCTATAATGCATATAAGTAGTGAAGTTTAATATATTAAGAATATATTCATGAATATTTAAATCGTATCTAGAAACATTATTCAAAATACGATTGTTATATATTATATATATATATATATATATATATGAATGGATCAATCCTATAATTAATTATTAAAAAACTAATGCAAATACATATATTATACTTATTATATTATTTATAACTTCATATGTAGATTATAATATTACATTATTATATTATTATATATACTTATTATTTAATTCCGCTAAGTATTCGGATTATCTAATTATTTTATCAACAAATTAAATCAAATCCTCATTAATTAATATTAACAATAAATCTTAATAATATTTTATAATATTGAATATTTATTATCTAGTTTTATGAATTATTAATATATATTCTCAGCTTATAAGCATACCAGGTATACCAGTAAGGTATACCAGTAATACTATAGTATATTGAAAGTATAAATGCAAACTCAGAAAATACAATCATGTTTACTAATATATAAAATGTAATATGGATATCAAATATATCCTAAGTAAACATAATTATATTGTGATCACTTTTGATTATTCAATAATACAATATAATTAATACATATATTATTATTTTAAATATATTAAAATATATTATACTATAAAATGATTTAAAACTATTATATATTTTGATAGAATATATTCTATAGTTATATACCATAGTATATATTTATAATATTTGATCGAAAAAATTACTAAATACCAAAGAAGAATTATAATAATGATAATATAAAGGTTTATTGATTCGGTTTTTTGATAAAGGTTTTGGTCGATTTAGTTTGGCACTCGTTATTGAATGTTAGTATTTGAATTTTAGAATATTTATAAAGTATTTATTAATAATATATTAATCTAATAAATAGCTTTCTCAGATTTGTATATTATATTATGAAATTATATATATATACATATATATATATATATATTATCAATTATAATACTACTGGTAAATATCGGTGAAATATGATAATACTTGTCACCCTAAACTCATATAATAAAATTTAAGTTAAATTACCTAATTCTAATATGTATGATAATGATATGATAATATGTAATACACTCATAATTTTTATTAATTATATATTATATATATAAATATTCGACCATTAATTATACGCTATTTGTTATAATAACAATTACAAAAAATGCACATTTAGATAATCGATAATATTATTCAATATATTTAATTTTTATTAATTTGTCCTAACATTTGGTAATATTAACATTGTACAGAGTTAATTAATCTAACATATTTTCATATCTATTACCGTTGTAATTATATTTGCGTCGACCAAAACCTCCTTATGATATCGAATAAAACCCCGCATCACATATGATATTATTATGTTATCTTTATTAAATTATTAAGTAATATTTGTAATT
This sequence comes from Osedax fenrisi, assembly GCA_964019155.1. Classification (NCBI taxonomy): domain Eukaryota; kingdom Metazoa; phylum Annelida; class Polychaeta; order Sabellida; family Siboglinidae; genus Osedax; species Osedax fenrisi. The sequence continues at coordinate 12,833,283 of OZ025244.1, read as the reverse complement.
GATATTTTTATTTTATGTAGATTATTGTATATTTTAATATCGTTAGTAAATATCGTTAATTGCGTTGTCATTTACCATTAACTATCCGCTAATTTTTTACAATAATATTTAAGAAAATGCATTTTTTACATATCTATAATATTATTCAATATATTTAATTTTTATAAAATTGTTCTTAAAATATCTGGTGAAATTAACATATTACAGTTCGTTAATATAAAATATTTTCATATCTATTATCGTTGTGATCATATTGGCATCGATCAAAACCTCCGTATCTAATAAAATACCCTCACGTCCTCTAGATAGTCATTCGACTAGTATTCAACATACCAATAAGTACAATATTAGTTCGAATTTAAATGCCGATGTCAATCTAAAGAGATCATTCGTCGTATGGAGAATACAACTGATTAGAATACATATTAGAATAACTTATTAGTTTTATGGGTAGGGTAAGTATCCTGGCAAGGGAACTTTTATGAAAGGGGACCATTAGATAAATTGTACAAATAGTCAGTAAACAAAATTTGAAATTTATTTTCGAATATTGAAAATTATTGTAAATAATTTTCAAAACTCGGAAATTTCTTTTGAAAATAAAACACGAAGTTCGCAAAATATTTGAAAATACTTTACGAAAATAATATGAAAATGATTTTCGAAAATTTTACGAAAATAATTTGCCAATAAAATATATATTTGTAATTTTGTTGAAAATAAAAAATGAAGATTGCGTTTTATTTGAAAATAATGTACGACAATAATACGAACATGATTTTCGAAAATTTACAAAAAATTATTTGCAAATCAAATACAAAGTTTGTAATTTTTTGGAATTAAAACGCGAATCTTACAAAATATTTGAAAATAATTTAAGCAAATAATACGAAAATAATTTGCAAATAAAACGCAAAGTTAGTAATTTTTTTGAAAATAAAACAATAATTTTGCAAATTCTATATTTATATATTATTAAGATTATTAATAGATTTAATTAAATTTTTAAATATAAAATTTATTGCAAATAAATTGTTTGAATTTTTTTTAATTTCTACATTATAATTATTATTTATTTATGATTAACGAATTAAAGATAAAATAGTTAAAATGTTTCTATTTTAAAATCAATTTTTATTTATATTGTTATATATATTTTATATCTAACATCATTATTAATGGTATTCAATCAAACATAATGGAGGGTAGGTCTGCAAACACCAATTAAGAAACCTCTGTTTATTCAGTTAAACTAATTTTTAAGTAAAATTAAGTAAACAATATTTATTTTATACATATATTTATTCTAGGCTTATATTATTAACAATATTTTTTATTTTTATTTTTAGCTAAATATTTATTAAATTCTGAAAATTATGTGCCAAGTTCGCAAATGCTTTTCGAAAAATGTACGTAAATATTTGAAATTTAATTTAAAAGTTAGCAAAAATGAGTTCAAAAAATTTTCGATTTAATTTTAAAATTATTTTCAAATATGGAAAATTATTTGAAAATTATTATCAAATTTGGGTTACTGGTTAACCAATAAGTACATTAAACACTAAATGAATACAAAAAGTTAATATTATATTTATGGAGAATGTGAAGAAATGGAAAAGAGGAATGGAAAAGAGAGGATCGTATTCTTAACGAGAAAGAACTAAAGAGTTAACAAATATCATTGTTAGAAATAGTTATTTAAATGTTTACGAATACGACGTATCATAATAAAATAATATATATATATATATATATATATATATATATATATATATATATAGATTAGTTATTTATATAATAATTATAATAAATTGATATATAATATACCAAATATCAGAAATATCTTAACATTATATATTAGGTTTACTAACAATTTGATAATAAACTTACTAAAACAGGATTAAATAGTTTATTATATAATTTTAGAATTTCTGGATTCATTTGTATTTCTTGGAATATATTTCTTCTACATCCTCTTGCTACTATAACCTATATTATGTAGTTTAATCTATATAGTGTACATGTTAATGTTTAAAATATTAATTAAATTATAATTATCTATATTATCACAACATTTATAATTTATATTATATCATATTATAAATACAATAATGTATACAAATAATAATTTTATAATACAACATTTCTTTATAAAATTAATAATTAATAAAATATAAAAAATAATCTGAATCATGAAATTATTTCTTTTTAATTCAATTAATAATAATGTTGATGATATAACATAATATTTTTGTAAAAAAATAACATAATATATATATATATATATATATATATATATATATATATATATAAATATATATATATATATATATATATGTGTGTGTGTGTTTGCGTGTATGTTATACCATCCTATTAGCAATGTTAATGATAGTAAAACACATGTTTTCGCATAATACTATTTCAAAATCTAAATCGATAATCCCTACAAACCATATATAGTATTACGTTTATTAGTTTATTTGTAATAAATACTTGTTTATTATATGATATAATATAATATAATGTAATGCTGTCTCAAGTAAATGTTATAATTTATATATGACATTACATATTAAATAATAGTTAAATAGATTGTTAAATATATTTTAAACATTGATCTTTTAAATATTGTTAATTACGTTATATCATAATGTAAATTATATTAACAATATATGATATAGAAGATCTATATTTATTATTTAAATATTTTTTAATCGATTTTAGATTCTGTTAAAAATAATAATTCATACATAAATAAAAATATTTAAAAACTTCAATTCATTATTATATATGTTTAGAGACTTCCAAATTGCAATACATATATCTCACAAACATATATTTAGAATATGTTTATAATATAATAGTGTTTTAAATAATCCATAGTTATCAGATATATTAATTTACCAAATATAATTAAAAAGAATATATAATTCGTAGTAATATTTAAATAGTTATATATATCTTTAGTTATATTCAATGTAGTTATGGAACAGGTTCGTCTGGGAATCAAGATGCTCTTCTATAATGTTTTGACATTTATTATCTGTTCGACCATATTTATGCCTTTCCGAACCCTGCTTGTTCCTCAGATATATTTTGTTCAGTTTGCAGTATTAGCCTTTTAAGTATTATTTTTAGTAATATCTTGCTTGAATGACATATTAAGCTAAGGGTTCTATAGTTTGAACATTTATCAGGTCACCTTTCTTGGGGATGGATATTACCAATGATTGGGTCCATTGGGTAGGCCGGATTTTATTTTCCCAAGATTGTTGGCATATCTGAGTGAGGAACTTAATTTTCAAACTTCCCCCACGTATAATTAGTTCGCTTGGTATATTGTCAATTCCTGGTGATTTCCTTTCTTTTAACGTTTGTAAAGAATCGCTAACTTCAGATTTGAGTATTGTCAGATCAGGGTCTGATTCTTTGCTGAGAATTTCCGTGTTATTCAGTATATTAACATCAGGTTATATAGGATAATTATATAAGTTGTGGCAGTATTAAGTCTAGTGGTTTAGGATCGCTTTAGGATGAGTCTTCAGATAGTGGTTTCCCATTACTGTCTTCAATGATTGAAATAGTTCTTGATGATTTCGTTAGAATTTTCAGTGTGTTATAAGCTATCTTATTATATCTTCCATATCTCATGTCGTCGTCAATAGATTTACACTGTAATTGTATACAATTGTCTTTTGCTTCTTGCATTGCCTTCCGAATAATCGTATTTATTTTTCTGTACATACTATCTATCTCAGTTTTTGTTTCTTTTTAGATTATAGTGATCTTCTTTCATCACATAGGTCAATTATGTCATCTGTAATCCAAGGTTGTTTTTTTCTTTCTGAATTTGCCTATTATTTCTGTATCAGTGCTTATTATTATATCTTCAAATTGTGTGTACATGGTGGTAGGGTCGGTATTGTTTGTTTCAATATTCTCAAGTTTCTCGCTAAGTTTGCGTATAGTTATTAAATTTGTGGATCTTTCAGTCTATAGATATTGAATCGGATTAGTGTTGATCGATTACACTTTTTTGATCGCAGTTTAAGGTGTATGTTACACATCACACGATCGAGATCGATATTTATGACAGCACCTGGGTATGTATTCGTTGCACTTCGAATAATGGTAGACATAAATCTTTGTGGAGTTAGTATATCATCACTTTGATTGTATGTTAGACCATTTTGTGAGTGCCATATTGTAGTTCTTGAGTTTATGTGTGGATGTAGTGTATTTACAACCAATAGTTTATGTCTTTCTGCGAATTCAAGTAGCCTCTGCCCTCGGTGATTCATGTCACCTATTCCAAAACACATCCATTCGCATGTGCATTCCTTCCTATCGTAGCATTCCAATCACCTTGTATTATAATAACATCTTTCCACGGAGAATCATGAATTACTTTCTCAATAGTTTTCTAGAAATCTTCAATTTCATTATCTGAATAGTTTGTTGGTGGGGCATAAACTTGAATGATGGTTATATTTATTGGTTTAGCTTTAACTCGGATAGATATAATTCTACTATAAATCGTAGAATAATTAATAACCTAATCAATCAAGTCTTTTCTGACTAAGAACCCAACACATTCGAAATGTTTATCATGTCCGCTATAGTATAATGTATGTACATCATCAGTTGTTAGTTCTCCTGTGCCATTCATCCTTGTTTCTGCAATACCTATTATGTCCCATCTATATAGTTTTAATTCATTTGTGAGTTCCTAAGTTTACCATATCTTCTTAGTATACGTACTTTCCGCGTTCCTATAGTAATGGTTGATTTAGGTAGTTTTAGTTTATCATTAGCACGTGTTATTCTTTTGTTTGCTCTTCCAGTAGCAAACTTAGCACCTCCATCCTGGTTAGCACCGATGGGTAGCGCGGTCGTTGTTTATACGGGCCTCGACCGATCCGGCATGGTGATATTATGTGTTGTTAATGGCATATTGAACTGTATGATTATTTCTGTAGGCATTTTAGAATAGGTGGCGCCTGTCTCATCTCCTAGTTACCTCCAGCATTTTAGCCCACCTGAAAAAGTGGTTGCCATGGTCGGCACGGGGAGCCAATGCAGGAGAGTTAGTGAATGAAATAGGTGGATTTTCCTAACCACTCCTAAAAGGAGTGTGGCAGTAGGTACATCAGCTCTAATCCTCCTTTAGATCACGTTGACCCCTAATATTAACTATTAAATAATCCTCAATGAAATTCAATAATGTTAAAATCTCGTAAAAAGTATTCTTATATAAAGTTAAAATATACGTTGTATAATAATCTTTTTTAATAATCAAAACTTTTATTATAACAACAGATCCATTCCAATCTGTTAAATAGTTCGTCTGCAATTTCGATCAACTAAAGAGGTCTCCTGTCGTTTCGAATTACTAAAGAGGTAATCTATCATGTTAATCTTCTAAATTAGTCACCTAACGTATTGCGATTCTAAAGAGGTCGTATGTTGTGCCAATCTATATAATTATTATTAAATGTTATTAATTCTATAAATCAATAATTTTGTTTTTTGTCGGTTTTAATAAACTATAAAAACATCTTTTCGACTTTCTTGACTATATTATTCCAGCTATAAAATACTTAGAGTCTTTTATACTCTTGTATATATGTTTTATAATTATATATTAAGCTGTTCTTTAACAAATGTATTTGAGACCTATTTGTCTCAAATGTGATTAAAAAATATATCTCGAAAACCTTCTAAAAAACTAGCCATGGTCGAAGTATCGACTACTTTGAACAATAAAGGTATTCGAGACCAAAATTGTGAGACTTCTATTTACTGGGTATATATATATATATATTATTATTATTATTATCAGATTTAGGCAATGCCAAGGTAATTGTAGAAGCAGTGTTGCTTATCGAGATAATTACCCCTTTATTAACATGATAAGTTTCATTATAGATAATAGTTATAAATAAATCATAATGTTTTAATATTATAAGATATAATAAATAGAATATAATAAATTATAAAAAAATATTATCATAAGTCAAATATATTAAATAAAATTTAAACTAAAAATAAATGCATTAAAATAGACTAAGTATTATATAAAATTATTTTAAGATTTTTACAGTATAATTATATTTAAAATAAGGTTGAATAAAATCACAGTTACTCCTGGTATTAAATCTTTTTTTAGATGTCACATATAAAATTATTTAAAATAATAGGATGGCACAATTTATTGGATATTTTATACATGTAAATGCAAGTCTTATACTTACAAATATCATATAACTATAATATTTTATTTTCCTTAAATAAAGAAACAGTTGAAAAATCATTTGGTTTATTAACATTATTTTTAATATCTTTTTTTGAATTAAATATATGCTATTTAAGTTTGATACATAACCAAGACCCCATATTTCTATACAGTAAATTAAATGTGGATAAAATAGAGCATAGTATAGTTTTTAAAACATAGTATAAAAACATTTTTTATGATCCACAACATTTTTAATAATTTATTTTTAAGATAAGCCAAATGACATTTCCAATTTAAACAAGTAGGATTAACAACATTAACCTATCAAGATTTATTCCAAGAAATTGTGTAGAAGTTACTTGAGATAACAGTGTATTATCTATATTTATATTAAATATTATATCATTTTTAAATGACATACAATGCGTTTTATATATATTTATGGATAATTTATTAAGTTTAGACCATAGAAAAATGTCACCACATGCTGACTGTAATTTATAATTTAGATTATTAGATGATGTATCACTAATAATTACATTAGTATCATCAGCAAATAATATGAATTTATTTTTTGGAGAACATAATATCATATCATTAATAAATATAGAAAACAGTAATGGTCCAAGAATAGAACATTGGGGTACACCATAACAAATATTATATATCATATTTACTTTCATTATATTGTACGAATTGTTGTCTGTCGTTAAGATAGCTAATCAACCAATCACGAGGTTTCCCTCTTATTCCAAAATAATCCAGTTTATTAATTATAATTCTATGGTTGACAGTATCTAACGCCTTTTTTAGATCTAAAAACATTCCTACACAATATTTATTTAGTCCAATGATTCTATAACTTTATTTTGTAATGTTTCAATTGAGTTCAGTGTACTTATATTTTTTTTGAAACCAAATTGTTCATCATTAATAATATTGAATTTATCACAAAAAGATAAAACTGTATTTGAAAATAATTTTTCTAAAATTTTTGAAAATTGTAAGGTTAATGAAATAGGTCTATAATTATTAAAATCGTTACAATCACCAGATTTAAAAATAGGAATAATTTTAGATATTTAAAAAAAACTAGGAAATAATCCATCATCAAATTATTTATTAAAAATATACATTAAAGGAACTATAATAGATGATGATATTTCTTGAATAAGTTTCATGGATATGTCAAGTTCATCTCGAGAAACTTTAGGTTTAACATTATTAATGGCTAAATAAATTTCACTAGCTGATATAGTAGATAAAACCATAGAATTACAATTTAGATTATTTAAATAATCAAGACATGATTTGTTAGGTATATCATAAATTTTATCAGCTAGTTTATTACATATTTTAGTGAAATGATGATTCATTTTATTTGAAATTGTAGACTCACTATAATATTTTCCATTACTATTTATCATAATTTTTAATAAATTGGGTTTTCTCGGATTAATTATAGTATTTAATATAGACCATGTATTTTTAATAGTCTTACTATTATCAAGTAAATTTGTATAATATTTTTTTTTGCATTTTCGTATTATACTAGTAAGCTTATTTTTATATTTTTTGTATCGAATAAGATTTTCATAACTTTTGTCATTAATGAATTTAATATATAATTTTTGTTTTTTTTACATGTATTTTTAATATTTTTTGTAAACCAGGGTAACTGTGATTATATACGATTATTTTGTAAATGTCTAATTTCACTACAAGATTTGTCATATAATTTGATAAAATAATTTAAAAATAACTCCATAGAATAATTCAAATCATTTGATTTTATAAATGACCAGTCTGTTTTTTCAAGGTTATTTTTAAAATGTAATATATATTTAATATATTATTTTGATTATCAATATTGTGATTTTGTTTTTTTAATTTTTTTAACATTTTTTATTTTGTGATTTTCTATATCCAATATAATAAATAATGGTAAATGGTCAGTTAAATCATATTTTAAGATACCTGAACATATATTAGATATTATTTCCATTATAAAATATATTATCTATTAATTTTACAATTTTGCCTGTTATACGAGTTGGATTATTAATAGATTGAAATAAATTGTTTAATTGAAGTGTATTTAAAAAAAATTTGTATGAATATTATCATCAAGTAAATCAATGTTAAAGTCACCGCATAATATAATTTGCTTATTTTTAAATTTACTAAAGAATTCAATAAAAGTATTTAAATATATAAATAAGAATCTTTTTTTAAAGATGGATGTCTATATATTGAACTAATAATTATATTTTTAATACTTAATTCTATTTCAACCGTGATACAATCTATAAATGAGTTACTATATGATAAATGATTCATTTTATTAGTTTTGTATTTACTATTAATATATAATACAACACCTCCGCCATGTTTATCAATTCTAGTTGTATGAAACGAAATATAACCTTCAATATTGTAAATTATATTGATTAAACCATGTTTTACAAATGGAAATAATATCAAATTTTGAATTAATTGTAGATAATAAAATTTGTAAAGCATCAACATTTGTTATCAAACTTCTACCATTTAATTGAAGAATTGATAACTTATGATTAACATGTCGAATATTATTAAAATCTTTAACTGACAAATATGGAGAAGATATATTAAAATTAATATCAAAATTATTTGGATCACAATCAATTGTAGGATAACTAATCAATGTATCACTCATTGTTTAAATATAAAAAATAGATAAAAATGAAATATATAAATATAAACATACATATTAAAAAAATAGGAATTAAGATCAATATAAAAGTAATAATAAAAGAATAAAAGCCGTATAAGTTTTTTAAATAATTATAGTTTATCATTTTGAAATAAGTTATATAATAAGGACTATTTGAGAACAAATAAAACAGTAAATATAAATATATGTAGTTTGATTTAGTAATTTTACGAAGAACAATATAAAATAAACGAATGAAAAAAAATAAAATAAATTTAAAATTATTTAGTCAGAAAGTATGAATAGGAAAAAAAGAATTTGCATCATACTTATTGTAATCAAGATGTTTTATTAAATCATATGGTGATTTAATTACTATTATTACATCATGATTTTGTTTTGTCGAACAACAAATATTTCCATTGTACGACCATGCTCTATGTATTATCTCATCACGCTGTAAAGCATGAAGTAACTTACTTCTTTGTAAAGTAAGGTCTTTTTAATATACATTAAATTATAGTATTGATAATAACCCAATTCGCATAATGTTGCATTAGAATTAGTCATTCGTTCATTATAACAACTCAAACATAATACACTATAATATTATTTATAAATTAAATGTTTAATATATTATATACATAATATATTATAATAATCAATAAAATTCTATAAATAAATTATGTGTATATTAATTTATAAATAATAAATACCTAATATTTATATATAATTATTTTTTTAATCGATTTAAAGATCGTCAATTAATTGAAATATATAATCTTTAATTAATAACCAACCCAAATATAATCATATATATACTATAGTATTATATTCATTATAATATATGTTCATATAAATTAGATAGATAAAGTATAAAAATGTTTACAAGTCATATTAATTGTATTAAATATTAAGCTTTTTTTTGCTCGAGGAACCTGCTCGACTCATTAAGTAAGTAATTATTAAGAAATGTAATACATAAATTATGAATAGCTATAAAAAATATTCGATAGTTATCAAAATACTATGTAGTTTGACATAATCTAGATTGTATTATATTATTATATACTTTAAATATATTCATTATGTTATATATATTTTTAAATAATTGTATAATTATAAATAATTAAATTACTATAGTACTATAATAGGAACTACTATATATATATATATATATATATATATATCATTATTATTATTAGTATTATATATATATATATAAATATCATTATTATTATTAGTAGTATTATTATATAAATTTATTAATAATTGATAATTGTATGACATATAATTATATTAATTATTATTTTACCTATATTCAGATTCTGACTTAGTTTGTTCTAAAATGAATATTATATATTATAATATAAATATTATTGTATACAAATTATTATAAAATAATATTTATAATAATATAATAATAATATATATATATATATATATATATATGTATAATATATATTTAGTTAATATAAACGTAATTATATACTATTATATATATATATATATATATATATATATATATATTGAAATTATAATACTAATTATATTACGTAATTATATACTATTATATATATATATATATATATATATATATATATATATATATTTATATATAATTATATAGATAAATATAAATATGTTATATTAACTTGAATCCAATAGGTGCATTGCATCAAGGTTATCATTACAAATTACATTAAGCATAGGTTTACAGCCAACATATAATGTTATTGCTATTTTTATTATTAAATATAAATATATTATTTTTAAATTCATTTATTAAGATATTATATATATATATATATATATATATATATATATATATATATATATATATATTAAAACTGCCTGTGTGACTCAGTGGCTAAGGCGTCAGACACACAAGCAGTAGGACATAGGTTCGAGCCTCGTCCGGACCATTAATTAATTTTATAAAATGGGTCTTAAAATATTATTTAGAAGTGATCTTATATAATTGTGTATAAATAAATGATCGGCTCTCTTTAAAACCATGGATGCCTTAAATGATTAGTTTTAATAACTATCTAACTTGAAATATTTTAAATATTGTTATATATTTTTTTTCGCATGTGTAATAATACTTCATTCTATAATATGATTAACTTTTTTTTATAATATACATTTGTTTTATAATAGGAGTAATTAAAAAAAATGAAGAAAATAAAATTTCTATTATTAGATTATATTTTTTTAAGTCAATACTATTAAGTCAATAGTTTTATGCATTTGAATGTTTTCTAAATATTTTGAAAATTATAGCGGGGTTTCGAAGGGATTTTAAAGTCATAATGGTTATAAGTGTAAAGTTCATCTAAGTTCCTGGATGGGATGAAAGGACTCAACCAAATAAAAATAAAAATAACAATAACAATTATCATTTAAATATTAAACTATATAACTAATTATGTATTACTATTACAGTGTACAAAGATAAGAAGAATTCTATAAAGTTAAAGTAGAAACTGAATATTTCGATGTCACTTACAAAATAATATATTTCATTTATATTTTCGATTATTTTTACGTTATCTTTTATTTCTATTTTGATCATTTTTCGTTTATTTATACATTATTTCATCTATCCCTATTCTCCGTCCCTCAAAAATGAATACTCGAGCACTGAGTTATATTGGTCCTATGCAATTCACTCCCACCCTATATTTATTCATAAAATCGCATAAAACATTTATGAAATATATACAAAAATTGATCTCAGGTGGGAACCTGAAATACTAATATTGTTTGTCATTATTATTTTATTTATTAATTTCCGTACGGCTTATTCTATTTTATTATATTATTATTAATGTTATTTATTGTTTACCTACTTTTATTATTTGTATTCTATATATACACTTTTGAGAAATCATTTATTATTTATTTAAATGTCTAAATATACACTCAATCAATCAATCAATTTCTATTTTCGATTATTTTTCGTTTATTTTAAATATATGATTTATTTCTATTTTCGATTGTTTTTCGTTTATTTTTATGGTAACTGTACAATGTTTTTATTTCTTTAATTTTTTAATTTCGTATTATTCTTTGTATATTTCTATAACGTATGTTATCGTTAGCAAATATTTATACTTTATACTTTCGATTATATTTTCAACTATGTATTTGCTTAAATAAATTATCAATCAACAATAACAATATACTAATAACGACAATATACCATATATGGTATATATATATTCCATTACCTATACTGTATAGCTTAAAGTATATATATATATATATATATACACTTTAAAGTATACTTTAAACTATATAATACAGTTTATCGAATACATATACAATTCAGAAACATACTGTAGTATATATACTTAAAGTTATATTCATTATAAATAAAATGTTTGTCTAATACAACATATTATTTTGTAAATAAAAAAATTAAATTAAGTAATATTATTTATTTATTATTATGATTATTAATGATATAATATATTTATTATAATATTATTTTAATTTATTACTATTATATTATTATTATTATGTTTTATTAATACATGTATAATATGTATATTTTTTTTATTATTTTTATTTTATATTATTTTAATTTAATATATTATTTACTACTGTTAATCTAAAAATTGATGAATGCCTCAATACAATTTGTTCATTCGCATCAACCAAACTCTGATATTATTATATACATGTGTCAATCATATATATATATAATATAATTGACTAAAGTAAATAAATAATAATAATATAATTGTATTAATATTAATTAATATGTATATTATATAATACATAATTTAATATGTAATGTTATAACTTGAAACGTGGTTTAATGCAAATCCTTTATCAAAAGTATCTATATCTCTGATATAATACAGTTTTTCTTTATAAATACATCTTTTTACGAATTGAATCTATAATAATATTAATAGTAAAGATTAATATTAATTGTAACACAGTAAAAATGTATATAATAATACAATAATAATATATCTATAATACAATTAATATAAATATATAATATTCATTATAAATTCACAATATATCTATATATAGGCCTATATACCTATATATATATATATATATATATATATATATATGATTACATATTTATTTTTATTTGTATCTATTGAACCATCATTAGCATTTGAATACAAATGTATCCCTCATTAAGTCATATACATGTTATAAATAACTGTTACGAGCTAGGATACTAAAAAGCAAATACGCCATTTTGTTCTTGTCTTTACATTATAAGCATACTTTATTTATTTATGGTCTAGTTGTGCATATGCTAATTATATTATACAACGTTAATTTCCAGTTAATGCTTATGTATAGCTTAGATAGCACAATATTAAGTCGCGAACATTATTAATCAATAAATGGTGTAATAAGTAATAATAGTTTATTACCTCGATTATACACTAAGCTTAGATTAATGTACAATTCATAATAAAACACATTGCATTATTAGGGGCAGTATTTTGTTCATTTACAATACATATTTCTATATATCAATGAATATAACTAAGGCGGCAATTGTTAATGGACCAATAATGTAATTGAACAACAATAATTTTGATTTGTATATAAGTGATAATGAACTAAGAGATTGGTTGCCTTTAAGGTCAATATTAAACATTGCCTTATAGTATAGAATATGCTATATAGTAGCTTTATAGTAGTACAAAATATTTAAATATTGTGCATGAATTGCTTCTGTATTTTAGAGATCTCGGTGCTCTTATTTCCATAACAAATTATTTTCACATTTATACTATTTTTCTATAACTATGGCGATTATAGTGAACAGTAAGGATATTAAGGTCGTCATAATATAGCGAAATGAAGTGTTGATGTCGATGGAAAGTGACTATAAACATACTAGCTGATTTATGTTGGAGTGTATAAAGGGATTTAAAGTAAAATCAGTGAAAAATCTTGTATGTATACTTTATCATTATTATTATAATATTAACTATGAATATTATTATTTTGTAACATTATATATTAAAATATACCAAATACTATTGACAAAAATAAAATAATACGCAGTTTTACAATATTTTTCCTATTTTTAAAATGAAATAATAAAATAACTTTTTCAGATATGAAAAAACTTACAATATCAGTTAATAGAATGCAGACTTCAAATTTGTATTCAAATGTTAATCAGTATAATTTATATATGTATATTATTGTATATTATTGTATATTATTAATATAATATGCAATACCATCGTGTTTTTAATAGCATCAAAAGTTACAATAGCAGCACATACTCCTTGACATTCTTCTATAGTATTATCTCCACCTATTGATGTAATATTACATGTATTATACTTTAATATATATATATATATGAAACAGGCTATATGTAATGTCTTCTATGTTTTTAATGTAGTTTTTTTAAGTGTTTATTAGATATTGTTAATTAGTTATTTTGTTGTTGTGTATTATGTAATAATTATAAAGTATAAATGTTGATTTCGTATATATTGATTTTTGGGTTTTTTTATTTAATGTTATTTATTTTATTTTAATAGAATTGGTTGGACCAATAAACTGTCGCGTAGCAATAGTTTAATCTTAATTATATTGGATTTAATAATATGATTTCATTTTTGATTATGCCATGACACGTGGAGGTTTGTATATAGTTATATTGTAATATTCAATTGTGTTGTGTATATTTTTAACAGCATTAGTGTATGGTTTTTTGTATTGATAGTTTTATAAAAGTTAACAGCTATTTCGACAACTCATTATTATACACACACACACACATATATATATATATATATATATATATATATATATATATATATATATATATACATATATAGGATTTTTAAATAAATAATAGTATATTTTTAAAATATAATAATTCATTATAAATAGTTATATAGTATCAATATTTAATATATTTGGTTATATAATATTATGTTTATGTTGTTATATTATGTTCACCATTAATAAATTTCCAATTAAATAATTTTCATATTAGTTTATTAAATAATATTTCAATATAATATTTATATCTAGGGTTAAGTAACCTAATACAGACACTTTCACAATAAATGGTCTTAACATTTTATTACTCAATATTTGTATTCAAAAATTACAATATATATTAATATTATATGATTATAGATATTATTGTTATTTTAAAATTATATTTAATCTTTTTATTTTATAGATAACGGATATGTCCGTATTCGGTACCCATGTCCGAATTCGGACACCCTTTGTTATAATACGGACACTATATATACCACTAGATAATATATATTAATAATTATTGATAAACCAATCAGATAAATTACAATTATATTATTTATAATTAATTTTATGAATAATTTAATGAAATTTAATTAGTAATTAATTTATTAATTTTTATTATTTTATTAATTAACAATACAACTTAAGTATCTACATAATAACATTTTTAGATTTAGCTTAATTGGTGGTATTAATATATAACGCACGCGATTATTATGAAATTCAGAATAGTTCAAAAAATACTCGCTGATTGGTTATAGGTATCCGTATTAAGATATATGAATGTATATGACCTCTAGATATATGCTTATAACTTAATTAATATTTGATAACAAATATAGAAATTGTATATATATATAATGTATATAATATACATAAAATGTTTTATATCGATATATTTGTATATTCTTGAGAAAGTTTTAAGTTGACATTTTTTTCGTAAATTTAAAAAGTAATACAAAAATCAGTATATTGGATATATAACACTATTTTAATTAGATAATTTAAAAATATAAAATTATTATTAAGACTTTTTATATAATTATGAATATTGTAGTCATTATACATTTTTTTTGTAGAATTTATTGTTTATGAGATACCGAGAGTGTCCATATTCGGACACTGTCCATATTCGATTACTTTCTTTCCCATAATTAACTTCTTTAACTAATGTGCATAATTTCATATACAATTCTGAATCAATAATAATAATCATAAATATATTATACATTATATTTAATCATAATTTGAATACAATATTTATATTTTTTAAGTAATAAAGTTAATTTTTTAAAGTATAATATACAAAATAACTCAAATTCTGATTCTATTATAATATAATCATATTATATTTTAACTTCTTTTAATGAACTGATGATATATATTATATAATATTCATAATTATATTTATATTATTTATAAATAGAGATCCATATATGGATATATCCATAAAAAAATGTTCAGTAATATTCGATATATGGGAATTTTATTTAATTATATTGTATTATTTAATATCATATTTAATTATAGATAATATGTTATAATATTCATTAACCTTTATCATTTTAAAATATTTATAATAACGGTATGTTGATAATAATAATACAATTATTTATCATAACAAAATAATAATATAAATAAATAATCTAACTTATATAATTTCTTAAACAAGGATAGGTAATTCCTTCTTGTACGTTTTTTATTCGACATGCTCTGCAATATACTTTATTTTCTAAATTAAGATTAGATTTAATTAAATCAATTTATAAATATTTAAAAGTAAATAAATATATATATATATATTAATAATAATAATATAAAGTATATAATAAATGGCATACATATATATATATATATATAAAATCATATATATATATATATATATGAATGAATGAATTCAGTTTATAGACAAAGTCTAAGGAGGATCAGTGAAAGCGATTAGTTTTATTGATTCGAAACCTCCTGACACTATGTGCAATGTCATATCATCATTTCCATTCAAATAAAATAATAACATACAAATAATGATAAAAATAATAATAAAATCATAGTAATACAAAAAACAATGAAATGATTAAATAAAATATTAATCACATACGAAAATAATAAAAATGTAATATTTGAAATAAAGATAAAATATAAAATTACAATTATAAAGGAGATATAAATAAATATGATAAAGATAATAAAATTAAAAGTTTTGATTCGGGAATAGGCATTCAAAGTTAAATATTAAAGAAAGAGAAAAATAAATAATTGTTACTAACAATATGACATATATTTTAATACTGTTTAAATACAAATAAAAATTAATATTGTTAAAGAAATAATATGCATAAAAATGTAATATGATGATATCACGATAGTGTAATATGAATAAAAAAGAAGAATGAAAATAAAATAATATACATTAAATATAATCATTTTACTATAGTGCAACATGTTTATAATTTTAAAACTGCTTTTCTTAAATATTATAATCCTATTTATAGTTTTTATTAATATTAGTTTTTATACTTTTTAATATTGTATTTTTAACACTGTTTATATACTCATAATGTAAAATGATTAGAATAAAAATACTGAACAAAGCAGGTTATATGTTCAATTAGTAAAATATGTCAATAACATTAATAATAAAATATAATTTAAAAATTAATAGAAAAAATACATAAGATATTATTTATATCATCTGATTAATACATAGGCTTAAGTGATGCAATCACTCTTGCACCAACACAATATGAAATGGTTACCGTTTAAAAACGTTGCGAATTTAGACTACTATAGTAGTAGACTCCTATAGGCTTAATTTATAAAACGTTAATGCTTAGTAGACCTTGATATATACGTGGCTTGCTTGTGCGTGGTCAGTTTATCTTCTGATGCTACTTTATTCGAGCTGCCAAATGGATGCAATTCAATGCTGTCTCGCTCTTTCTCTATAATTGCGCCAGCTAGATGGAATATATGTACTACTTAAGTAAATTGGAGTCACAGCATAAATTTGCGAATTTTGTCAAATACTATCTAAATTAACCTATATCTTTTAACCTTTAACCTATCCTTATCTATTAATCTTGATCGTGATACTAATTTTATTTATTAATTAGCTATTTTATTTATATATTCAGTTTGTATTTTACTGTTTTATTTATTATAGTTTGTTTATTTATTTCGTTTCCACACCAAAGAAGGTAATTGTTTTACCACATTGGGTATAAATAAACTATCCATTCCAATCCAATCCAATCCATCATAAAATTAAGTATATAGGCTTATAGCATTATATAATAAGATATACATATTCAACTAAAAATATATGAGAACATATGAATATATATACATATATATATATTTGTAATCTTTAATTTCATAAATTAAAATAAATTTCGATAATGTATTATTAGAATTTAAATTTAAATATAAATTTAAGTAGTATTATATGAGTAATGTCATTAAATAGTGTATACAGGTAATTATGGATACATTATTGATTATGCAATTTTTATATTACACGTTTTTTATTTTTTTTTATTTATTCATACACATTCTCAAGATACATTATTATTTTAAGGTGTGTCCAAAAATAATAGAGTTTTTAAAATGTAAACACTTTTAAACTTTAATTGATATTTGTATCTGATTAATACTTGTTGTAATAATATAAAGTAATGTTAATTATATTATATATATAATGTATTCTTATAAATAAATATATAAACAATAGTAATATTACATTCAAATTATTATACACACACACGCATATATAATATATATATATAAATAATATATATATAGTTTTATATATGTATTCAATAATTTATTTATTTTCTTTAGAGTATATATTTCCAAATTGGAATGTTTACAACTAATTGTAACTAGTACATTATACATTTCATATATATATATATTAATAAAACTCATATTAAAGTATCAGTATATTCAACTATGTATATATATATATATATATATATATACTTATATTTAACCTGTATATGTATTAGAATCTTGTACCTTTTTTAAATAAAAAATACTTTATTATTATTATTTTAAGATATAATTGATTGTTTTATATTATTGTAAATATAATACATATACCGAAATTATAACGAAATATATTTCTATATATACTCATAATTTGATAAATACTTCTATATGTATATTTATAATATTAATATATATCTATATATATATAAATATATTCTATATTAACTTTTAAACTCGCGTAATTTTAATAAATAAATTTAATAATAATTTATTTCAATTCATATTCATTATATTTATGAATTAATTATATAAATTACTATTATTAAATATAATTTATATATATAATTGTAGGTAATATAATATTAATTTGTCATTAAATTCATATAACCTAGAATTTTATCATAGATTAGAATTATCATATATGATGACATAAATTATCATAATGATACAATAATTTTTATATATATATATATAATTTTAAAAATAAATTCTTATATTAATTATATTAACATTACTATGTGACAATTATATTATTTGATATAAATTAAAAATTAGTATATTCAACCTGAATATAATATTATATATATATATATATATATATATATATATAAATATTATATATGTATAAATATAATATATTATATATATAATATAATATTATAATATATAGTTACTAATACCACAGCGAATTGAATATACGTATTTTTGTTATAACCGATGTGTCATTAATGTCATTAATGTCATTAATGTATGTAATATATATATATATATATATATATATATATATATATATATACACATATATATTGATCTTTGTTTACTAATAAATCAAATATAGTCGTTTTATTAACATATTAGCTTTTAACAATCTCCAAACAATCATCGCTTTTATGTCTACAGAATTTAAAAAAATACGGACATCACTTTCCAGAAACCTTACTAAAACTCTAATAAATGCTCTTGTACTTTCCCGAATTGACTACTGTTCTTCCCTACCGAATTTACTTCCTGATAAAGCTACTGATCAACTAAATCGATGATCCTTTCCTCAATACGTACTACTTACTACATAACACGACTGGTAATAATATAGTCATAAAACAATCAACTAATTTTAAATTTATAGGAATTTTAATTGACAATAATCGTAATTGGAAAATGCAATTAAATAATATCATAAATAAACTTTACTATAGATTAGTTATACTTTAGTATACTTTAGTTATGCTTTCTTTTTTCTTTTTTCATAGTCTTATTAATTAATGTTCTATTATCTGGGGAATTACTTACCCTAGCAATATAAAATGCATTCAAATTTTATAAAATAAATGTATGAGAGCAATATATAAACTTGATAATAAAACAAATATTGATTACATTTTTTTAAGACATAAAATTCTTAAATTTAAAGATATAATAAATTATCTATTTAAAATTAATAAATTAATAAATTATCTATTCATCCTAAATATAGGTTAGAATATATAACGTATATATATAACGTATATATAGGTTTTTTTTTTACATTTTTTAAATATTTCATTTTATATTGTTATTATATTTTATTATTATTTTATACATTATTATATTCTAGATATTGAGAGTCAAATTTAATTTTATTGACTTTTTTATGAGACAGAACACTTTGATCAAAATAAAATTAAAAAATATGTATACTCTTTATATTTATTCATTTTTGTATTAATTATATCAATACCAAGAGCAGGTTGGTGTCTCGATAAGTTAAATAGAACGTATATACCATATACTATAACCATGGGTTTTTTGTCCCGGTCATCAAATAAATCTGATATTATTATTATTACAGATATATATATTTATATATATGTGTATGTGTACGTTTATATTTGTGTATGTGTGTGTGTATATAATTAAATAAATATATGTAAACCACTAATAGAGTTAAATGTACGGGGAATTTCCATGCTTTCTTTAAATCTGAATAACTTGTAACTATAAAATAATATTAATTATGTAAATATATATATATATATATATATTACTTAATAATGTAATATTATAATGTTTAAATAAGTTTAATTTTAATGTAATATTGTTGCACAATGTAAGTTTTTATATATATATATATATATATATATATATATATATATATAAAACTGACTATGTGGATCAGTTGGCTAATACGTCAGACACACAAGCAGTAGGACACGGGTTTGAGATTTGTCCGGACCATTAATTAATTTTATAAAATGGGTCTTAAAATATTATTTAGAAGTGATCTTATATAAGTGTGTATAAATAAATGATCGGCTCTCGTTAACAATATGGATGCCTTAACATGAGATCGGCTTCGAATGGATATATATATATATATATATATATATATATATATATTAGAGCCATATATGGTTATAAGTGAAAACTTCATCTAAGTTCCTGGATGGTATACCATGTTGGAGTTCTTTCATATATGAAATGACTCCACCAAATAAAAATAATAATAACAATAACAATATACATATATACATATATATATATAATATAATGTTAAATATAATGTATATAATATATAAAAATAACGAATAATTAAAATTTAGTTGGAAGCCTAGATAAATGAAAAATCAAATGTTTTACTGGTTATTTATTACAATTTTATTTAAAAAAATAATATGAATCTAATATATTAATCTAATTATGTGCTATATATTATAATATATGCATACTATTTACCAAACAAACAAAGATTCATAACGAAAACTTGAAATCTGCTCGATCAAAATTCTATATAAGCATAATCAAAAAGTTGATAAAATCATACAATCCCTTACAAATAACGCAAGTAATCAAATTATGACACTCTCCATGACAAAAATAACATTAATTGACTTTCAATGTCCACCGATTGATACAGTAATTACATTGTTAAAGAAAACAAATAAACATGTAAACTAGATAATATACCGTTAGAAGTCTTCAAAGGAATTATCATGTCAATTGCACCATATATCCTATCGTTTACACAAGAATCAATTCAATAAAACTCCATTCCAAAGTCACTTAAAAAATCAATGATACCCCATTGTTAAAAAATAATTCACTAGAAGTTGAATCTCTTATAAATTATCGCCCAGTTTATCAATTAACAAAATTTCATAAAATCTTCGAAAAAATATTATGCATTCAACTAAATGAATATATAACCAATCAAAACATATTAAACGAGATGCAAAGTGCCTATACAAAATCCAAAAGCACTGAAACTGCCCTAACATTAATTGTCAACGATCTCTTACAAAGCAAGACAAACAAAGCTCATCTAGTATTACTAGATCTATCAGCAGCATTTGATAAGTTAGACCATATTATACTAATAAATCGTCTATATGATATTGGTATTAGATCCAACGCATTAGAATTAATCAAGTCCTATATCACACAACGTACAGCAACAGTGAACATTAATGAATATTTTTCAACAGAAAGATCTTTAAAATACGGAATTCCCCAAGACTCTGTAATGGGGCCTATACTATTTAATGTGTACATAATTCCCATTTTTAAAATCATTGACAAATATAAACTAATAAAGTACCATTCATATGCCGACGACTTACAATTATATATTGAATCTTCATCTGAAAATGACTGTACATAAGTAAAACTATTAAATGAATGTATTAACGAGATCACTGAATGGTTTAATAGTAATTCATTAAAAATAAATCCAAAAAAAAAACAAAAATTATATATATTAACCTAAAGGGAAATTTAAACGAAAATAATCCCCAATTAATTACGATAAATAATATCCAATACAAACTATCAGATAAGGAAAAAAATCTCGGAGTTTTAATTGATAAGAATCTTAATATGTTAAGTTTTATAAACGCAAAAGTCAAATCAGCCAACTATCAATTGCATAATATTAGAATTATCAGAAAAACAATAACTTTTAATACATATACATTTCTAATTCAAAGCCTAGTTATATCTATATTGGACTATTGTAACATACTATTGATTAATTTACCTGCTTATCAGTTAATGCCATTAAATAAAATAATTCGATCATCAATACGTGTATTATATAAATTACCACCAAGATCAATAGACGACACAATCAGTATAACTGAACTGATGCGACAACAACACCTACTACCAATTAATTTCCGTATTATTTATAAACTACTAGTACCTATACATCTTGCATATCATCACATGACATCGACGTACCTCGCAAAATTGATCAAACCGTATTCAAGTCTGAGAGTGCAGAGATCACATAATCTACATCAAATGTAAAGCAACACATAAAAAGAATCGGCACACAACAGCAGAGCATTTAGTATAGCGGCACCTATCGAGTGGAACAGGCTCGATATTAATTTACGATCTTGTGAATCAACATCATCATTTAAAACATTATTAAAAACTCATTTATTTATAATTGCATATGAGTTATAATGTAATTTGTATTATTTAATATATCACGAGCATATATTACCTTGTTTTTTATATTATATTACCATGTTATCACAAACACTTTTGTTAACATTCATTTAAAAAGTGTATAAACCCAAATAAATAATAATAATAATAATAATACTATTAAAAAAATGTAAAATTTATAAAATAATTGACTATGGTTAAATTTAAATAATATTAATTTAAATAACATTATAAATTAAATAAATATTTAATAAAGAACGAAACAAGTGATACGTACATTCAATACATTTAATTGTCAACGTTCAGATGAGGGAATTACTAAATCCTCTACCTATTAGTCTATTATCAAAAGTGTAAACTATTATGCACCTACTAGGTATATAATATACCTAGTATATAATATACCTAATTATATACCTGATGTATTCTACATAAACAGAATATACTACACTACTCAAGTACATATAATATAATATAATTATTCATTTAATAACTTCAATATATATTTACATAAAATAACTTATTTATAGTTGTATAAAATACTATAGTTTTTTAAAATTAACTAGCGTCAATTTTTAGTAAACATAACATTATAATACATGTAAGATTGCAATATAAAATAAAATAATATTATTTATTATAATACTTATCATTTACTCGAATTTAAGATATTTCATCACATATTTATATATATACAACATATATACATGTATATATATAAATAAAATAAATAAAAATAACTGATAAATTTAATAATCGTATATTCTATATATATATATATATATATATATATAGAAATAAATTATAAATATGTAATATAATTAAAATAAATAAAACATTTTTATTCAAAATTTAATTAAAAACACAAAAATACATATATTTGTAAAGTCATGCGAAACCTTAATTTGTAATTTTTATCAAAAACACACAAAATAAGTTCCTCATATATGTTCCTACAAATATAAACACATAAACAAATGTGTGTAACATCTTTAAACAATGTCAATAACGGTATATATTTAGCTAATAAAGTTCGACTAACAAGCGCATTACTATAGCTATGGTTACCAGAAGTTATCGTGTTAGGATTGTACTTCTGTTATTTGTTGTATATATTTATTTGTTATCAGAATTATAGATTTTTGTATGTAATTTATGTATATTTATGTATATTTTAATAACTACTATTTAATTACAAGTTATACTATTGTTATTTCATTCTATATATATATATATATATATATATATATATAATGAAATATAATAGTATCTTTATATGATATTTGTAAGTATACTTACAAATAGGTATACAATACTTGCAATTACAATTTTAAAATATTCAATAAATTGTGCCATCCTATAATTTTAAAACATTTTACATTGATCTCTAAAAAATATTAAATACCAGGAATATCTAACTGTGATTTTATTCAACATAATTTTAAATATAATTATATGAATAATACCTTTCCTTACTCAGACCAATACTTTGGAATGATTTAAATATATATATATAAGATATTCCCATTCTTTATCATTATTCTGTAAAAAATCTTAAAATAATTATATATAATACTTTTTAAGTCTATTTTAATACATTTATGTTTAGTTTAAATTTGTATTTAATATATTTGACACTCTAAAAATGCTGACATTATATTAAATGTTGACACTATAAAAAACTGACTTTATAAACATTATTTATATGATTTTATGATTTTATTAGCTTTTATTTTAATTTTATATTTGTTGACATTAAATAAATAACTGCAGGTTTTATATTATTCTGTATGTATATTCAATATTGTTAACCTATATGTTATTTAATATATTTATTTATTTTTTCTCTTATTTCTTTTACTTGTAAATGTTGACTATATACTATTTAGTTCCACTATGTTATATTTTACTTTATTTTATTTTAATGCTTAATTTATTTTAATATATTTCTTAGCTTTTAATTTTATAATTTTATCATTTATTTATAGTAATACATAACTACATTATTATATGATGATTACATTTAGTTACATGGTAAGTTTCATTATATTTTATTATATATTTTATTTATATATATGTGAACAGGAATTCATAATATAAAACATTATTATTTATGTATTACTCTTATCTATAATGAAACTTATACTGTTAATAAAATGGTAAATGTCTCGATAAGAAACATTGCCACTATAAGTAGCCTGTCATTGCCTAAATCTGATAATAATAATAATAATATATATATATATATATATATATATATAATAATATATATATATGTGTGTGTGTATAAGTGAATAAAACATAACATTAATTATTAATAAACTAATGATAATAAATAATATAATATACGTATAATTAAAATTATTATATATGTATAATAACATGGTGCAATTTGATATGATATATTATTGCAATTTGTATGGTTACAAAATCGTATACAAGTCCCTAAAATAAAGAATTATGGTATGTCAATCATATATATATATATATATATATATATATATATATACGTTAATGAATTAATCCTAGCTGTATTTCGTTATTTATTCGCTACACTAAATTGTAAACAAATAATCTATTGTTATATACACATCTTCAAATAGGTGATTAAGTTTAATGTGATGTGAACTTCACATGAATAATAATTAATAAAATATAAATTACCTTATCTACTTCTACTTGAAAATTGTGATATTTCTAAGTATGAATCCATATCGGATATTGGCAAAATCAAACATTTCTCTAATATATATAAATACATATATATGATGATGATGATGATGATGATATTAAGTTTATTAGCACTAAAATAGACCCCTTCACTCGTGCGGGAAGAAAATAATAATAAAATAATAGTAATACGATAATAATTTAATAATAATATACATTCAATATACCACGGACAACAATACTAAATAATATAAAGTATTATTATATACTACAGTCTGCATTGATATGGTGTAGTATTATATATATACATATATAGAGTATAGTATATACGCTATTAGATCACATTCTAGCGGGTAATCCTAGGCAATCCAATAACATTACCGCTGTGTTTTAGCCACCATCTGATATATCCGTACTAAATAAATAAATAACAACTACACTCGATATATTAATGACCACTGTTATTTGATATTATACATATTTAAGTCTTACCTACTTAATATATTCCCTTGATATATATATATATATATATATATATATATATATATATATATCATTTCCTATATGTTCAAGTTTATATCGTAGTCTGATTTTCTGTGTTATATTCCCCGGATATTATCGATCTTACCTATTACATACCTTACTATTTCCTATATCATAATGCTCATAATAACTAATAATGAGTATTTAATGATGTATTCGAATTATAATAACTAAGTACTCAAACTTATATTAAGTTATATAAATTAACCTATCTAATATATGTGTTATTTCATCCACCATATTGCAATATTACTCATTTAAATATCTAGTATACATATAAACATATAATTATTAGTAATTCTATTCATACTTTAGTACAACAATAAACGTATAAGTTGTGTATAGGTATAGATATCCTTTATAAACCTACTAAACTATAGTTACAATTCGTATCGTACTTAACTTAAAGTCGCTTACCTCTTCAGCTGGACAATGTTGGAATGTTGTATTAAAATGCTGAAATGTCCCTATTACTACTTCATAATCATGTTATTTTCATATTAACAGTGTAATTACACATCATAACGTATAGTTAAATTAACCCACATTTTATTTAACTAATTAACATTATTGGTTGAATTGAATTTAATGTAAAGTGTATTTATATAAATTATAAATGATTTCTCTAGTGTATATATAGGATACATATATAGTATACATATATCCTATAGTATACAAATAACAAAAGTAGGTAAAACAATAAATACCATTAATAAAATACAATAGAATAAACAGCAAGGAAATTAATGAATACAATAATAATGAAAAATAATATTAGTATTACAGGTTGCAATCTGAGATCAATTTTTGTATACACCTTGAATGTTGTATGCGTTTTTATGGTTCAAATATAGTGTGTGAGTGAAATCAATAGCTTAGGACAAATATAACTCAGGGCTCGAGTATTAATTTTGAGGGACAGATAATAGGAGTAGATAGAAAAAGAGATGCCTGGTTTCTGATACATAGAATTTCCATCATGGAAGGGAAGAACTTTGTAATAGAAAAGCAGATATATAAGAGGGATACATCGAAGAGTATATTGAGGAATGAACAATATATAGTACGTGGTAAGCAGAATGTTTATTAAATGGGAACAAGGAAGGTAAGTGTTGGTATGAGGAAGTAGAGGAATGATTTCGAATTCGTAGGTTATATGTTGTACAGATTGATGAACGAATAACTCGAATTATGGGAGAGATAGAGGATAAGATATTATATTGGCTACCAATCAAATTTAGAGTAATAAGTAAAGTTATTATTCTAAATCATAACTCTATTCAACACAACATACATGAATATATATATATATATATATATATATATATATATATATATATATATATATATATATATATATATCTTACTTAATATATATCCCCACTCATACTATCTATCTCAGTTCAACTTCAATACGTTTAGAGGGTAGATGTAGAATGTAAGAAGTAGTTGAACGGTATATCGGCCCCTTATTTATGGAACAAACTAGCACATAAACTACGCTCTACTCAATCCACAAACTCATTTAAATCTCTATTATAAACGTACCTAGTTACCACTGCATTTCCCTGATCACTATTTACGATATTTACAATCTTATATTAATGTTGAAAACTTTCTGTATTCCTATTGTTCGTTATTATTAATTTTTATTTTCGTTTATGTTACATTGTTTTTACTTTAGACGCTTGATTATTCTGACACAAAGAGTCTTTAAAATAAATTAAATTCAATTAAATTAAATAATGGAAGATTAATTAGGAGTTAGGAACATTACCTGAGATAACAAGGGAATTAACTATAATTTTAGTAATAGATACAGTAATTGATTTTCGTATTTTTCTAATTCTAAAAAATAATAATTATCAGATATAGTGAAGGCAGTAATATGACGAACGAAGGAAAGAGTAGAATACAAAAATACAACCTACATTTGATGTAGTAGGATAAGGAGATATTACAATGCGATAAATAAGAAAATGAGGGAAGTAAGTTGGTGATGGAGAAAGATTCACCAATTTAGTTTTGGATATATATATATATATATATATATGTGATATTTTATGTCAATTTAAATTAATTAAGATTTAGATTATTTAAATATACTTACGAAATGTATCAATACACATTGTATTAGTATAATATCCAGGTGCAAATAAGTTTTCAATGATTGGTACGGTTTCTATATTTACACCTACTTTACTTACAAATATTGAACATCCCCTGCCTATTGTAATCTGCAATAATAGTATGGAAA
Organism: Osedax fenrisi; assembly: GCA_964019155.1. Lineage (NCBI taxonomy): Eukaryota > Metazoa > Annelida > Polychaeta > Sabellida > Siboglinidae > Osedax > Osedax fenrisi. The sequence continues at coordinate 12,804,678 of OZ025244.1, read as the reverse complement.
TTATATTATTATTATTATTAACACCATATTAAGCATTAATTAAATAGATGATATATATTAAGTAAATATGATATACAAATAAATAATACATTATATAACAAACTTATTTAAATATATGTTTACTGATATTAATTGTGTTTAATTTAAAATAAAATTGGTTTAAAATGTTGTATTTTACTCAATATATATAAATATATAATATATATATATATATATATATATATATATATATATTTATATATATATATATATATATATATGTGTGTGTATATGTGCGTTTATGTGTGTGTATGTTTATATAATTAAATAAATATATGTAAACCACTAATAGAATTATTAATTAATAAGAAACGAATAATATAATATGTATATATGAATATGTTATTGCTAAAAACAAGTTTAATGTAATCTGTTTGTCAGGTTTATATCCGGGTTTATATGATACATTATGTTACTCAATCAGAGTCGTATTGATATTATAAGATAATTGACTATTCAAAATAGTTGTATTATTATAAATAAATAACGATAAAATATCTAGTTTTATTGTAAGCGAGTTAGACTTATTTTAAATCCATATGAATCAATTATATAACTATAAAATAACAAATATTGATTTTTCATACATAGATTATTAATTAAAGTTTAATTGTAAATATTTCTATTTGCAATTTATAAAATTATGTTACTTATTAATTATTCTATCAGTATAACCTACATATGTATACTGATTTTTTATAACAGTATATTATTATATAATATTTCTATTTACAATGTATAGGATACTACTGATAGAATAATTAACAATTATCACAATTTTATAAATTGCAAATAGAAATATTACAATTAAACTTAAATTAGTAATCTAAGTATGAACAAATCAATATTTATAAGTAAGCTATATACTTATAATTTAACCGTATTATTTTCCAATGTTACATGAGTATAACATTTAGTATAGCAATCAAGGTGACCAGAATATGGATGTACAATTCCTATAAAGTAATAAGGCATATTCATTAGTATTGCAATATTATTATATATTATTAAAAATATATGTTGTCGTTATATATATATATCTTATTACTTAAAATATATAAATATAATATAATAATTATATATATATATATATATATATATATGATTCTGAAGATATCTATTTGTTTACTGGCAACATATAAATAAATAAATACAAATGAGTTTATTTATAATGTATAAATGTATTAGTTAATATGATATTTTAGAAGTTCGATATGGGTTTGGTGAGATGTCATACAAATACAGATCAATGAATGTCTTTGTAATAATTATAATAGAATACAAATTTAAATTGTTCTAATTTTTTGAAAATTATACATATAATTGTTATCATAACAAATCATATTATAAATAAGGGATACATAATTGAAACATAAATTAAAAGTAAACATAATTTCCTGATTTAAGATAATGTTGGAATGAAATTGAGAAGTGGAATAGAATTAATTATAAAAACGAATGGTTAAATAAAAGTATATAAATATGTTAATGTTATTTAATATTATGTAATGATATTAATATATATATATATAGAAAACTAAACAACATGTTTTAATTCATACATGTTATACGTATTGCATGCATTTAATGTTGTTGTGTATACCTAGGTTTTCTCATGTATAAAAATACCTATTCTACTGAAGGATATAACACACGAGACATTTTATAAATCAGTGGTTTACGAACAAAACATGAATAGCGCCACCTACATACGTTGTTATTTCATACCAGTATGTTATTTATAATGATAATTTGTATCAAACTATAAACTTTTATAAAAAGTGTTTCAAATTAATTTGTATATGATAAAACTAATGTTCATTAATAATATATAGCAACACAATTTGGATAACATGGTTTTTAATTACATATATTACTATGAGGTGATTATAGACTAACTAAAATACATGTATCTATTAGAACATCTAGAATAGCATTGTATACAAATAAGTTAAATCTAATTTATTTCAGAAGAGATATAACTTTCATCAGAGAGTAGTTAGGGAGTTTTATATAGATACATCGCAATATATATATAACATAGTATAGGATATGATTATTTATTTTTAAATACCAATAAAGTAAAAGTATACCCTCACTGGTATAATATGGAACAATAAAATAAAAAGGAGAGTTAACATATTATCACAATATATAACAAAAAGTATAATAATCAATAATAGTGAAACAGTTAATTAGAATTAGGGTAATATTTTAGATTATTCGCAAAGCATAATGAAGATGTTATAATATGTAAATAATATGGTAAATGATTCAATATTTATGTTGCAATCGAGGAAAAAGCACGTGACCGTAACGTTTTAAATCCATTTGAGAGTTCCAGAAGATTACCACTAGATTAACGTAAATTATTTAGTAATCGAGGATACAAAGGAAGTATGTTATGCATGTATATGGGTTTCTCTATAAGCAGCGTTTTATGCGTTAAATATAACAGAATATATTCGCAAAGTTTTCTAAATGATATCTATTTAATATTATGTTAATGCATATCAGTAATATTTTGTTCGCATCGTTTAAGCTTAAACAGTAAACGTATTGCAGATATATGATCCTCATTACTTGTATGGCTTAGTATTTCTTTATTCCTTAAAAAAATGAATAATTATTCATTTTGTTAACAATAGTCAATTCTGTTTAGCACTGGTGCATTTGAAATGGGATTGATAATATTATTAGAGCACTAGTTTCTATTATGACGAATTTTTCGTAAATAGATATTGGCTGGTAAATACGAAAGACCGTCAGATTCAGGGATGAAAATGCTAGCTTGGATTTAATCAAAATAATATCAGAAATACTGGAAAGTTTAGAAGATACACATGTCATACATGAAATACATATTAATAATCTTCTATATTTGCATAAGGTTTGATTTAATATTACTTAAAGAATATATTTCACAATGTTAACAATACTACTAGAGTTTTAGCCGCAAAAATTAAGTTTCATTTCAAGTACATGTCTGTGAGATTAATTCTAATGTATAATATTTCCTGGCTATATAGTTCGTAGACCCCGACGTTGTTATGGTTATGTTCTCATCGCCTACGGAATATTAATGTATTCAGGGGGGACTGCAATAGCATGCCATCAAGTTTTCTCAATGATATTTGTATAGTTGAAATATGTGAAGTGAACTAAGGGGGTAATGGATGGATAGTAAAATAATGTAATTTATTAGGAGACAAGTGAATCAATGGAAAACGAGATACATTTATTAAGGCTATTAAAGGATAGAGTAGTATTCTATACATTATATATGGTTACAAATACAAGTTATATATAATTTAGTTTTCTAAGTTCTCTATAATAAATTAAATATTTAGTATTTGAATGCTTTTCCAAAAAAATATATAAACAACACACATATATATAATATAAATATGTAATTTAATTTTAATTTATTTGATTTGAACATAAATGAAACAAAAAATACATAGAAATAATTATATAAATTGAAAAGATAAAATGGAAAAATAAAATGAAAGTTTTCAATTAATATAATTATAGTTATATACTAAAGATATTTATTAGTTATAGTTTCACTTATATATGATGTAAAATAAATGCATACCAAAATAATTATAATGAAGGAAAATATATCCATATTATAAAATATTCAATTCAATTACAATTCTATATAAAAACCAATAAGTTATTTTTTAGATTTGAATTACATATTAGTAATGTATATACAAAATGAATATACTTAGGTTTTAATTTGTACTTATATATTTATTTTTAGATTACTGAAAAATTAGGTTTTCTATAAATTAAATGTGGAACATAAAATAAAATAAGGAGATATATCTATATATATATATATATATACTTTTAATTATAAACCTTTTTCGCAAGATGTTAAATTGTCATTAGATGAGCGTCTTCCTACACATACTATACATTCCATATTACTAAATCATGTTAATTATAATATAAATTACATTTATATATATATATATACATATATATATATATATATATATATATATACGTGAGATTAATTGCACATACAAAATATATAAATATAGGTAGATATATGATACATACATTTTACATTTTTTTTTACATTTTTCGGTTTTCGGACTGCAAACTGTGCTTATAAAGCAATCGGCCGTCCATATATATTTTAAGTTAATGTTTCATATTAAATAGGTAGGTTTTCAGTAGTTTCTTGAAGTTGGGAGTTGATGGTGTAGTACGGATGGATGTGGGGAGAGTGTTCCACGAGTATGGGACGGATATTGCCCATGCTCGAGTGTTGGTTGAATGTAATTTGTGTTTAGGAGGAAGTTGAAGTAGAAATGTATTGGTGGAGCGTGTAGTGGTACTAGTTGGTAATTTAAGTTTGAGTAGGGATGCTAGGTAGTCAGGAGAGTCATGGTGGATTTCTTTATGAGCCAGTAGTAGAGTTTTATATAGGATTCTATGGCGTACACTGTACGCCGTACAGGTAGCCAGTGGAGTTTAACTAAGAATGGAGATATATGAGTATGGGAGTATTTTGGTATGTTGAATATACACCTAGCTATAGAATTTTGAAGAATTTGTAGTTTAGTAATATACGATGATGGGGTATTATAAAGGATAAAATTGCAGTAGTCGAATAGAGGTAGGATGTAAGCAGAAGCTATAATAGTAGCAGTGGATATTGATATTGAATGACGAATAAGGCGTAGTGAATGTAGTTGATAGTTTAATAGTTTTGTTATGTGGGACAGTTGTCTGTAAAAATTAAAAGTATTGTCAAATATAACACCAAGATTTTTGACATGGGTTGAGTACATGATGAGCTGACCATTAATGTTAATTGGAGGGGGAGTTGGTAAAGTTTTACTTCGGAGTGGAAGGTGAAGGAATATAGCCTCGGTTTTAATTGGGTTAAAGACGAGGGAGTTTATTGTGAGCCAGTTATGAATGGTGGTAATAGTAGAGGAAAGGATTTCGGGTGCAAAATTAACGTTTTCTGTACATTTTACATAAAGTTGTATGTCGTCTGCATATGTATGGAAGCTAACTGGAGAATTCGAGATAAGGTGGAGAAGGGGAATTATGTAAATGTTAAAGAGTATTGGTCCAAGGACAGACCCTTGGGGAACACCGTGTGTTACAAGACGGGAAGATGAACGGGTTGAGTGAACTAAAACTGAGGAAGTTCGGTTGGTTATGAATGAGGATAGCCATTTGTGTGCAGTACCAGTGATACCTATAGATGTAGACGGTGTATGAGAATCGTGTGGTTAATAGTGTCAAACGCAGAGGAGAGATCAAGTAGTGCGAGTATTGTGCCATTTTTGTTATCAAGGTTAGTGAGAATATCACTGGATATCTTCGCTAGTGCGGTTTCTGTTGATTTGGAAGGAAGATATGCACTTTGGAAGATATGAGGGATTTTGTGTGATATTAAATAAGACGTTAGTTGTTTCGCGACGATTCGTTCCAAAGTTTTGGAAAATATCGACAGGTTTGAGATTGGACGATAATTGTTGAGGCTCTGAGGGTCAAGGTTTGGTTTCTTAAGGAGGGGTGTAATGAGTGCATGTTTATAGGATGTTGGAAACGTACCGGATTCGAGGGATTCACAGAATATATTATTGAGAGGGATAGTGAGGGATTCAGTGATTTCGTGTAAAAGGGAAAGAGGAATAGGGTCAAGAGGAGATGAACTTTTAGTTGCTTTAAGAAGTGTGCCTATGTCTAACATGGAAGGGACTGAAAATACATTAAGTGAGTGAGTTGGCATGGTGGGGGTTATTAAAGTGGTATATCGTGGGAGATTGATGAGAGTACGTGTAAGCTTATGATGGAAATAGTCATCAAAAGTTGATGATAAGGTGTCTGGTGGAAAGTCGGGTAAAGTTTTCTTTTTATTTCGCCCAAGGAGTTTCGAACAAATGGTGAACGTTTTCTTTTGATCTGATGAGCATGATTCCAGAGAGGCAGTAATATGAAGCGATTTTGCAATTAAGCGATCACGTCTATGTTTGGACTTGATCAGTTGATAAAGCGCAAGTATAGATTCAGATTTTGATTTAATCAATTTCTTTTCAAGTGTACGCAATTTACGCTTTTGTTTTAGGAGTGCGAGGGTATACCAGGAAGTGTCAAGTCTAAGGAAGGATTTTTTAATAATTATTGGAGCGTGGGAATCGAGGGTACTTGAAAGAGTGGTAAATAATTCATCAGGTGAGTTATGTGGGAGGGTTAGGAAGTCTCTGATGAAATCGTGAGTGTTGATGATTTTTGTTTTGCGGAAAGAACGAGTGATAGTGGGGTGGGGAGGTTTAAGGGATTGGAGGGTAAAAAATATAATGTGATGATCAGAAATACAAGGGCCAACAGAGTGAGAACAAATCAAGTTGGATGACTTATGGGAAATGAGGAGATCGAGTGTATTACCATATTTGTGTGTGGAGTAAGTATTATGAAGTTTAAGATTGGAGGATGACAGTATATTGAGTAGAGATTTAGAATGATTAGTTGATAGGTTAGTAGCAATATTAAAATCACCTATAATGATATTAGATTCAGACATTAGATGGGTGAATGAATAAAACTCAGAGAGGAATAAAGGGATTGAGGAAGAGGGGGGTCGGGATGTATTTATTAAACTCGTCAAATTTAAAATATCAACAAGAGTTGAGAATACGTTAAAATAAAATAAATAAAAATACCAGAGATAGTATTTTATTCCAATGAGGAATTTTACATATGGAAACAATTTATTATTTAAGAGAGCTGATTTAGAAAGTAAGAATATTGCTATTTATTATGCAGAACATTTGGTAACGTCATGTATATTCAAAGATTTAAAATATTCACTAATAAAATAACAAATAATACTTTGAATGATAGCTAATATAAGAATATTGTAACATATCTAATCGTAATACTACCTACGTAGGCCTAATATAAATTATTAATTATTGTAAATAATATTTAATATTAATATATTGTATTATATTTCAATAATAATGCAATTGAATTAAATGAATATATTGAATGTATATCATATAGAGTTTATGATATAGTCGCTACCTAGTGAATTATATATAATTTATTTATATAAATGCATTTAATTGGATACAAATATCTACTCATTATACGACGTACAATGTACGTTGAATCAAAGTAGGTGGTTTACTTATATGATATCAATTGATTAAATTCTATTATGGTAAAAATAACAATTATTATTTAAATACTAAGTAGGTTTAACCTAGTCTTGCAATACCTTGTAAAACATTACAAAATAATAATCAATACAATATCATATCAATGTAATAGTAGTTAACTACAGAATATTAACAATATTTTGGTATAATTATACCAAAATATTGTTAATATTCTTATAAATGAATAAAATAATATTAGAATATAGTATATGCAATGATAGGAACCGATCCTTTTTTTATGGATCGGGATCTGGATCGCCGATACTATCCTTTTCCCGATAAAATACGTTAAAGTAAAGAGAATAAATAGGACCTAACGGAGATAATAATATTTAATACATATAATACCAGCGAGGGTATACCTAAGGATATTGGTAAATAGGTGGGAAGTTAAATATATCATTTTATAATATATTATCAAGTTATTAATATAGGGAGTATTGTTGTAGGTTTAAAATAATATTAACGTTTAAAGTGTTATCCTACCTATTCATATATATGATGTAATATTTAATTTCATAAAATAAACTAACCATTCGACTAATATAGCATTCAATGATATTATTATAAACCATACTTTAAACGTTAGTAAAACATACATATTCATATTTGTAAATTAATTGTGTTATATTTACTATTTAATATAATAAATGTATAAGTATTATTAAAAGTTAATAAATTTAAAATTTTTCTAAATTAAATATAATTATGATTTAAAATTTGCTAAATTTTACAATGCATATACTATAATAAAATGGAATAATACAAATGTATACAGCTATATAGTATACTATATATTTTAGGAAATATGATAGTATATATATATATATATATATGTTACAGAGAGGTAGAAATTCGTTGTTGTTGATTACGTTTATTAAACTGTAAAACATATACACATTAAACACTGAAAGATACATTATTAAAACAAACCGTTGTGTCCTCTGATTATGCACGGTAAACAATAATTAGAAATGCGATGCGTTAAAGTAATATATTAATAACACAATGATAAATGTGACGACATCCACACTTTGTCGCACGCCGCACATACCAATGAACACGCCGCACGCACTACTAGCACTTAGCAACGGCCTACCTAGATGCGTCATTGCAGCTTCTCTCTAGATACCTGTCCCGCAGCCTAAACACTCGCTTCACCAGCTCTACCACATACATCCCCACGAGTTCCGAGGAGCCTCTCCTCTTATCCCTAGACCATTTATATTGGTTGGTTATATGGATTTGGATGTTTACCGGCGGTCGTTCTGGTTGTCCGCCTCAATAATGGTATATCTACCAATTCTTGTACTATACTTTCAACTGGTTCTTCTATTACGGGGTTACCGATATTATTGTTCGGAGTAATTTCTCCTTCAGGAACGTCTACTCACTCATCCATCCAATTACCATCATACATATAATTGTTCACTCGTTTATCCATACGAATAAACCCGTTGCGTGAACTACTCGTCGTTTCCCTTTTCCCACCTTTTCTAATAAGTATAATTGGTCATTTATCCTCTCGACTACACTATAATCTATTTCCACATACTTATTTTGGATCCGGTAACGTCCTAGCGGGTGTTGTTTTATCCGCACTAACTCGCCTGGCTCTAGCTCTACATGCTCCCTAATATCACCTTCCTTAATTTTTTTCCATGCATTACATACCGTCCTGCTTATTTCATTATTCGGTTCAATCCCTAGAACGCGATCAATCGGTAGGATTAGCTGGCGACCAAAGAAAAGGAAAAAATGTGACTTACCCGTCACTGAATGAGTACCACTGTTATAGGCCAAAGTAACTTTGGGAGTTTATTTTCCAATCCTCCTTCTCCTCAATGGATAGCGTTCTAAGCAGCTTGTTGAGGGTCCTGTTGAATCTCTCCACCTGCCCGTTTCATTGCGGATGATAAGCTGTAGTGCGCGACTGTACTCTGCTATATGCCTCGCATAATCTCTTAACTACCTTGCTCATAAAGTTTGCTCCCTGGTCCGAGTGAATTCTGGAGGGTAATCCAAATCTCACGAACCATTCTCTTTCTAGAACGCATGCTACCGTGATGGCCTTTTGATCTTTAGTTCCCACGGCCAAGGTAAACTTAAAGGCCACATCAGTCATGACTAACACATGCTCGATACCGCCCTTGCATTTCTCTAGCGATGTAAAATCTATCGCCAAGATTTCTCCAGGGATCTCTGAGGTTAAAGACACCTGGATGACCTTCAGAGGAGCTGCTTTTGCCACCCCGCATATTCTACACTTATCTACATAACTCCCCACATTTTTCCATAAACCTGGCCAATACCCTATCTTTATTATCAGTCCCACCGTCCGATCCCGACCCTGGTGTCCCATATCGCCATGTAAACGTGATAACATTATCAGTCTCATAGACTCTGGGATTACCAGTGTTAGATAACCCCGTTTACCACTCTCTCGTCTATACAATACTCTCTCTACTAAACTTAACCGGTTCCAATCTCTCAATAATACTTGTGACCTCCGATCCCACTCTTTCTTTACCTCCCCACTAGGCCGCTTATTCTCGCTTACTGCTCCCATTACTCTAGCCATTCATATGTCCGCCTCTTGTAGCCTACTTAAATTGCTTGCCTCTATAGCTGGCCACATGTTCAATGAGTTGTCTGCATCAATTATTCCTACCTCTACTAGCCCCCCCCCCCCCCTGATCTCTTATTCTACCCTCTACTCGCTCTTTCCTGTTCAAACTATCCGCATTACCATCTGCTCTACCTGGCATGTATTTGATTACAGTGTCGAATTTCTCTATATGTGCCACCAATCTCATGTCGGTAGCTGATAGTTGACATTCCTTAATTCGACTGAGGGAGTTATTACCAGTGTACGCAACTATCTTACTGCCTAGACAATAATTGCGGAATTTCTCGGTTAGTGCCCATTTTAACGCGAGTAGTTCTAACCGCATACTACTATAATTAGCCTCATTCCTTTCTGGTCCCATCAAACCCCTACTCGCATATGCAATTACTCGCCTCTTTCCTCCCTCCCCTTAAGAAATGATTGCCCCCAATCCTAATAAGCTCGCATCCGTTTCAAAGATGAAAGTTTCCTGGAAATTTGGATAACCTAGAATAGGTGAACTTGATATACAGCTCTTCAATTCATTGAAAGAACTACTACATTTGTCATTCCATATGACATTTTCATCCTTGGCTAATAATGTATTTAAAGGTTTTGAAATAGCCACGAATCCTTTAATGAACTTCCGGTAATATGATGCCAGTCCCAGAAAAGATCTTACATCTTTCTTATCCGATGGAACTGGCCAATCCTGTACCGTCCGTACCTTTTCCGGATCAGCAGATACCCCTTCCTTAGAGATAACGTACCCTAAATATATAGTTTTTTCTTGAAAAAATCTACATTTTCTTGCTTTCAATTTTAACTCAAAACTACGTAACCTCTTAAATACATTATCCAGTCGCTCTAACATTTCTCCCCAAGACTTACTAAATACCAGGACATCGTCAAGATATAGCACCAGTGTTCGTAAGTTTTCCTCCTATAGACACGCTTGCATTAACCGCGAAAATTTGGCTGGAACGTTGATCAAACCCATCGGCATCCTAGTATATTCATACAGACCATAAGCCCCGCAACTAATAGCTGTCTTTTGTATGTCCTTTTTGTCTATCGTGCATTGCAGAAACCCATGGGATAAATCTAATGTCGAGAAATACTCAGCCCCGCTTAGACAATCTAGAGATTTCTCGATCCTTGGTAGAGGATGCGCATCCCTGATTGTCTTTGCATTTAATTGTCTAAAATCTACGTATATTCTAATAGATCCATCTTAATAGATCCATCTTTTAACGAGAACCATGGGACTACTGTACGGTGAGGTAATTGGTCTGATGATTCACGCTGATAAATACGCCTCTATATAAGTCTTTACCTCCTCCCATTGGTTAGGAGGAATTCTCCGATGTGGTAAACGTATAGGTGAGTTATCGGTTAAGTCAATGCTGTGTGGGACTTGGTCTGAGAACCCTACATCACTAGTGAATACCCTACTATGTCTAGTCACTAACTCCCTAACTTGGGCAGTTTATTCCTTAAACATACGTGATGTATACATAGCAGTCATAGCCATTTCCACACACCGTTCCACATCACCTTCATATTCTTTCTCCACTGTCACCCCTATCGTTAGAATCGTTATTCTTTTTCCCGACTTTATTACTACTTCCTTTTCCTAATAATTACTAATATCCACTCATACCTTACCTCCCTCCACTTGGTTTAAGCCCGGACTAATGACTACACTATCTCCCTCCACACCCTCGAGTAGGCCCATACAACACACTTTCCCACTATCACACCTACAATTCGACTTACACCCGGTTTAAGTTTTATCTCCTGTACCACCTTAACCTCCACCACCCATTCTACTCCCTCGCCTAGCACCCTTTCCTTATTCCTATACAAGTCCAATACCCATAACCAATGTATATTACTTATCTCATGTACCTGAACGCTATCAGACATATACTGAAATATGTTACTCCCCAGTATTACGCTGGGTTGTGTTATTCTATCTATAAGCAGGAATCCCATTCCCTTTAACTCTTCCTGAATTACCGGAATTAAACATCTAACTCCACGTAGCCATAATATCTTATCTCCTTCCCACCAGCACCTCTCACTACCACATCTAAATGACGCACCTATACCCCTCTACATGTCTTCTTAAACCATTATGCGTTGATACAAGAAATATCCGCCCCAGTATCTATCATTACCCTACATTCAACCCCTTGAACTACTATCTGTACCTCTGGGCTACTCCCGAATATCGGTCCAGATTTACTTCTGACTGCCGCAATATATTTGCTCCTCTCCGACTGCGGTCGCATCTGAGATGGAGCTACTCGTTTCCATGGTTATGTCACTGGATGTTACACCGACCCTGATCATATCCTTGATACTGACTCCTACCTTGCCATCTCGGCTGGCCTCTACCTTGCCCGTTTATTTCGCACTGTACCTCTCTATGCCCTAGCGCCCCACAAACCCAATACCTACCTGCAAAACTATGTGGACCTATATCCCTACCCCGCTGCACATCTTCGGTTAATTTCCCAATAAGGACTGTCAATTTGTAAATCTGACTTCGTACAGTTTCCCTCTGATCTCCCAACTGATTATTACCGCTTACGCCTACTTGTGCAATAACTGTAGGTATTTTCTTATTTTCCTTCACCCACGCTATAGCTCTAGCGCGGGTGAAGTATAAAGCTTAATGATGGTTGCTCTAGCTGTAAACGCCACAGTTCTTGTCCTAACCCCTTGTCACCCGGTAAACAACAACATATAAATATGAACATATTATGTTCATAATATGAACATATTTATATGATTCTACATATGTATTTTACAACATATTAATATGAACATATTATGAACATAATATGTTCATATTAATATGTTGTCAAATAAATATTTTTATGAAAATTATATTTATGTGATAACATATTAATATGAACATATTATGAACATAATGTTCTTAATAATGTTCATAATATGTTCATATTAATATGTTATCACATAAATATAATTTTCATAAACATATTTATTTGACAACATATTAATATCAACATATTATGTTCATAATATGTTCATATAAATATGTTATCACACAAATATAATTTTCATAAAAATATTTATTTGACAACATATTAATATGAACATATTATGTTCATAATATGTTCATATTAATATGTTGTAAAATAAATATGTAGAATCAATTAATGCAACTATTTCGTGTGTATTTTTCTACCACATACTTATGCAGAAAAATAGTTGCATTAATGCAACTATTTCGTGTGTATTTTTATACCACATTTTCCTGCAGAAAAATAGTTGCATTAATGCATCTGTTACGTGTGTATTTTTTTACCACATTTTCCTGCAGAAAAATATTTGCATTAATGCAACTATTTCGTGTAACCAGCACGGTGTGCTGTCACGTTATATCATATTATAATGCCACGTTACATCATATCATAATTTCAGACCACCACACTGTCACGTTATATCATATCATACTGTCCCCTCTAGCACAACGTACTATCACGTTATATCATATCATACTTTCAGCATACTGTACTGTCACGTTATATCATATTATAATGTCATGTTACATCATATCATTCTTTCAGACCACCGTACTGTCACAATATATCATATCATGCTTTTCAACTGATAAAGTTGATTTCAAACATTGTTTAATTATTATAGTTATTATAATTATTATAACAATACCTAACTCAGTTATATACCCAAATATAAATAAATTATACATATATATACTCATATTATATATATGCTTTTTTCTCAGAATAATTTGTTTGCTATGTTTGAGTATATAAATGAGTGTTTAGATAAAAAGTACTGACGCGATCCACCTAATTTCTTTTGCTAAGATTATAATTCAAGATAGACAATATTCTCAAATATAATTATGATGTATTGGATTTTATAAAATTTGTGAAAAAATTAAATTAAATAAAAGTATGTCTATTATTATACATGTAAAATATATATGTTTAGCTATAGCATATAGCATATATACTATAGCAATACATGTAATATATTTAAACTTGACCCCATAAATTTATCAATATATATCGGGGCCATATTTGATATTCTCTACATAAATAATAATATTTGTATATCATAAGATGTAAAATATAGTATTACATTATAACATAATAAATAACTAAGTTAAACTTATTATATTATCACATATTATTCAAAGTTATAATTTATTCATAAGTTTATATCTTTAGATTTATAAAATGTCATAAAACTAAATAAAATTAATAATATTCAATATTATATTGTTTTCAAATTAAAATTAATAATGTACTATAAAATAAATAATAATAATTATTACGAAATATACTATTAAATTATAAATAAATAAGTGTAAAAATAAAAGACAATAATATAAAGACTGGTATACAGATAAAATATATACTTTATAAAAATATAAATTAAAAATATATTTTTTCATATTCAACTGATATTCCATTACAAGTTTTACTTTGATTACACTATTTGAATACATTATGATAACAATTTAAACTAATTAGATAAGTACAATATTTTAAATTTATTTTATTATTATAATAATAATAACATTATAATCGGTTATAATATGATTATTATGTCGTTATAATCCGGATTATAATGATAATAAACATTATTTACTTCCGGGATATACTAATACCCGGATCTTTTACGGATCTTTTAACGGATCATTTTACGGATCATTTTACGGATCTTTTTATAGATTATAATAATTATTAATAGAGTTATTAATAGAATATTTATATATATATATATATATATATATATATATATATAATATTTATATTATATATATATATATATGTATATTTATAATGAATATTATTTAAATAATGTTACGTATATTATATTTATTTAGGTCAATTGGTAACAGGTCAATTTGTATATATAATTCAATTATTTGATGATGGTGATCATAAAGCTAGAGAGAAACTTTCTCTCTATCTCTATGATGGTGATACACATACATTGGTATATATTAATACATGATTACATATTAATATATTGAAATAATAAGTATATTGTAATGGATATTTCACGTATCTTATATTTATTGAAATGCAGATCAATAGGTAAACAATTAATTTATTTGTGATGTTAACATCAATAGTATCAATTGATACATATCAATTGGTCGTGGAAGTGGGAAGATTTATCACATTTTCTTATGTTAAATATAATATAATATAAAATATATAAAATATATAAATATGATACATCATTATGTAACAAAATATGTGTTATTTATATATATTCACAATCACTTTTATTTTTGCATTCGAACTGACCAGACGTGTTTTAATTCATACAAATGTGGCATAACAATTTCTATTCTTACACAATTATTTGATTTCTATAGAATTTATCAATAATATTCTGCACATTATATTTAAATCCTATACACTACACATATTGTGTTTCGTATAGTGTACACTGTGTATAGTGTGCACTATACAAGATCGTACACTACGTTCTACGTTCCTTGAGATATCCCCTAGGACTTCATGCACGGGTAGCTGGACTACCCTTTTTCACTGAGGTTATGTAACTACTCACGTGTTCTATTCGCTGCCCTCATTGTCCTTAATCTTTCAGGTACTGGTCCTGTACTGAAGAATCGGTCGCTTATCCGTAGAATCTACCCGCTCGAAGAGTTTCCACCATACCGGAGAATCAATCACATACTTGGAGTCGACTTCATTTCACTGCTTACTATATTATTATATAATACCATATATATTACGTTACTCGAGGTCATCTATTAGATAGCAAGTGTATATATAATGGTAGATGTATGTCATTATTGCAATGAACCTGCTTCTAGCTCTGACCTACCATGTAGCTCGTGTAAATCATTCTACCACCATGTATGCCTCTTCCCAGCATCAATTATATCCAAATCATGGACTCATATCAATGGTCCCCCTCCATCTTATGCCCTTGCCATTATTTCTTCCCCTAATTTCACATTTACATGTCCCTCTTGCCTCCTAAACACCTCATCAAATACATCTACTACATTCTCCTCTACTCTAGTTACCCCTACTCCTATACACCGTAATAATCCCCCCATCCGATCTCCAATACCTGCCCAATTACTAATTCCCAAACTTATGGAACTTAAAACTTTCCACCCATCCTTCATAACCGCTAATATCCCATCACCTTTCCCTTATCATAAATCGTATGCATCTGCTATTATATCATCTTCCTCTCATACCCCTATTAAATCTCCTATCGTCTAACATGTACCTCCTAATTCTACCACACCCTATACTCTTCCCATACCTCGACAACTTCAACTAAATAATATTATTCGTAACAATTCACTTGTCATTGAACATTTAAAGCCCTCTGATATGAATACTGAATTCATTTGATCAATCCTTATACATATGCTACTGCCTAAAATATTTATTTCTATAGTCAAATTTAAACACAACAATGCAATCATCCAGTTATCTAGTAAATAATTTTGTTACATGTTTTTCAGTAGATTTAGATCTACTAACGTTAATCCCCGATTCTCACACCTATATATACGAAATTCCCTACCTTATAAATCCCGTTTATTAGGTAAAATCCTTTATCATGCATATATATTAAAACTAACCCCTATACATACTAAACCCATATTTAATACATATACAAAGTCATTTGAATTACGACTTATATATAATTATATTGACTGGTCTCTTCCACCAATTACCATACCTCCAACTCTCCTTATTCACTGGGAATCTTCCTACCTTAAATTTAAATCTTCCGTTCCCTCATTTAGTAATCTCACCATTAATACTAATTCAGACCTCACACCTAATAATCCTTCTGAAAATTCCAACTCCCCTTATATTCCTGTAATATCAACTCCATCTATTGATTTAAATAATTCCACCATCACAAGTGTCCCAGTTGTTGATTCACTCAAATCTAATCATATATCTACACCCTCTCTAACTAAATCTGCACGACTATCTGAACACATTGCCCTAATAAATATTCATTCTCTTCGTTCCAATGCCTCACTCTTATTACCATTCCTTAAAAAGTCCAATTTTAGTATTATTGCTTTAACGGAAACATGGATCTCTCAAGATGATTCCGACATATTTGCCCTATTTCACAATTTTGGTTATACATTAATCTTATCGCCACGATTATCAGGTCGTGGTAGTGGGATTGGCTTCCTCGTAAAAACTTCTCTACCTTTACCATGTATATCCATATCCCATAACTTCTCCTACTCTGACTGCTTAACCATATCATTCACCCAAAAACACAAATCTATATCCATTACTGTCATTTATAGACCGCCAAAGCCAGAATTCGCTTCCTTTCTAAGTGAGTTTAACGATCTTGCTACTGATATCATAAGTTCACCCACATACCACCCTACTATACTTGGTGATTTCAACTATCATTTTAATGCTACCTCAAATCCACATATTATGTTCACTAATTTAATAAATTCATTATCCCTATCACAACATGTCAATTTCCGAACTCATATAAATGGCAATATTATTGATCTTGTATTCTCCAGTTCTCTCCATTCTGAACTCATGATGAGTAATATTTCTAGGCTTGATCTAATTTCCGATCACTTCCTTATCTCATTCAAAACTAACTTTACTATCACTCTTAATCAGAAAACACGTATTACATACATACCCATTAAGAATATTAATTCCATGATATTCTTAGCTGACTTACATTCTGCTTTAGGTGACTACTGTTATTCTCCAGTTGTATTAAATTCCATACTATCCCATCTTATCGATAAACATGCGCCTTCAAAAACTATATCAGTAACTCTACATCCTGATACCCCATGGTTTACTTCCCACCTCATGTCCTTGAAACGATCACTTCGTAAATCTGAAAGAATATACATATCCTTGAGATCTTCATCTTTTACAGCTTCATTCATTGAGCAACGTAAGATCTACAAGTTAGCAATTTCCTATGCCAAATCTAGCTATTACACTCAGGTTATAAATGATCTTGCTTCTGATAACCGACGACTTTTCAGACTAGCTAATAAGTTGTTAATTTAATAAGTTGTTAATTTAAATGATAGTTTAAATGCTTGTTTAGAGGACATACCCAAATTATCAAGCTTACCAGTAAAGTAGGATGATTTATAGGTGAGAAGTTTACATCTATAAATTGAGCGAGATACTTTGAAGGCTTTAAGATCAGCATCAAGGTTGGTCGATTGGTATTTTGTTTGTAGTCATTTAAGTGAACGACGTAGGTTAACTAACTCATTACTAAACCAAGGAGATTTGGAATATGATCGATTGGGAGATCATATTCCAAATTTATGATTCTGAATCCAAGCTCAATATAATTAGGTTTCTAAGCTCTCTATAATAGATTAAGGATTTAGTAGATAATACACATATATATATATATATATATATATATATATATATATATAAATATGTAACATAACATTATTATTATATAGAAATAATTATATAAATTGGTCAAATGAGAAAAAGAAAATGAATGTTATCAAATAATATAACTATTTAAGATAGTGCCACTTATACAATAATTGTATTGAATGTAAAATAATTACATCCCAATATAAGTATATTAGAAGAAATTATGTATATATTATTTATATATATAATGAAATATTAAATACATTTACAATCCTATTTAAATACCAATACATTATTGTTTAGATTTAAATCAAATTTTATCAATGTATATGCAAAATTAATTTATACTTGATATGTTATTGTTATATTACTGAAAAATTGTATATTATATAAATTATATGTGGTAAATAAAATAAAATAGGACACACATATATATATATATATATATATATATATATATATATATATATATATATATATACATTACTAGATAATCATAACTCACATAATTATAATTTTCTAAGTAGGTACCTATACTTAACTATAGTTTTTTGAATAGTAAATAAGGAAAACATAAAGTAAGTATAATACATTATATGTTATTATACATATAGGTGTATCGTACTTTATTTCAAATTATTAAAATTGGTATTATTTAATATGGTTAGAATAAATAATATTTTAAATTCCCTTTTTGATATGGTAGGTAATTTTATTGTGTCTATTATTTTTTAAAACAACCCAAATAATATTGCCAAATACAAATACATATATTTGTTGAAGTATTCATCATATATAAATATATTAATATATGTATCAACATCAGTTTTAATTATAAACCTTTTTCGCAAGATGTTAAAATGTCATTAGATGGGCGTCTTCCTACACAGCTTATACATTCCCTATTACTAAATCATGTTAATTATAATATTAATTTACAATTATATATATATATATATATATATATATATATATATATACGTGAGATTAATTTCACATACACAATATATAAATATAGGTAGATATATGATATATTTAAATAATCATATATTATAAAATCTCAAAAGAGTTGAAAATATGTTAAAATAAAATAAAGAATAATATCGATTAGATAAATAGAGATAATATTTCATTCCAACGAGAACTTTTACGTATGGAAGCTGGTCAAATATAAAGTAAAAATATGTATAGTAATTACACAGTAGATCTGGTGACGTCGTGTATATTCAAAGATTTAAAAGATTCACTAATAAAATAACATATACTAATTGGAATTATAGCTAATATAAGAAAATGTATAACATATAAATATATGATATTTGGATCAGAATATGAACATTACTGCATATAAAGTATAAGTTTTATTAAGTTTGATTCCTTAAATCACTATATTAAACAAAATGAATTATAATAATAATACTAATAATAATATGTATTCATTGAATCACGTATATATATATATATATATATATATATCGAACATAATAAAAATAGCAGATAAAATGGACCCCTCAAGAAGTCATGTACTTGTACATGTTATAAATAACCGTAAAGAGCCCAGGATAATACAAAACAAATAGTAAACAAAAATATTGTGTTTTGATGTCTTATTTATAAATATATAAATATATTAAGTTCTTGATAATAACAAGAGAAAAAACAAGAACTATCTTGAATCGAATCAGGGACCTTTGTCTTATAATTTAATTTAATTTAATTTATTTTATTTTAAAGACTCTTTATTCCAGAGCAATTAAGCGTCTAAAGTAAAAACAAAAAATATTATATAAGGAAACATAAATGAAAATAATATAACTAATAATAACGAACAATAGGAATACAGAAAGTACTCAACATAAATAGTAAATAAAATTATAAATAGTGATACAAATAGTAATCAGGGAAATGGAATAGTAAATAGACTTGGTTTTAATAGAGATTTAAATGAGTTGGTGGATTGAGTGGAAAGTAGTATATGTGGTAGTTTATTCCATAAATAAGGGGCCGATATATGCAATGCACGATTATTAGTGGAATGTAGATTAAGTTTGGAGGGTAAATATATAAGGTAATAATTAGTAGAACAGAGATAAATAGTATGAGTATTAAGTAATATATATATAAATAGGTTGGTTGTGGTGAAGAGAGTTATTAGTTAGTAATTAATACTCTTTTTAAGAACTTTTAAATATTACTCTAAATTTTATTGGTAGCCAATGCAATCTATTTAAATAAGGAGAAATTGGATTTGAGAAAAGCGATCAATTTAAAAAATTGATCATACTTACGCATTCTGTAGTATTTGTAATTTTTTAATTTGATAGCATGTAAGGATATACGTATAATATTGCAGTAATCAAAAATCGGTAATATAAGAGATGAGGCGAGAGTTATAGAAACACTTAGGGATATGGAGTTACGGATTAGACGGAAAAAGTGAAGATTAAAGTTTATAGAGCGAAGAATATTTGAGATATGGCGATGAAAAGATAGAGAACTATCGAAATAAACACCAACATATGTAACATTATCAGAATATAAGATATTATTATTGTTAACCATGATAAAAGGTGGGATTGTTAATGGGCGTCGCCATCGGGCGACCCCATTGGGCGTTTGGGATAAGGGAAATGAAGAAATATGGTTACTGTTTTATTGGGATTCAGTGATAGAGAATTATTTGAAAGCCAATTATGTATAGATTTAATACAGTTAGACATACTATTTATATCAAAAGTAGATTTTAAGTTAAGTTGTATATAATATGCGTATGAGTGAACTAATATAAAGAGAAATTTAGAAATTATATTAAAAATAGGAAGTAGATAAATATTAAAAATAATCTGTCTTAATACAGAGCCTTGGGTAACCTAGTAAAATATATTTCTAGGAGATGATATGTGCCCATTGGTGAGAATAGAAGAAGTAGAGTCAGAAATGTATGAAGTAAACCATTTAAGTACATTACCAGCGATACAAATATTAGCCAATCGTGATATTAAAAGACTATTTTCAATTGTATCAAATTATGAGCTTAGATAAAGTCAAACAAGAATTGTTCCATATGTATTATTAAGATAACATAATGTATCTGATTTTACCCTAGTTATTGCTGTTTCAGTAAATTTATTCAGTACATAATCACTTTGGAAAGTTCAAAGTATATTATTAGAAGTCAGAAAAAAATAGAGTTATTTTGAAACGACTCTTTCTACGGTTTTAGAATGTATTGAGAGATTGTAAATAGGTATATAGTTATTAAAGGATGAGGGGTCAAGACAAGATTTTGTAATGTTAGGAGTGATAAGAGAATTGTGATAATGAGGGGGACAGTGCAAGAAGTAAGTGATTCATGGATGATATGAGCTATATTTTATAATATATATGGAGCTATATCATTTGGTAATTTTAAAGGAATTGAATCAAGAGAAGAAGAGCTGATATAATGTTTAAGTAGGTAAATTAGTTGATCATTAGAAGGTAGAAAAAATGAAGTGAGTGTATTAATTGTAGATGACAAGAGAAATATAGATATAGGTTTGGGTAATGATGAAATAATATTGGTAATTTTGTCATTATAAAATGAAAAAAATAAATTAGGTAAGTCATCGTCAGTAAAGTCAGGGTATGGCGATGTTTGTCTTCTAATAAGTATACTATTTTCTAACTTAAAAAGTAACTTACTACTATGTTGCATAGAAATAACCTTGTCATGCGTAAACATAGATTTCGCGTTAATAAGATCAATATGATGTTTATTTGTTAAATTTGTATATATAGTGGTGATGAAGATTTTTCTTTTTTCCATTTAGATTCAAGCATGCGTAGACATTATTTTTCAGGAGAATCGTCAATAATTTACCATAATGTATTTGGGTGTAAACTAGTAGTTTTTTAATTTCAGGACTATGGATGTCAAGTGTGTAGTGTAGTAAATTATGAATAGATTGAGCATCATGTGTTGGCAATATATTTGAGTCAGTTAAGAAGTGGGATATTGATATATAATTTAGATGACGAGTTGAGCGAGACATTTTAGGACATTTATACTTATTAACTGATATTTGAAATAGTATAAGCGAGTATATTAAGCTTATAAACGATAATATACTATAGTATATTATCGTTTATAAGCTTAATTAAACTATAGTTTTCGACAATCCCATTGAACCATAGACACCCATACAATCTATACTTATGATATATGAGTGAGGAGTGTATAGCGTATTTATGATATTATTCGCTTTAGTGTTAGTGATACGGTAATCGTTTGTATTATAGTGAATATGAGTAGGAAATAAGATATGATACAATATGGATAAAGTATACATTATTATAACATATAAAAATAGGTTTAAATGATATCATTGGAATGAAAGTTTACATCAACAGATATGATAGCATTGCATTACTCAATATTTAAAACTAAATCAGATAATTGTTTACTCAATAAATATTACTCATATTTATGTTGTGGTCTATAAATTATAATAATAATACATTTAGTAGGATTTTAGGAAACATAATAATTTGAGGAAAACCCATCAGTAATGACTTCTCAAGTCTATATAATTATATGAATTGTTAGTAATTATTATTAAATAATTTTCAATATTTCATCCATATTTTTTATTTTCTATTGTTCAATTATTTATTCATATTCTACGCCGTATAATAACAATTAAATTATTAAATAATTAATAGAATGTAGCCAAGTTTATATATATATATTATATATTATATATATTATACATATATATATATATATATATATATATATATATAAATATATATATTAAGCAGTTTTTGTATCGAATATCAAATATGTAATATATAACCGAGTGATCAGTACATTACATTACCAATATATGCCCCAACATCCAGCTCAGAAGAAGAAGACAGTGATGCATTTTATGATAAATTACAATCTGTATTGGACCAGATACCTAATGGCGATATTATGTATATCATAGGTGACTGGAACGCCAAGGTT
Source organism: Osedax fenrisi (assembly GCA_964019155.1). Lineage (NCBI taxonomy): Eukaryota > Metazoa > Annelida > Polychaeta > Sabellida > Siboglinidae > Osedax > Osedax fenrisi. The sequence goes on along the minus strand of OZ025244.1, from coordinate 12,781,410 downwards.
GGGAAGGAATTATCAATTGATATCACTGGTAACTTTGGTTTGGGCAAGAGGAATGAGAGAGGGGATCAACTTGTAGAATTCTGTAGTAGAAACGATCTTAGAATAATGAATACATTCTTTAAGTTATACCCACGAAGGCTATACACATGGATATCACCTGACAACTCTACCAGAAATCAAATTGATTACATATTATGTATATCGAGATGGAAAAGTAGCATAAAGCGAGTCACAACTCTACCGGGAGCAGAGTGTGGTACTGACCATAATCTGCTCATAGCCGATATCAAGGTCAATCTCAAACGAATAAAACGATCAATGCAAATCAAATATACGATGTGGAAAAAATCGGACTTGACTACAGTGTAGAAATAAAAAACTTTAAGAACTGAAAATCAGAATAGTTCATACGCTGCGCGCTGATTGGTTATAGACACTTTCCGTATTAAGACATCTATAGATGTCACTCTATAGAGTATCCATATTAGTGACTTATATGACCTCTAGTTATATGCTTATAACTTCATGAATATTTGATACAAAATATAGAAATTATATATATAATTTGTAGAATATTTTATTTTTAATAATATTGTGTTATATTTTATATCGATACATTTGTATATTTTTAAGAATGTTTTAAGTTGAATTTTGTTATCATAAATTTAAAAAAGTAATAAAAAAATCAGTTTATTGGATATAACAGCAATATTTTGAATAATTAAAAAATACAAAATACTTTATTAGACTATTTATATAACTATGCATATTTTATTCATTACAATTATTTTATATACAAAACTATAGTTTTAGGATATATCCTATAGAATTTATGGATTCTGAGATACCGATATTGCCGTATTCGATTACTTTCCGTATTCGGTTACTTTCCCCTACATAGGTTACATAGTATAGGTATCTACATATAAAACCACAAATCTATCATGATATTCTTGGTTCATCATGATATTACCATTCAAGTCTGGTAGTGTGGTACATATTTTTCGGTTCATGAGTAGTTCAGCAGGAGATATTCCAAATGAAAGTGGAGTACTCCGGTAGCTTAATAGTCCCAGGTAGGGGTCGTCCGATTACTCCAGTATCTGTTTGGTTGTTTGTACTGCCCGTTCTGCTACACCGTTTCCTCTTGGATGTTTTGGGGATGACGTTATATGTTTGAATTTGTATTTGATTGAGAATTCCTTAAACTCTGAAGATGTATATTGTCTGCCGTTATCGGAGATTACGTTTTGCGGGATTCCGTGCCTGGCAAATATCGATTTCAAGACATTAATGATCGTTATTGATCTTTCGTCTTTTAGCGTAATTTTCTCTATGTATCTGGAGTAATAGTCTACGACTATTAAATATTTCATGTTATGGAATTGGAACAAGTCCGTTCCGACTGTTTCCCATGGAGCACTTGGTACAGGAACCATCTGTAGTGGTTTTCTATTTTCCCGAGCATTAATTTTGCATTCGGTGCACTCTCTGATGAGATTTTCGATATCTTTAGTGATTCCGAACCAAAATACTGTATTTTTGGCCCTCGCTATACATTTCGATATTCCTTGGTGTCCAACGTGCAGTTCATCTAATATCTTTTTTTGATTTTGTAGGGGTATCACCGCCCGATGCTGGTACGTTAAGCATCCTTCTATTATTGACAGATAATTCTGGCTGTTTTTATATTTCTTTAACGTATTACGCAGTCCATTTGTTTTCCAGCCATGTAGGACCATTTCTTTCAGTTCTTTTATTTCTGTGTCGATTTCTTGGAGGTTTATCATATATCTAATCTTTTGTGATTCTCCTGGAATGAAGGTATTCGTCGCGAAATGTTCTACTTCGATTTGTAGTATAGATTCTTCTATCTTGCCTTTTCCTTGGTATCTAGACAACGCATCTGCTATGAGATTGTCTTTTCCAGATATGTGTGTCATGTCGACCGAGTACTTCATTAACCTGATTCTGAATCGTTGGATTCGTAGTGGCACTTTTTCAATCTCTTTGCATTCAAGCAATGCTATCAATGGTTTGTGGTCGGTTTCGACGAGTATGGGGGCCACACTGATATAGTAATTGAATTTTTCGAGTCCCCATTCAACTCCTAGTGCTTCTTTTTCAATTACAGCGTATCTTCGTTCCGTTTCGGTTAAGGATCGACTGGCCGCTCCAATCATTTTCCTAGTTCCATCTTCAGATTGCTGTGATAACACTGCTCCGATACCGTATTCAGAGGCATCGGTTGTCAATACCGTTTTCTTTGTTGCGTCGAAGTAGTTGAGGGTTACGGTATTCATCAGTTCTTCTTTTAATTTAGTGAAGCTCATTTGTTGAGCTTCGTTCCATGTCCACTGTATATTCTTATGTAGTAATTCTCTCAGTGCTACGCTTAGCTTTTCTATGTTTGGAGTGAACCGGGCAAATTGATTCACCATTCCCTAGAAACTCCTCACTCCTTTTATGTCGTTGGGTTTAGGGTAATCTATTATTCCTTGTATTTTCGGTCCTGCTTTTATGCCGAATTTTCCTATTCGGAAACCCAAGAATTCCACTTCTTCCCGGTTCAGTTTACACTTCTCTTCGTTTAAGGTCATGCCTGCTTCGTGTATTCTCTTCAATACTTCGTCCAGATTTCGGTCATGCTCTTCGTTGGTGTTTCCCATGACTAGTATATCGTCTACGTGGACGATCACTCCTTTGCATCCTTCGGTTATCTTGGTTATTTCTTTACAGAATATCTCGGGTGCTGATTTTAAACCGAAAGGTAACTTCTTATAATAATACCTCCCCCAAGGTGTCAGGAATGTCGTTAATTTCCAGCTATTTTTATTTAGAGGAATTTGCCAGAATCCAGAATTTGCATCCAATTTGCTGAATATTTTTCCTTTTATTTTTGCTAAACTAGCCTCGACAGTAGCCATAGGGTGGATTTCACGCTTAACTGCTTTGTTTAGTTTCGTCATGTCCGTACATATTCTGATTTTTCCGTTGGCTTTCATGTCAATTACCAACGGACTACACCAATCCGTAGGACCGGTGGCCTCTTCGATTACACCTAACTTGATCATCTTATCGAGTTCTTTTTTTACCTCTGGCTGATGGTGTATAGGCACTGGTCGAGGTACATTTATAGAATATGGTTTGATATCGTCTTTTATTTGTATCTCATATTCCGTTGTTACCTGCCGGAGCCCTTCAAATAGTTCTCGGTTTACTTCGCCTACTAACTTTATTAGGCCTAGTCTCACCGAAACATCTCTCGACATCAATCCAATGCTTTGTTGTTCTAGAATATATATTTCTTCTTTGATGGATTTTCCTTTGTAGGTGATTATAGCATCGACACATCCTCTTGCCTTAATATTCATATTATTTTGTCCTTTTAATATGATTCTAGCTGGTCTAATATTAGGTATCTTTGAATTGTATGGTACGACAGTTACGCTTGCACCTGTGTCGATCTTCATTACCATTTTCTTATTGTAATTTCCAATTTGTATCTGTACTTCTGTGTTCCACTCGTTGTCTCGAACTGCTATATTGATTTCATTTAGAAATACTATTTTCTTATTTTCTTTTGTGTATATTTCGTTTGCTTCCCTGAATTTTGATTTGCAGCACACTGCCCAATGTCCGGTTTTGTCACACTTGGAACATTTTGTTTTATATGCTCTACACTGTTTTGGACTATGAATTCGATTACATTTTGTACATTTCTCGGTGTTATAATCTCTTCCAGAATCATCGTTATAGTTATTTCTATTATAATGTTGTCCGTTACTTTTATTCTGGTACTTGTTGTTACTACTGTCGTATTTTTCGTAGTTAATCACCTCCATTTGGTCTTGACTTATTTCTTTGATTTTTATAGCCTGAACCAGTTTATCTGATGTGACCTCTTTTTCACTTGTTTCTTGTAGAAATCTTCTTCGTAGTGCAGTGTCTTTCATGCCGATGATGATTCGGTCTTTGGTGAGGGAATCCTTTAGTTCCCCGAATTCATACGTCTTTGCTAACTTCTTTAATTCAGTGTAATATTTATAAATATTTTCGTTGTCCTTTTGTGCTCGAGTATTGAATATGTATCTCTCATATGTTAAGTTTCTTTTCGGTATGAAGTACTGTTCAAATCTGTCTTTAATCCATTGCAGGTTAGTTTTAGCCTCCACGTTTTATTTTTTTTTGTTTATTTCTACTTCTATGACGTGGCTATCGAATGAGTTGAATATGTCTACTGCATTCTGTCCAATAGTATTTAGGAAAATAGCTACTTGTAACAATAAATTACTGAATATATAATAAATAATATTATTCTCGTTTATGTATATTTTAATAAAATAATAATAACAATAAATTACTGAATATATAATAAATAATATTATTCTCGTTTATGTATATTTTAATAAAATAATAATAACAATAAATTACTGAATATATAATAAATAATATTATTCTCGTTTATGTATATTTTAATAAAATAATAATAACAATAAATTACTGAATATATAATAAATAATATTATTCTCGTTTATGTATATTTTAATAAAATAATAATAACAATAAATTACTGAATATATAATAAATATTATTATTCTCGTCTATCTAAATATAATTATTTTATTAATTTTAAATTATTATTCTATCCTGTTATAATTAATATCCGTATAATATATCTAAATATTTACTTTAAATATTCTTAGAATATTAATAAGTAGTTATAATAAAAATACAATTATAATTATATGCTACTTATACGAATTGCTGAAGGTATACGGGTTCAAATAGTTTAATTTTTAATTTTTAATAAAAAACAAATTTTTTTACTAATTTTTATTTTATCCCGCCGCTGTCACCATGTAATAACGTATTTATCTAAAGTAGTATTACCTTGTGCTTTCTTCTATGATATATTGAAGTCATATAACAGTAGGGTTTTATAGGTAAAGTCGTACGCGCGTTTTAAGTTAAGAATGATATATCGTTTGGTATTTAAGTAGGAAGTGAACCCGTTGACCTTTGTTTACATTAAAATACAAAACCAAGATCTAATATGATCACAGATAACTATAGTTTTATATAGGTATACCTTTATAATATTATTATACACTAAACAGTAATTAGTCCATGTTTCATCTGAGTAGGTATTGCGAATATATATATATATATATATATAGTTAGGTAACATTTAAAATTAATTAAATCATAACCAATTGTAGCATCACTAGTACATTTATCAATATTTAATTATATTGGAATACTAAAAAAGAAATTTTTAAATTTTAAATTAGGCATACATATAACATAATTATATAAAATAATCAATATTTATTAATTTTAGAAATATTTATAAAAACATTATAACTACAATAAAATAGAAAACATAGGAAAATTTTATAGCATTACCATCCTATATAATAATTAAATATAAATATTTAAATTGATTAATATGAAATAATTTAAAAAAAAGTAATAGTATATATTAATATATAGTATATAGTCAAATATATCATATATGAATAGATATGTTACTGTAACGTACACACAGAATAAAATCACGTATTGTAATAACACGTAAATATACAATTAAAATTAAGTTTATTTTTTATTTTTAAATTAAATTATATAATAAAATGTATAACTACACACACACATATATATATATTATAATAATAATAAATTAATCTGCAAATCCATAACTATAGTATACATTTCATTTCATATATTCATTTATATTTTCAAAATTCAATATTTTTATTAAACTTTAATATTGATATATTCAATTCTAGATATGTTGAATAATTCATCGTAAATTATTATCAATAATATTATATATATATAAAGTAAATATAAACGAGTATGATATATCACCGATACATATACATGTTATCTTAATCATTTGTATAATTTATTAATATTTATAATAAAAATATATCCTAATTCATAGATAAATTGTTTTATAATTCTCAAGATAAATAGATAAATTCATAGGTATTATACTCAAATGCAATTCATGGGTATTATTTCTCCCTATTGCCATTTAAATAGCTAATAATAATTATTATTAATAACATGTTTGAATAAATACATATTATATATATTTATATATATATATATATATATATATATATATATATATATATATATATATATATTGTTATGTATATATGTGTATGTATATATTTGTATGTATTTAGATGTTTCAATTTAGATGTTTCATCACCAATGATTATATATACTTGCTTAAAGCCTATATATCATACGTTCGCCCTATTGTGGAATCGGATTCATCTGTCTGGAATCCAGAAAATTTCATATGCTATTCTAACAATATAGAAAATATTCAAATCTATTTCAGTAAAATACTTTTTTATAGATGTAACCTTACTAAACGGTCTTATGAAGATAGAATTATTTTTCTCAATATTAAAACTTTATTTCATCGCAGGTTATTAGCTGATCTTACCCTGACATATAAGATACTGAACGGACTTGTCGATGTGGATGCAACTGATATATTTGATCTATATAGCAACAATTGCAGAGGGCCTAAATTGAAGATACGAAAGAAAAAGTGTAGAACAAACGCTCATCTGAATTATTTTGGAAATAGAGTTTGCTCTTCCTGGAACGCGTTACCCTTTACAATTACATCTTGTAAAACCGTAACACTTTTCCGTGAAAAATGAATTCACACAAAATGTATCAATCATGTTATTGTTATTCCGTATTAATTGTACCAATATATAGTATCTGATATTATGCTTGCTGTCAGAAGTTTACAGTAGCTTAACGCCAGGATACGTCAACCAAATTACTTACTAGGGACTCATCCACCCTTGGAAATTGATCCATCCCATATGGGCCTTGCCAACCCGAGACCTTCGGTTTTGTTACCTCTCCTGTTTGACAACTTGCACTGTCATATACTATATATTGATTCAACGGCTCGTATAATCCAATTTTTTATTTTTATTTTACTTCTCAGTTTATTTCTTGTTTTTTTGTATCGTGTCGTAACTTGTATTACTATTATCACATTTGAATATTTTATTTATATGTTATATAATTATAACTTTCTTTATATAGGTATACCTATAACCAGTAATTCAATAAACTTTTAATCTATCTATCTATCTATCTATATTTATACAATACTATATTACATTTTTAATATAAATATAAGTAGGTTCACAAATATGTAAAAATATAATATTTTTACGGAGAGGGATTTATTGAATTATATAATTCGTAATAAATAATTTTATATAATCTCACACACAGACACATTAATGTCTTATATGTATATTGATAAGATATAAATAATGATTGAGACAACACTCATGCTAATACATTAAACGTGAATTAATCGTGATGCAAAGGTCATTTTAAACCCATGCTTTACAGGTCTTCTGTGAAATATATGTGTGAAATATGTCACCGTACAATAGAAGTGTAGCTAATCACCGACGTTAGAGTGAAGTAAGGAATTACCCACTCAATATCTATATATATATATATATATATATATATATAATATACTCAATATCCCATATATAGGCATAATATATGTATCTTATTTTGTCGTGCGTATATAGCTAGTTATTTAGATTCCTGTCGATGAAGATCAAATAGAACTACATCGATCGTTTATGTATTGATGACGTATACGTTTTTATCAACTATAGTTGTTCTATGATCTATAGTGTATAAATATAATTACGCGTGTACCCTATTCTCTAATTATAAGTTACCCCGCCACTATATTAACGACGAATATATATGTATGTTAATTATAACTATTATATCGTACGAATGTATACGCGTTACTCATAATTAATTGAATACTAACTACCACTACTACTACTAGTGACACCTACATATCTCCTACTAGTACTAGAACTTATGACCGAAAAGGTCTTAATAATAGCCGTATGGTCGGATACAACTAGTTTCTGGCCACTCGTATCTATCTTCTTCATCTCAGCAACCCCGTGGTGAGGTATCGTACTTGTCAACCCCTCATCTAGACGCGTAGAACCGTCTATATTAATTATACACCCCTAGTAGGGTTACCCTACCATATAGTTATAACTATTATCTTAAAGGTAAGATCGATATAATGGATGCCGGATTTAAGCGTATCTTTTTACTCGAAACAATGTAGTCGTTGTTATCACTTATGTATTCTCCATCTACGCGTTACTATTACTAGCGATCGATTGAGAGAAAGACCTCTACCCACTCCGAGGACATATTACGATGTCCTTGGTTATGAATGGGAGGGTTAACTTAACGGTTATAAGCAGAGCCTTTTTTAATGATTTGAAATGGGGGGAATTAAAATAATTATTTTGTTTTCAATTTTATATGAAAAACAATCTAATCTCTATATTTACTGATTTATAATAAATAAATAGTATTATGATATAATTGATTATGAAATAATATGATTTTTTTATGGGCAAACATTGAAAAGGGTGATTAAAATAGTAGTGGGAGGCAATTTCCAGCAAAATACCCCTAATAAAGCAATGATTATAAGCACATATTTATAGTTTGGATATTTTATAGATTAATAGTCGAGTGGGTTTTCTTAAATACACATGGAGACTCGATTTATGTGTCCTAATATGAAATTATATTCCAGTATAAATTTATAATTTAAATTAATATAAATGTTTATTTTTATAATCGAAAGGCACATTATAAGCGTATATAGAAAAAAATCAAATGTAATACAAATTAAATATTATTTGTTTGAATATTTGTTATAAAATTATTATTAAATGTATGTGACATTTGATGGTCGGCCATCTTAGGACACATACGTCGAATCTACCGTCGTGTTGACGTTGTTATATTTGCGAGATACATCAATACTGATTAAGGTAAAATACAAATATTTAATTATAAGTCACTATATTGTGGAATGTTAGGCGGGGTAGTCCAAAGTACAGTGATAGTCCAGTTATATAAGTGTCATGAATTCTATAGGTATTTAACAACATCTCTGATATATCTATATTATAGCGTCATCTACGTGATACTTCGTATTGTATATACAATAGAAGGGTGTAAACCCGTGTGGTATATCAACACGTTATAGTATATTATATAAGTGTACGTATACTATAGTATTAGCAATGATAATGAATATTTATTTAATACTATTTATCATTAAATACTTTTCCGAAAAATGACGCATATCAAAGAATGATTAACGTAGTATTCTATAACGTAGTTTAGACAATATAGTACACGTGTCATACAAATGCGTAGGTGAATACCTATGTGAATTTGAAATTTAATATTCTAAATAAAACTAATATATCTCTTGATATTAGTTTACATACGTATTTGTCCGCAATCAAATTATCATAAATATATGATGTACATTTTAAGCATATAATATCATTACTATTATATATATATATATATATATATATATATAAAATAATAATAATAATAATAATAATATCAGAATTTAGGCATGACCAATGACAAAATATATATATATATATATGTGTGTGTGTGTGTGTGTGTGTGTGGGTATACTAATATCGCGGCTTTATGTGATTGGCTTATCTGGCATAGCATTTAAATGGTTTAGTTAGTACCTAACATACCGCAATATCTCTATTATGATAGATACATCATACTACCATATTTATCCACTTAACCACTGTATTCCGCAAGGATGCATTCTAGATGCGTCCCTCTTTTCACTTTATAGCCGCCCTATTACTGATATCATTATGAACTCCACAATATATACACTACGATATTTGTGATTATGAAATTTAGCTATTTACCTTCCCAGTATAGATTCCTATAATACCATTACTTTATTAATAAATTATGTACATTGTATAATATAAAGTTTATAATATAATGCATAATAGCCATGGTTCCTCTCCAATAAACCGTGAATTAATTCCTCAAAGGCTAATGTACTTAATTCTGATACTTATTATCAAAATATTACCTTAAATAACATGATTATGTCTAACTTCCATTATTCCAAAAAACCTTTAAATTCTTTATGACAAAGTATTTTTTTAAGAATCACATATCATCCATTACAAAATCCTCCAACTTTCATATATTCGGAATACAAAAATACGGACATAATTTTCCAGAAAACATACTAAAACTTTAATAAATGCTATTGTGACATGATACTATAATATATATATATATATATATATATATATATATATATATATATATACACGTTTTCTTCCCTACTGAATCTACTACCTTATATATCTAATACCCCACTAAATCAGATTATCCGTTCCTCAATACGTACAACTTACGACATAGCGGGACTAGATCACTCTACTACAACATATCATCAAGCATCTCGTATATGGCTATCCTTCTCCCTCGGTTGTAAACTACGTGTTCTCCACATTACCCATAAGTCCATATATGTATAGTCTTTACACCCTAGCTATATATCTGATATAATTTAAAAACGTATAATATGTCATTGTATTGGTTACCTATACATTACATTAACTAATATATCAACATTTCAAGACAGGTACGCCCAGGCCTTACGCCTGGGTGATAGTTTTTCCATTATTTCAAATATAAATTGTATTAATTTGATAATATTTATCTTTTTTAACTTGATATTTGCCCATGGGTATGATCAAAGTTGTTTTATATAATATATTTATAATACATGATTACTAAATAATACCATATGATTAGGATACTCATTTAAAAACTCATTAAGGTATGTAATACAGGTTAAAAAACCAAGTAATACAAAATCAAAGCAATGAAGCTAAACAAACCCAAAATATCAATCCGTAATATATATATATATATATATATATATATATATATATATATATATATATATATATATATATTAATTACTGTATCACTTACTAAAATGCTAGATAATAAGTCCGTTATCGTCTGCATTCCCCCTATATAGAGTTATTAGCTCCGACATATGTACAGCATATAACCCACTTATTCATGAACATATGTTACGTCCTCATATAAACACTTGCATCTATGGTTACCATTTAATAAACGTATATAAATATATATATATTTAGTTAATTTAAAAAAATGCTCTATCCTTATCTCATGGAACACTAATAAAAAATCCCTAAATACTAGAGATTTTATGAATTCCGATTTTACTATATGTATAATCACCTACCTCCTACCATCCGCTATATTAAACCCCTCAAACGTTTTATAAATCTTACTTCTTCTTTTCTCTCTTCCTCTAATCACTAAATCATCAACATTGTTATTTTTCTAATGTTTATTTTATCTCGTTTCATCGTTATCGTAGTATTATTATCTAATAGTTATCGGAATTATGTGTAAATCAATATAGTGTTGTTTTATTACTTTATTCCCGCAAGAATGAATTGTCAATCATTTCCCAATGTTATTGACTAAAATGTCATTCAACATTATCATCATCAACATCATATATATATATATATATATATATATATATATATATATATATATATAATTATAGGTATAAATAGCCTATATTCAAATATTTATTACATCATATATGATAATATTATTATAAACTAGGAAATCTCTAATATCTCCATCAGAATGAGGCTATCTCTCGCGAGACAGCCGCTCACTATCAGATATTACATATACGATATACGCTATTGCTAGGGGAGAAGAGTATGTGTGAGTGTATCGTTATTTATAATATATATATATATATATATATATATATATATAAAACAAATGTAGTTATATTATTATATAGAAGTTTATTTAAGTAAGTAAGTAAGTAAATAACTATGTATGTATATAATTGTATATTTTTCAATGTCACAAGTGTAAACGAAAAGAAAAGAACAAAATTGATAAATAGAAATAAAAATAAATAGTAAAATATATTATTATAATTATAATTTAATTAAATAATTGCGAAATTAAATTTTGAAAGTTGAGTGACGTTTCATGTGTAGTGTGTTAGGTCAGTACAGTGCACTTATACAATGGTATACTCATAAAACTGTATTACTGTTTTATCAATTTAGTTATGAAATCTATATACAAATAAGAACCTAAAACAAAAATAAATGTATATATATATATATATATACAATTTAGTATTTTATTGGAAAACAAATTTAAAATGGAATATATATATATTATTTTATAAGATTTATTATGATAACTATTACTAAATAATAGTCATTAGATAGCATGTATTTGTTAACATTTCATTTTATACAATAACGATGATTAAAAATGATAAAAATCTCGTCTAATTAATCAAGATTAATTATAAAACAGTTTACTGTTTTATTTTATATATAAATATCTATTTATAATATCTCTAATGTTTCTATAATGATTATATTATAAGATTTAAACTATATGTACATATGTATACTATATTATACTATATATTATATACATATATATATAATTCTTATTGTATAATCAATGTTATATAAATAGGTCAATATTATATAAATAGGTCAACCTATATATATTTACATTTTTGACATTCTAATCTACTTCTTAAAAACAACTTAGAAAAACATCTTAGAACATCTTAGCCTTATGTATGCTTACATTATATACTTGATTGTGATAAATTAACATTGAATTAATGGGATTAAATTTAAGTATGCGCATGTATCTGGATATCTTGAAATACCGACATATTTAACACACGTTAACAAACTATAGTATTACCTTATAAGGTCGTCCATACGTATATGGTAGTAAATATAGACAAATCGATTTTTTTAAATACAACAAAATCGTTATTAATTGATCGCTTCGAAATCAATGTCGAGACATCCAGGGCTCTTATACGATTAATATATGACATAAAATCATAGATTTATAGTTTACTAGAATTTAGTAAAAACAAAGCTATGTATACAATAAAATGTACACGGTAAAAGCTTATAACATACGTACGAATATTCATACTAATTTATGAAAACGCGTCACTATTTGCAAATAAATGCGTCACTATTTGCGAATAACGGTATTTATATATATATATATATATATATACCTTCAAATCCAGTTTAAAAAATATTTTCATTTTACAAAAAAGAGCAATAAAATGTATTTGTAATACTCATTCTATGTATACAAATTTCTATACTATTTCTAATTCTCTTAAATTTGACGATATTGTAAAAATGAATAGTATAAAATTTATGTTTCGAGCTAGTAATAATATTTTACCTAAGAATTTACAATTATTATATAAAGCTAAATCTTATAATGGAAATCTGTTTCATAGAATAAAAGTACGAACTGACCGAAAAGCATTTTGTTTATCGAATACTGGTCCAATGCTGTGTAACAGATTACCACAAAAAATAAGAAATATTACGAAATTGAATAATTTTAAAACAATTTTTAAATCATTTATGATATCGTTTTATTAATTTTAATTTTATATTTTTATAATCTATTTTTAATTATTGTATTATGTGATATATTAATTTATTTGCTACCTTATATTATCAGTATTTATTTTATATATTTTATTTTTATAGTTTTATAGCTTTTATAGCTTTTAGTTATAGTTTTTTTTAATATATTTTTATAATTTGTTATACAATTTTAATATTTGTGTTTTATTGGTTTATATTTTTGTAGGTACATATTATTCAATTATTTATTTTAAATACATGATGAGAATGATTGTGGGGTTTTTTGCAATTTTATTTTATTTTTATTTTTATTTTTGTATTAAGTTTTTAATTGTACATATTTGTTATTACTTATTTTTAATTACTTACATATTAAATGTTATTTAAATTTTATTTAACATTCAGTATTATTTTCTATTCAGGAAGTCAATTTTTTGTTTTAAATATTAAATATTAAATATAAGATATTCACGAGTACTTTGTATTGATTATTTATGTTGCCGGTAATGGTTCGTTTAGGGGATGAGGATGCAATTGTTGTGTGGGGGCAATTGTTGCCAGTGCTCTTACTATTGGCGAAAGTGAGTTCCTTAAGGCATTGGATATAGAAACCCCAAATCCTCCAAGTTGATACACCTTTATCGACTTTCATTGGCAATCGATATAAAGTATTCTAGGTAGATTTTTTTATGACTATTTTTTTTACTGATATCCTGTATAGAAATTTATATTATAATCTATTATTTTATTTAATATTATTTTAATTTTATACATAATTTTTCCCCCCACAATCACATTGGGTGAACGACTTGATAAGCTCTGCTTTTTCGTTCATCCAGGCTAATGCCCAAACTCTGATTATTATTATTATTATATATATATATATAATATGTTAGATGCTTCTAATATTCGCAAGCACGGTTTTCAAGCGAATATTCGCCAGTTTCGTCTCAGTTTACCTTTAGGATAACGTATCTGTTATATATAAAGAAATCTTGTTATATAGGACGATTTAATAGTAAACGTAATGTAGTGTAAACGTGCACGTACATTATGTATCGTACATGTCGAACATTGTATTTCGTGTACGACATATAATGTATACATTATATGTCGTACATTGTATGTCGTACATTATATGTCGTACATTATATGTCGTACATTGTATTTCGTACATTATATGTCGTTTATTGTATGTCGTATAGTGTATGTCGTACATTGTATGTCTTACATTATATGTCGTATACAATGCACTTGTATAAAGACGTTTATGTTATTGCAGGGATGTCGTGCGGTAATTTTGAATATATTTGTGTATATGCTTTATTATTGTCTATATTTATTATCGCACATTGTTTTTCAATAGCGTACGTACGTTTCGTACGGTTAGTTATTTCTTAAATAAAAATCAATTATTCAATATATTTAAATATGTGACATATTTCATCGAGAATTTAAAATATTCCTATGTATTTGTAAATATTTGTAATTATTTGTAATCATTAGTTATTATGACTAATCTATTATGATTCATGTATCCTGTATGACTCATCTACGAAGGTCGAATCCGACCGGTGTGGTCAATGTAACCCTACCGGTGCGGAGTGCAAAGGGTCAAGTGCGCGCACACATGTGCGTCGATACGTGCGTTCAACAATGTGTACATGCGCGTTCTTACGTGTGTAGATATAGTTATATACGTATGCATACGTGTTCAATGTATACGGTATACTGTTCTGTATACATACTATATACTATATATATACATATATATATATATATATATATATATATATATATATATATATTGTACATTGTACTATGAACACATAAATATGTGTGTTGCTGTAATTAACCTACTGAGTTCAATACAATGACCTTTTATGAAAGCAATTACAATGTTATTTATTGATGATATCTCTCTATATATATATGTGCATATAAATATGCTGATATTAGTATATATTGAATTGACCTAAGGGTGAATATCAAAATATTACCTATAAATTATTGTTTATATTATATGAAAAACGCAACATTTTAAAGAGTGCAATAAATCTGATTGTTAAATAAATATGTTGAATTCTAAGTATGATTATAAGAATAGGTACGGGTGAATGGAGGTTAAATATTAGTATTAATGGGCAACTCACACTGTGTGTTGTGAACTTGTATTAGTAAAGTATGAATTAAATAAATATCACAGATTATATTATAAAATATATATATATATATAATACATTCAATGTACTATGATTATTAAAATCGAATTTACTATATCGAATACAATATAATTATAATACATACACCAGACATGCAGGTAGTAGGACTCGGGTTCAATCACTATCCGGAGTAATACATAGCTCTTAATATAATATTTAATAGTGATCTTAAAAAGTAAGCGGTTCTCGTTAAAACCATAGATGTCTTAACATGAGATCGCATTTGAAGATATATTAGTCCCATTTGGTTATAAGTAAAATTCCATATAAATTCCTGGGATGAAAGTACAACACCAAAATAAAAATAACAATAACAATACAAATAATAAATATCTTATGTTAGAATTCATTATAGTAATATTAATAATATATATATATATATATATATATATATATATATATATTACTAATCTTAATGTAAAAGATAACTTAATAAATATGATACATATTAAAAAATGTAATATATAAAATTAAAATGTAATTCTAATAATACTTAGGATATATATTGAAGTAAATAATTGGAATACGTTGGTATAAGAGTTTACAAATTCTAAAAATACAATTAATAAAATAAAATGGTAGCATAAAATGAATGTTGATTTACGGATTATGACAAGAATGATTTACATATAGCACTTACAAGTTTAATTAAATTCTGGTAGAAAATGGATTAAACAAAATTAAAATATGTATACAAACAAAATGTATGAAACATAACTCTATATTAACTTCCGAGGTATCTTACGATGTTGTTGCTTCAGAAACGCGGGCAGTAGCCGGTTAAAACTCCATATATGTATATAATAACGTATACGGACCAATAACAGTGATCTTAAATTAATATTGATAAGTAATCTTATATAATTATGTTTACAAATATAAATTTAACTTTCCCCGCCTTATCAGTGGAAAAACTAAATTCTGTGTTATCATATTAGATGAATTGTGAATTTATCTGATCATATAGGAACGTTCGTTAAACATATTTGTTTCGATCCTAAAATTAAAGCATTACTCATTATTAATCCAATAAATATTGCCAATCTCCGTGCATTCGGTGCTAGTTTTACATATGTGGGGTATACTTCACATAACAGTACGTGTTGGTAAATTGTCATGTAATCTCCTAGATACACATTATAAGTAACATTAATTAAAGTATACTTTAGTGTGTACACTGCATTATATTAAACTACATGTATACCGTACATTCTATACAGTGTACAATGTACAATGTACATTGTACAGTCAGTCAAGTTATGTATCTCCTCAAATAATCGAATTATTTTAATATAAAATGCATTTAGTATAATTTTACATAGGTATATATTTTACCTATACCGTATTACTTTTTATTATTGAACATATTTATATTCTTCAATAACTAAATATACATACCTATAGGCAGAGCTGGGCACGATACTCAAAAAATGTATAATAGATACAATTACAATTACACACTTTTTTCTTATAATAGATACAACTACAATTACTTTAAAAAAAATAATAGTAGATACAATTACAAATACAGAATTTTCTTAGTAGATACATCTTAGTAGATACAAATACATTATAATTATATAAAATATATATAAACATATATATTTATAAATTATATAGATATATATTATATCATATAATATATATATATATATATATATATATATATATTCATCGATGACGAATTTGATAGTACATATCAAGGTACATTACCCGGTATAATATCCCGAAATGTTTGCTAGAAAGTGATTTTCTAGCAAGTTGTAGTGGGACCCATTTTAAGTCACTATATTTCCCGAAAATTTTCGGAAAGTAATGGGATAACTCACTACATTCTCCTTAATTTATCAGCTGCCTTTTATACCCTTGACCATAATATCCTTATAAATGGACTATCCTCTATCGGAATATCTGGTACTTCACTAGATTTGTTCATCTCATACCTAACTGGTCATTTGTTTACGAAATTAGCATAAATTCACTAATTTATAAACCTCGTAAAGATACTCATGGAGTACCTCAAGGTCTGTCCTTGGTTCACTCCTATTCAATATCAAACAACTTCCCTTATTTAAAATTATTGTCAAATACCCCCACTATAGATCTATAATCGACTATCACTCGTATACAGATGACATATTACACTGTAGATTGATTGACCCTAACAATGCAATACATTTACTTAACAACTGTATTACTGATATACATAACTGGCTCACCAAAAACTCCTTATCACTAAACTGTCTTAAAACTGAATCATTGCATATTAAAACATCTACTACTATATTCCTTCCACAACAAATTACCATTAACAATTTGAGTATTTCTTATGCTAATAAAGTAAAAACTCTTGGTATATTAATCGACCCAACACTAAAATTTCAAATTCCGACTAAATCACTATCACATTCAATTAACTACATACTACAAAACTTACCAACAGTAATACCCTTCATTAATTTTAATACTGCAATCTTCTCGCTACATCCATCATTCTACCCCACATTGATTACTATAATTCCTGTCCCTATAGGGACATATATGCCTCCTCACAATCTAATAAATAAACTCCAACGCCTTCAAAACACAGCTATCCAATTTATATATTTTTCAACATAGATAAACATTCCAGACAACATATATCTCCTCTAAGAACCAACTTACATTGGCTGTCAATAAAATCCAGTATAATTTATAATATTTCACTCATCATATATTTATCTACTCACTATAACATACCAGACTATCTCGACAACTTACTAACTCCCAACATAAGTATGTACAGCAACAAAAATAAACAAATTCAAATTAAAAACTCCAGTTCTATCATATTTAACATCTTCCCAACATAAATCTTTCTCCGTTCATGCTCCAAAAATCTGTAATGATCTACTTCACCATATCCGGTCAATTGACTCAACTGTAATACTTAATTTAAATCTCAAAACATGCCGTTTTCTCAATAAATACATTAAAAGGCACGTACGAAAACTTCCATAAAGAAGTTGATGGAAGTGCTTAAACGAATTAGGTAACTAGTAACAAGTAACTAAAATTATAGTCAACTTGCAAGAAAATAACTTTCTATCAAACAATTCCGAACATTATTTCCGGAAAAACTGGTTGTGGGATACCCCTTTTAAAAGGACATATTAAATACTTACACCTTATAACGTGTTCTTCAATACATGATATAGAATAAATTTGTTGACATTTAATGACATTTAATGATACCAACGATGAATCTGTTAGTGTATACATTGGTTGTACACACGCTGGTATACCAGCGTTTATTTCATCTGAAAGTATACTATGAGCCATTACATACTATAGAGAAATATACATTATTACAATATACTATTTTTCAACTCAAAATAATCAGCTACCTTTAATTTCAAATGTTCAACACGAATATAGTAAATTATCAAATATACAAAAAATAAATTATTAATATATTATTATTTAAATTAATCATATTTATTAAAATGATTTTATCTTTCAAAGTAATATATAATTTTGAATTATAAATCAATTAGTATATAAAATATATTATATAAATAATGTCTTTGTTTTCATTAAATGTATATAGGTATAAATATATAAATATATAGGTATAAATGTATATACCTAATGGTTTTTGATAATATCACTATAATTGATATATCATAATTGTTAACAATGAATTAATTTCAATATTTACAAAAGATATTTGATTAACATATATTGATGATTTATATATATTAAAATTAATTTATAATATGATAATATAAAATATTGATACAAAATACATATGATGTCCAAATGATATATTATTTAATAAAATGTATCTATTTAAATAATTGTCTTAGTAGATACGTATCGTAGATACTATTTATGACTAATAGATACGATTACAAATACTTTTATAATTTTTATAATAGATACAAATACAAATACAAATGTATCTACGATACTGATTTTTTGCCTTAATAGATACTATATCGGCGATACTGCCCAGCTCTGCCTATAGCTATACCTAGGTATGTATATAAAGTATACTATAAATATAAAAACCAACCATAAATATACATTTTATTATCTGCAGATCATGATATCATGATATCATGATATCATGATACTATTCGACTTATTTTAAATAAGTTATTTACCTCTTTTTAATACCATATTTTTGATATTAAATATACAACAATCATATGGTTTATATCATACTTATATGATCTATTTATCCGTATATAAATAAAAGATTCTATTTATATTTTGTTCACTTTTCCTTTTGATCTCCTCTTCCCAAAGCAGAGTTATTTATCCCTCCTTATCTAATATTTATATTAATACAATATATTCAATTATCAGTAATTATTACTTATATACTTATTATATATACATCTATATATTCCTAGTACACATTTACCTTTGTGCATATAGTTTAATTAATAGAATGTGTTAAGTAAATTGAAGATTATATTTTCTCAAGTAAAATATATATATATCGATTCTTATAAACCTATAGGGGAAAGTCTCCTAGTACCGACCCCCTCTCGTATCTCAGTAACTATAATAGATATCAAAAAATTATATATACATGAAATGTTAGTAATTTAATGATAAATATTATTAATATTTTGTTTTAACAAATATTCAATCCTACAATTGTTATTTGATAAAAAGAAATAATCTGTTTTTACTTTTTAAATATTTGAATAATAACTTTTTTTAAATCATTGTAAATACTAAATTAAAAGAAAACTTAATACTGCACATAATATTTTAGATCAATAAAATATTTATAACTTTTATAAAAATAATTTAATTTGAATAACTATTAACCAATATATCTTAATAATATCAACACATATGAATACCCTAATACCGACCCCATGTGATTTATTGTATCCAATAAAAATAGATCCGTATTTTACTTTAAAATATTTCTTAATTAAGTATAATACAACTTAAGTTGTTTGTGTATCATTGATATAGATTTAGGATTATTGATTCCAGTTAATTATATACATACTGATTGATAAATAAATATTAAATAATAATATACATTATTTTAATATAATTACTAAAAAGTTTAAATAATATCTATAATCATATAATATAAATATATTATAATTTTTGAATACAAATAGTGAGTCATAAAATGTTAAGATATCTTTAAACATTTATTGTTAACATATCCGTATTAGGATACGTTCCCCTACATGAGTGTATGTGTGTGTGTTTGTGTGTATGTGTTTTATTATATAAATCAATTTAAGTTGATTAATGATAAATTCGCTTTGAAAGATAAGCACATTTTATTCAATTTCATTTTCGCAACGAATAAATATTTGAAATATTTAAAATATCTAGATTTGTACGTGGTTGCACACTAAGGACATCGCCGAGGACAATTTAGAAACGTATACATGTATTATAAGTAGACGTATTATAAAACGGTGACGTTCTATGTAACGTGCGCACGAGTATATACCGGTGCGTGTGAGTGTGCGACTCGCACCGCGTGTGTGCGTGTACGTCATTCGTATAGCCGCTTGTCACATGATGTCCGATTATAAATTAATGTATCATTTACTCGCTTGGTGGCAGGCGTGGTCCGCTAGGTAATCATACGTTTACACTTGGTAGTAATTAATCACCCCGATACCACGCCACCCCCCCCCCCCCCCAGATTTACCGCCCATTATTCACTATATAAAGGGGTGGTCGTCTGAGATACCGTATCAATAGTTTTCTATCAGGAACGCGTAGTCACTTCTCTGTAGTAATACAGTACGCACATCTAAGAATGATTAAAGGCATTATTTTAGTGGTGTTAATATCCACGATACACGGTTAATATAAATATATATATATATATATTTATTATATAAGTTTATAATGTATTAAATTAATACAATTATTATATAATAATAGTATTATTATTTTTATAAGTATTCATATTCATTTCAATTTAATTGTATAATATCCACACTACACGGTTATTATAAAGAGTACATTATATATATTATGTATTTAAAAGTTTAATAAATTATTATTATTATTATTATAATTATTTTAATTTAATTTCCTACTCAATCCCGCAGAAGTCTACTCTCAGTCACCTCCGCAATTAGGTTATTACGTAACTCTATTAATTAGGTCATAGTATGTCATTGTAATTAGCGGTGTTTATTATTAATGATAAGTATTATTATATAATAAATATTATCAAAAAATATCCAATTATTTATTGAAATTATATTTTTACTTATTTTTAAATTTAGACAAAATGTACTATATACTTAATTGAAATATGAATTAATTAATTATTATTTCATAATGCCCATGGGTATTATGCATAATATGCCGGCACATTGCAATGTGTTGATATAACGTATTTAACACCCGTAATTTGTCACGAATTGAATACTTTCATTTTTTAAATCTATAGGGGTTCTAAAACCAATCCTTAATTTTTAATTAATGCATGGTTTAAGAATATTTTACGAATATATAATATGATTTATGATTTGATTAACCGTAATATATTTATAAATTGATAATTAAGACACTTTTTAAAATTAAAAATATGCAACTCGTGACACATGTATGTGTTAAGCACACTGCACCAACACATTGGTTTACTGGCTATATATATATATATATATATATATATATGTGTTTATGTTTGTATGTTTGTGAATATCTCACTTATTACACATCACATTGATACCCCTTATACTATAACAACGCCGCCACCCGCCACCCTCAGGATGGGGTAACTGGACGCAGTGCAGTAAAACCTGCGGTACCGGAATTCAGCACAGGGAGAAGTTCTGTCTGGACAGCGACGGAGATGTGTATCTCTGCGGTCGGGTCAAGGTCAACTGTGCGATCTTCGAGTGCGACGGTAAGCCAATGAATTACGTAAGAGAGATAGTGAGAGAGAGAGTTACGCAATCGAGCGGTATATTGCGTAATCATTGCGTAATCATTTAGTGAAAATTATGATGATGATGTTCTATACTATTATATACTATACAGTATATAGTTTATTGGTATATATACAATATGATTTAAGACGAATTAGCTCATTAGCTCAAGATTATCCGTAGTAAGTATGTGATAATGTTGTATGTTACAACTTGTAACAATTGTATAATAATTATATAACATAATAATCTAAAGTAACAATATAGTTATTCTTTAGATATTTATACTATTTATTATGTGTATTATCACGCAATGATATGTTATACATGTTTATGTTTATATGATAATATTGTATTATATTATTTAATTCTCTTATAATAATTGTACATATATGATCAATTGTCAACTAAATTGTTTTAATAACTACTAATTTCATCTTGTATTTCGTTACAGTTTGTGTTATACACTTATATACCTATTGACAACATGATATCTATATAATTGTATTATACCTGTTATACATATAAATATAATAACGAAATACCCTACATATATGTTATAGTTACTTAATAACTTGTACCTGATATTACCCGCACGGTAACTATTCTATTGTTCCTCTTCGAAGATGAATTCCGGGGACAACAATGGAGCGATTGTTCTAAGGAGTGCGGAGGAGGAGGAGTCCGACAAAGGGTCAGCCGATTAGGACCCGCCACTCAGGAGATTAATTGTCATGCGCAGAAATGTTCACCCGGTTAGTGTTTAATTGGACAAATAATAAATACTACAAAATCTACTCATTAAATGTTATAGTTATTGTAATTTGTTATT
>OZ025244.1:12575512-12753012 GCA_964019155.1 Osedax fenrisi | reverse complement strand
TCCTCATCACTGACGGTATCTCCACAATAGACACGCAGTCCAGCGTGCCCATAGCGGAAGATGCTAAACGGGAAAACGGTATCAGTCTGTTCGTAGTGGGTTAGTCCAGCCGAGAACAATACTTTAACAATGATCTATTGTATTCATACTGAGCTATTGTTAATATATCTAATAATGTGAAAGGTAATTTAATTATTTTAACATTGCAGATATCATACAAGTATTGATACAATAAAAAGTATAACTGTTATTGTAATAACTATATATATATATATATATATAGTTTATTGTAATAACCATATATGTATATATATATATAAAACGATGTTAATTTATAATTATTTTGCGTATATCGTATACCGTTATAAACAGTACCTTATTTATAGAAAATTACATCACACTATTGCGTAATACCTAATACGATTACCACGTGTCTACCCGGTGAGGGTTGTTATATTATCAGTGTAACTAAATAATATTGGGATATTATAAATATTGATGTTATATTACTAATAAACTAAATATCGTTTTGATGATGTTTCGGTGGAGGCATGACCTTTTTAAAATTATAAATTCATCGTTTATAATTAATATTAATGTTGACATATGTCAATAGTATCATATAAATATAGCTATATAAATGTATTTTTAATTAATAATACTAACAAAAATTTTAAATTATAGGACAAATTCATGGATTATTTTATAAAAAAAAATAAGAAAAAAAATAATTACAAATATTTTGATTACATATTTTACATAATGAATACATATTTTATTTATACACAGATTATTATAATACAATATTCATTGTAAATATATGAAAAGTCATATTTATATGATTATAATTTTGTAATATTTAATTTCCTATCTCCTAAATATTAAATGTGAGTGTTTATAATAATATCGCATTATCAAAGTTACATAATTAAAAATTGTATATAATTATAATAAGTGAATTAATATAATTATATTAAACAGGTATGTAAATGTTCATAAAATCCCTAGTAGAATATCCAAGTAACCACCCTTACCCTCTACCCCACCACTAGCTATCGGTTTCTCTGATCTGTACCAGATCAGGAAGATCGCCAGTAAACCTGAGTCCACATTCTTACACTACTCGGACGACTTCTCCGTCCTTGGTGACATTACCGATTACGTCATCGAGAAGACTTGCGATCAGAGTTAGTCGCTAGGTTACGCGTGCGTCGTTGCTGTTGTTATTGCCTAGAACTTCTAAAGTGGGATTCACACCTTAATGTTATTGGTAACTATCGATCCATTTCATCATTCACATTTCTCTATAGTTACCCGATAAAACATAAACATTATAATTACACCAAAATAACTTTAAATAATAAAATATATTAATTATATTTAATAAAATATGCGTGTTAATGAACTGTCAATCACTAACAATATTACATTTTCTACCACCGATATCTCGTGATAAGATAGCTTCTGGAAAGTGTCTTAGTTTATTATAAATTTCTGCGGTAATAATATAATAGTATTACACCCGCATGCATGAATACCGTTATTGTATATTACACAACATACGTATACCTATGTACCTGTATGTATGCATTACGTAACTTTATATAATACATTCCTAGCGTTAGTTATTTATAATCGTGAAACACTTTGTTATAATAAAGATATATATGGTATATATGTATATATATACATATGCATATATATATATATGTATATATGTATATATATATATATATATATATATATATATACATATATATATATATATATATATATATATATAATATATATAGGACATCTATATATATATATATATATTAGACATCCGAAATACGAATGTCCGAAATATGTCAAATGTATTGTTGATATAGAATGTATCAGACTCCTAAAACAATAACTCCTATACTAATAAGGCATACGGTTTGTATACATGGTTACCACGGTAACCAGCGAAACGCCCCCTTTACAGCTAGAGTAAAGAAGTGTTTCCCTTGTCACAAGCCTAGTTGCACAGATGTCGATAAGTGCGGAAAATTCACTTTGGAAAGCGATCAGGTGAGCTTCGGTTGCGATGTATAACTACGTATAGTGTACATTGTATAATGTATACATTGTAGTGTGTACACTAATATACAGTGCAAATTGTACACTTATGTTGTGTATACGTTGCGTACAGTGTATACGTCGTACATATTAGTAGGTACACTATTTACAAATTATAACAATTATATCTATAGATAATCTATTAAAATACTGTTAAAATAATGTACAATAATGTATACAGTATTAATATATTGTACAATACAGTATACTATTGTAAATGGTATTGAAATTCTATATATGGTGAATATATTATATATAATAGGCATATTACTTCTATTATATATATGCTATATTACTTAGTTATAGCAAAACCAGCGGGCTTTTCTTATAGTATATACTACGTTCATACCGTATTATGTCACGATAACCATCACGCCCCCTTTACAGAGTTGTGCGTATTTCGATGCTTTAGACAAAGAGATAGCTGATACGAGACATTTCAAGTCCTGTTCATCGGTGAAATGCGACGTTAGATGTGAACATGATAATACAAATGGTTAGTCCACGCGTGGTCTAAGAGGTACCCCTTGATACGCCACGTTAAAACGCCCCTAAATCTATAATGAAATTAAATTGTTCTAATGAATAATGCTTCGAAAAATCTTTGATGATACTATAATAAATCATTATTAATGATATACCCTTATATTTTACTGATACTATAGTAATACGTACTAAGTATGGTATTATAATATAAGTATAGTACTATACTAATGTATACATATCCTATACTCTTACTACTTGGCTACACCTATTACTATGTATACCTAATGAAGGCTCCTAATGCAATAATAGACGAACACATACAACACATTAACACCATGGTGTAATTCAGTTGTATAGTAATTACTTGTCACGTGTACGTATTGACTAGATGTGATAAATACCTATATAGTAATATATGTACAGACTACCTTGACACCTATTTACTTTGTTAGAATAAGTCAGCTACATGATTGGGTTGCGCTTAATTTATTGATCTCATAAATACTCATATATAACTTATTTTACTAAGTATACTCATTATATATATATTAGTAAACATTCCATAATTAATAATTCTTATAATAAATGTAACTAGTATGTAATCATATAGTTAGCGATACATCATTATGTAATATACCACACTAGATGATATACTGATTAAGCAACATCGCCAGTTAGTTGATTATATTGAACGTATGCGCGTGTTTTATTTACGCTATGCATAGCGTCATGACGTAACCCCACCTCTAACTGACATATTACGTAACTATAACTATCCTATGACGCACCTCCTCTAATACGCCCCATGACGTCACCGCCTCTAATACGCCCCATGACGTCACCGCCATCAGATACGATTATAACTCCGTGCAAGTTCTGTGACTACACTCACGGTCAGGGATGGATGGAGGCTGACAACTGTCACGAGTATTACATTTGTCTCCGGCAGCCTAACGGAGGCGTGCGGGTGTTCAACGGAACATGCAGTAAGTACACGCGGAGTGGATCGGGGTTGAGGGGATGGGGTTAATATGGAGTTCACCGTGAGTGGCGTGATAGTGGTACCGTATAGTGGTAGAAGTGAATATAATAGTGAAATCACAGTATTATATACCTGTATGATTTATAGTTAATTCAAAAAAATAAGATCTTAAAATTCAGTATTTATAGATATGTTAGAAGTATTCTGAGGCATATAAATAATCGGCCACTACTCCGTTTTCTCCCTTATATATATATATATATATATATATATATATATGCATATAGATAATACTAATAGGTAAATGTATAATGTATATATAGGCATAATCCCAGAATAAATATATCATTATATAGACACCAACCTATAGAAGTAATAAACTTATTAGTAGGTATACCTATAGATATAATATGGTTAATTTAACATATAATTAATAATAGCAATTGTCGTAAACGTAATACTATTATTTAATTGAATATTTGAGCTTATTTTAATTTAATTAAATTATGTAATTTACTTTACTGTAAATCATATCCTACCATAGATAACATATTTATTCAAGGAACACTTCACAGAACACCTTTTTTGGAATCAAAACTTCAAGACATGCGTACTCGCGAAACCCGCGGAGAGCAAGTGCAGAAGTCATACTGAAAATACCCAAGTTACAACTAAACAACCGGTATATGGTTAGCATTGAAACTAAAACAAGTTCAATTTCAAACATTAATTTATTATCTCTTTATATTTAAATATATTTATAACTTTATAACGTAAGATCTAAAGATATATGATATAATAATAAATAAATGTAACTAATATTTATTCAATCATATAAATATTCCAATAAAATGGAATACCAATTAAATAATAGTATTCAATATATATATATATATATATATATATATTATGTATTACCAGAAGTAATTATGTGTGTTATATATGGTGATAACCTATAAAACATTTGTAATAATCTTTAATTATTCATGCCCCAATAAAGAATGTAACCTGGAACAACACCCCGATGATGCCCATTCCTTTTGGGTGCCGAATGTTGCCTCGAGTATAATGAAATGTAAGACGGGAATGTTCTTCTCGAATTCTGAGTGTACTTGCATACCGGAAGCCGACGACAGTAAGTCTATTATTAGAAATAAGGCTTAATTAGTGATCATAGTTAACTCGTAATAATTGTTAATTATATTTAATATACCTAGTAATACTATAATAATATTAACAGGTCTTTGGTAATTTTAATAGTTAATTATTGATAATAAGTAATTAGTAGTAATAGCAAACTAGTGATATTAATATGTAATTAATAATAATAATAGATAAGTATTGGTAATAATTAATTAGTAATAGTAATATTTTGCCGAGCAAGCCTGACCTGGAAAAGTAAGGTAACATAATAGAAATATTTCTACCGATATTTGTACATAAATTATCAATTAACGTAAACAATGATAATATTAATAATAGTATACTATAAATAATGTTGTCACTGATACTAATACGCATTACAACGATTATAGAAAGTAAGTGCGATACGGATCCCCTTCTGCACTTCCCGTACGACGAACACCTAGACGATGTTACGTGTCGCAATGCGCAGGCGCAGAAGTACGGTTCCGGTAGGATAGTGTTCAGGAGTTCGGGCAGCCGTAAGTTTATCTGCTTACTCGGGGATGCTCACATGGAGGTACGTAGCGGCATAGGCTCTACTGAGTGTATAGTGTGTATCCACAGATGTTCTATATGCTATATAATAGTATGTAGTATGATGTAATGTATATATACTATATTGGTTGTAATGAATACGATATATTGCGTACACTGTATCTATAATGTATCGGTGCACTATGCAAATTATACATTATAGTCTATAATATCGTGATCCATAAAATACATATGCAATTACGAACGTGATTTATTTAATTATGTGATGTTATTTCGTAGACGATAAATATTTCAATTTCGATTTTAAAATAATTATAATATTATAATAAACAATACAATATTGACCTAAGATCTTTATGCCTATAATATGAGGTGGCCGATGTAATAATATTAAATTGATTATATACCAATTCGGGTTATATTAGGTCACAATGCAAATAGTATATTATTTAAATATATTTACTACATATACTAAGTTTACTAACGTTTACAAAACTCTCTACTTTGGTATATTAATACTGATATAAGGTAAATAGGATATATAATATTCGTGGAGTTATTCGATTAAATTAAATTAAGCATACATCTGTATATACATAAACAATATAGTTTACAGAAGAGTTTTTAAAAGTTTACATTATTGGTTATTGAATAGAGTGTACATTATAGTACAATATAATACGATAACATTGTATACAATAAATATTACATACTATAACGTATGTACTATGATAATATATATTGAACATATATATATATATATATATATATATGTTTATATTTATAAATTTATAATACATGATGTAGATGATATCACGTGAACAATATTATGACGTATATTTTCTCCACTAGGTGCCTTTCATCCGAGATTACTTCGCCGGACAAACAATCAGGAAGTTCTCCGTATCTTTGTGGTTTAAACTAAGGAGAAAGGGAGTTTTAAAAGAGCACGCCGGTTTGGTCAATAATGGAGATTGCGATGAAAACCCAGGTAAGTGTATATGCGCGCGTGTATGCGTGTGTATGTGGGCTTATATATTAAAGTCACGTTCATTATATGTCGTTACAAGTTATTTTTGAAACTACCTAAAAAGTTTTCATATTAAAATAATAAAAGTGTGCGAAATATCTAAACATTGACTAATTATAATTATATTACATAGTATTTTTTTATGGTATATATCATAGATAAAAGTTGCAAGGAAACATTATAAGGTCAATATTTATATATATATATGGGTATAATACATTTAGCTTTATGTGACAAATATTAAATAATTACATTAACATAGCATTATAGTCACATGATAGTTCATTATTATTGATTACATAACTACTAATTGCGTTCTAATATATAATACGTTACAATTGTTTCAGGATTTCAATTATCTCTGAAGAACGATACGATATTGGCGGGTATGACCTTGAAGAGCGGAATGGAAATCTACACAGGAGATTTCAAAATAGTTAGATATCACATTGTCTATTAGATATTATCTGCTAGAGTTGAAATGAAGTTCCTGATTGGAATATATTATTTCAAATAAAATATAACACAATACCAAATAGCTCTATAATATGTAGATATATATTTTAATTATCTGATATTGAAATGCATATATATATATATATATATATATATATATATATATATATATATATACATGGATATTTCAATTTATAAATTAGGTATACCTACTTTAATTAATAATACGGAAATTATAGGATATTGTACATGGCCTATATATGATGATTTAAATTATCGTTATCAGTCCTCTAAACGTTTACACAAATAGTCAGAATATCTCTATAATATAACATATATTACATAATATAATTAACCGTCCTTAATACCTACTACAAGATAAACAACTATAACTTTTAATTCCGCCACCATCTTAAGACTACATCCGCATTCACAGATTTCTAACTATCCCATAAATTCTTCCCTTGTCCCGCCTACCACTTAACCACGCCCCTGCCCAACCCCTCCTCTAGAACCGAGACTGGCATATGGCGGTATGGACATACAACGGCATATCTCTGAAGATGTACGTCGATGGAATACTAGTGGATAACGCATTGTCTAGTGGTTAGTCATGCGCATCTCTCTTTACCGGTCAAGTTTCACCATTGTCCGGTAATAGTTGTTATATTAACAATCAATAATAATGAAATATATGTAGCGATTAAATTATTTAAAAATAGTATAGCTTTATTGATAATGTATTAAAGAATTATATAATATATATATAACATTTAATATTAAATAATAATAAATTATCTTTACCGAATTTTCGTAGTATAAGATAATATATCTTTCCGATTATATTATCTTATCTTATATTATGTCATATTATATTATGTCATATTATGTTACATTATATTATCTTAATATTATGTTAGAGATAAAGTTATTTCGATATTATAAAGATTCTAAAAATGATAAAATTGTGCTTTTATATTAAAATCGTACTAATCTAACTCCTATTTTGTAATTTGTTAATTTCCAAAAGAGTAATTACTATTGAACTATCGTATATGATACATAATGTACTTATAATATTATTAATAGGTTTTATACTACTAACTATATTTAATTAAGAATAATAATAATTAGGAAATTAAGAAATGAATAGCTCAGAGATATGTCATCAGAATAATATATGTGTTTATCTAAAAAGATTGAGTATACTCATATATGATACGAGTATATGATATAATGTAATATATGTAATCAGCGCATAATGATTTGAATGTTACATAACACTATTACGTAATGAAACAGGAAGTTTAATAAATACGGATGCCCCGCTGATAATCGGAAAAATTTGCGGAGATTGTCAATTTAACGGATGTTTAGATGACGTTAGTAAAACATTGCATGACTTTATCGTGTCATATTATTATGTAATGTTAATTGTATATTATTTGTTTAACATAAAATATATACTTTATAAATATAATTTATTAAATATATACGTTATATATAATTATGTCTACTGTAACAATGATAATGACGTAATTTGTTTACATCTCACAATGATCACATAACTCCAACTAATGACGCACTTCTTGTTTCAGTTGAAGCTATACAGTAGAACACTACAGAGGCTAGAAGTTCATCAGATGTACATCGATCAGTAATACAATAGAACTGCCGGATACAACCCCCATATTATGAGGGGCCCATATTTGTCAATTATACAGCATGTAGACAATATGCCATGTACAATTATAGACATGTATGCATTGTTCGTTTTACATGCACTCATTTATTGTTGTATGAACGATATATTATTTTATATCATATTTAATTTATAGTATATTATTTCATTTATATGTACACGTATACATGATCTATTATAGTAAATATAAATAATATAAACATAATTATAAACAACGAACAATTCGTTACTACATCGCCAGGGAATATTTATATTTTATAATTTGTATTTCGGACCTAGCATTGCATTGTTATTCTATTATTATAGGTTTTCACCGGATGTAATTTTAGTCTCATATATATCATAGTCATTAGTCTAGCGCATAATAGATGCTAAATATATACTATATTATCTTATATTATATTGTTATATTATTATAATTATTTATTTCATTAAAATTGATACCCATCTCATTTATCTTTTATAATTATTTATAATAATTGTACTATGTAATATTATATATATTTCTAAAGTGCATCTAAAGTGCATATATAAACATATCAATATTGATATATCTGATATAATAAAGGTATAACTTATTATAATAGATTGCAAATAATAGTATACTCATAATATACCATTAATATAATCGGTGTTAAATGTATGTAATATTTAATATATTTGTAGTTTTTGAAAAATACACTTAAAATAATATTAGCATAATAACATTTTAACATACGTGTAATAAAATGTGTTATACGAAGAAATGTTAGGTGAAAATAGATGTAGGGGAATTCTTATATATTTATTTATTTTAATTTGAATCAGACATGTATAATAAACATAGGTATATATATATATAGTATACTATGCATATAATTAATATGAATAATAACTATTAAACGAAAACGAAATCTAGAGTAGGTAGATGTACCTATTCTAGGTATTTGGACTATCATTTTTATGGTTATTTGTTGAGCTAAAATATGTATACATATTTGCACAAATATATAGTATTGATATTTATTCATATCAATTTAATTTGGTCCCAAAAATAAGAAGAAATTTAGAATTTAAATAGATGAATACCTATTACTGATGACCTCAATAGTATGACGAGGTATAAGGTAAGGTATAAGGTAAGGTAAGGCTAAGGTATGACCTCTAAATTGACATCGTCAGGTATGAACATCCGATATGACCACGACGTAGACACGTGGTATTCTCAGATGCAATTAGTCCAATCGGTGCGTCTTTATCTGGTAGCGGCGATATTAGTAATTGAGATATCTTTATAATCAATATAATTAGTGTTTTATTTTAATACTAAATCCTAGACATTTTCTGGGATTATTTATCCTAGAAGAAGCATATCGAACAATGCATAATTTTATAAATTTATTAAAATCTATTTTATTAATAAAATATATCGAACATTTTTTTTTTAAATACTAAATTCAAGAAATTTCCTGGAATTATCTATCCTAGAAGAGTTATATCAAACAAGCCATAACTGTATGCTCTCATCATCATTATTATTATCATCATCATCATCATCATCTTGATTATATATATATATATATTACAATAATATTGAAACTGTAATATGGACCACCCATGTACATTTCACAATACCGGCTTTTTCCCAGTGTGTTATACATATAATTATACAATTATTGATCATCATCAACATTATCTTTGATCACACACACACAAACACGCATACATATATATATATATATATATATATATATATATATACTAGTATAACCTGTAGGTACGGATCCTAGATTATTTCATATGTAAATTTCACCATGAACGCCTTTTCCCTGTGTGTTATATATATATATATACATTAAACCATTTCCTA
Organism: Osedax fenrisi; assembly: GCA_964019155.1. NCBI lineage: Eukaryota > Metazoa > Annelida > Polychaeta > Sabellida > Siboglinidae > Osedax > Osedax fenrisi. The sequence continues at coordinate 12,742,724 of OZ025244.1, read as the reverse complement.
TTTTACATATATATATATATATTATATACAGATAATTATTATTACAATTAAAGTTATACTGATATGAATTCATTTTACTCCGCAATTGAAATATTGCTACAAATATGACTATTTTAATTAATTTATCCTTTATATAATAATATATCCTGCGTCATTATCGCTCACTAACTATCTATATTTTTATATCATAATCATATTTTAACATTATAAATATGATACTAAAATATTATAATTTAGAGTCATATTAATAAACTGAATCTTTAAATTATTTCTCTAATATAAAAACATATTCTGCTTAATCATCTTTTAATATAGAAATTCAATTACATTATAAATATTATACTACAAAATACAGAATGTAGAGTTATATTAATAAACTGAATCTTTAAATTATTTCTCTAATATAAAAACATATTCTGCTTAATCATGTTTTAATATAGAAATTCAATTACATTATAAATATGATACTAAAATATTAGAATTTAAAGTCATATTAATAAACTGCATCTTTAAATTATTTCTCTAATATAAAAACATATTCTGCTTAATCATCTTTTAATATAGAAATTCAATTACATTATAAATATTTTACTAAAAAATCTAGAATTTAGAGTTATATTAATAAACTGAATCTTTAAATTATTTCTCTAATATAAAAACATATTCTGCTTAATCATCTTTTAATATAGAAATTCAATTACATTATAAATATTGTACTAAAAAATCTAGAATTTAATATCATATTAATAAACTGAATCTTTAAATTATTTCTCTAATATAAAAACATATTCTGCTTAATCATCTTTTAATATAGAAATTCATTACATTATAAATATTGTACTACAAAATACAGAATGTAGAGTCATATTAATAAACTGAATCTTTAAATTATTTCTCTAATATAATAAAAGGTCCCGAATACAGCTATCGCCATTGATGCCTTATCACGAAAGCTGCTTCGAAGGGATATTAGATTCATATATTCGAGTATAAGTGAAAACTGCATCTACGTTTCAAGATGCGATGAAAAGATGCCACCTATGTTTTACACATTAACACCGCGAAGGCATACCTTTAGATACTCGAATAATAACAATTAATAGATACACCGATGTAATACCAACCGTATATTGTAAATTATATTAGTACTACGCTACTATAATATTGTATTACTATACGCAACAGCAGCAGTATATAGACTATATTACACACTTAGATAATATACATAATATATATATATATATATATATATATATATATATATTGTAAAATCCTTTTCTTACCTTTAAATTGAACCTCTAGAAATAGGTCACTTCAATTTATAGATAGTTAACTAAATCATAATAGTTCTAAATCTATTCAAATAACTTCATTTACTATACTAATATATACACTCAAGATCCTAGGTAAAAGGTAAGCCACTTAGTTATTAATCAGCTAACGTTATATGGTGACAGCATCAATTAAAATTACATATTATATAGTTAATTTAATGATTAATAATCTCAAAAATTAATAGAAACGTCATTTTAACTATATTAGGTACCTGGGGAAAAAAAAAAAAAAAAAAGCATTCAATTAAATTTGTTTACAATTTTTTTTTTAAAAAGATTAAATTTTATGGAAATAAATTAATTAATGATATATGATATATATAAATAATTTATTTAATACATAGAATAATTGAGTATAGTATATAATCATTTTAGCATGTTATATGAATTTAAAAAAATATAAAAATTGATTTGTTTATTTTTATATTATAAGTATAGATAGGTATATATATATGTCTACATTTTCATATTTATAAAATTCATTTAACATATGTGATTGAAATATTGTTATTTTTATAATTGTTTATTACGTATTATTATTATTTATTACTATTATTATTATTATTATTAATATTGTTGTTGTTATTATTGGTTAATATTTTATTAATTGTATAAGTTAAATAAAATGGCACAATTACCAGTTCCAGAACAATTAGATATGAAAGCAACTGACATATCTATTCGATGGCCTATATGGAAGAAAAAATGGGAACACTACTATGCTGCTACCGAATTAGAAAAAAAGAATGGAAGTACACAAGTGTCTATATTACTTACTATATTAGGCGAATCAGCACAGAAAATATACGAAAATTTCACATTCGATAAAGAAGACGAGAAAAAAGACATAACAAATATATTGAAAAAATGTAATGAATATGTAGAACCTCAAATAAACCAAATATTCGAAAGATGTATGTTCTACAGAAGATATCAACAAGAACATGAATCATTTGAGAGGTACGTAAATGATATAAAGACCATGAGCAAGCGATGTGATTTTACGAATATAACAGTCGATGAGATAATAAGGGGTAAAATAATAAACGGAATGCGAAATAATAATTTACGGAAAAGTTTGATAACAAGAAGTAATCTAACATGTGAAATGCTCATAAAGATATGCAGAGCAGAGGACATATCTCAGGAGCAAAGTACAACCTTGAAAACCAAAGAAACAATAAATTACATAAATAGCAAACCGAAGAAACAATATCAAGAAAAAAGAATAGAAATAAAATGTCGATACTGTGGAGGAATACATCAATTTAAGAAAGAATTGTGTCCAGCATATGGAAAAACATGTGCGAAATGCAACAGAATGAACCATTACAGATCAATGTGTAAAGCAAGTGAAAAAAACGAAAGAGTGCAGAATGTGTTCAGTGTATACAAAGTAAATGATGTAAGAACAGTGGATACACTACCGAAGTGAGAAACTGTTACCCTTTAAACGCAGTGGGGATCATTAATCAAATTCCAAATAGATAATGGAGCATCAGTAAACGTGATTCCATTATCAGTATATGAATTAGCAAGTAAAGATTTTCAGCACAGAAAAATTAAAAAGTCTGATACAACAGAAATAACAGCATTTGGTGGTACAAGATGGAAAATCAAAGAAGAAGTCATAATAAGAGTACAAAGAAGAAACAAAGAATGTTTGATACGATTAAAGATAGCAGATGGAGATCAATTCCATTCCATACTCGGAAGATCAGCAAGTGTTGAGTTAGGATGCATCAAGATATTAGATAATGATGAGAAATACGAGCAAGTGAATCAGATTCAAAACACACTTGACTTGAAAATACTCATGACAAAATATCCAGAAGTATTTGATGGTCAAGTAGGAAAATTGGAAGGGAAATATACAATAAAGATCAATGACAAAGCAGTACCAGTTAAACATGCGCAGCGAATAGTTTCGGTGCCATTAAGACAAGAACATGTAAATATATGTACAACGGAAAGAGAAACAATGGCTAGACTCGCCATATCAGATGAAAGAATGAAACGATTCATAAAAGAAACAAATGAAGATGATATCTTGAAGAAATTAAAAATACAAACCCAAACAGAATGGGGTACAAAGACAGAAGATAATCCCGAACTAGGAAAATACTACTCAATGCGAGATGATATAACAGTAATAGATGAGTTACTTTATAAGGACAATAGATTGATAGTACCAACAACACTGAGAGAAGAATTCATGTCACTGGCACACCAATCTCATGGTGGAATTTGTGCATGTCTAAGAAGAATGAGAGAATCAGTATACTGGCCGGGAATGACTACTCAGATGAAACAGAAAGTAAAGAATTGCGAGATATGCATGAAATATCAAGAAAATAAGGTAATTAAAGATCCATTAATGTCTCATGATACAGGGACAACACCATGGTCAAAGATAGGAGTAGATATATGTTATTTTGATAATAGAACTCTATTAGTCACTTCAGATTACTACTCAAATTACATAACTGTACGAAGATTACGCAACCAAGGAACGGATGACGTAATCAATGAACTTTTAGGAATATTTTCTACACATGGATTACCTGAAAATATAGTTTGTGACAATGGTCCACAATTCAGGGAAAAATTCTTAAAATTTACAAAAGATCATGACATAAATCTAGTTACATCAAGCCCGTATTTACCGCAAAGCAATGGCAAAGCAGAAAATGCGGTGAAGACGATTAAAAGAATTTTTAAGAAATGTAGGGATAATAAGATATCTGAGCAACTAGCGATATTAAATTACAATAACACACCAACAGAAGGCATAGAACTAAGTCCATCACAACGATTATTCGGTAGAAGATGTAGAACTTTGCTACCATTAACAGAGGAAATGTTGAAAACTAGACATAAAACAGACAAAGAAAGAGAGAAACAGAGTAAAACGAAAATTAAACAGGCATATTACTATAATACAGAGCTAAATCCATCACCAATATACAAGGAGGGAGATGTAGTACGTATAAAGAAACCAAGGGAAGAATTCTGGACAAAAGGAAAATGCCTCAAAGAAGTTAAACCAAGATCATTTGAAATAGAAATCAAAGATAAAGTATACCGTAGAAACTCGCGTGACATAAGAATGGAAACTCAGTCCGAAGTTGAGCCTACAACAGATATAATTGCAAAAGAAGTAGCGGAAGCACCATCAAGTATGGAACCACTAAGAAGGTCATCAAGAATGAAAAAGAAACCTACTAGGTTCCTATGTGAGATGTAAGAAAACATTCTCACAATAATTGTACATATTATATTAGCATCGTTATTTTTTAGTTAATTATTCATTTACTTTATTATATTATATATATATATTATTAAGAACTAGGTTAATGACGTTTCTATTCAAATTTCTCACATTTTGTCATATACTAACTAATATTATTATACATCAATAACAAATCACCATATAACATAGCAAAAGATTAAGTGGTGATTCCTTAAAGAAAGGGAGATGTAAAATCCTTTTCTTACCTTTAAATTGAACCTCTAGAAATAGGTCACTTCAATTTATAGATAGTTAACTAAATCATAATAGTTCTAAATCTATTCAAATAACTTCATTTACTATACTAATATATACACTCAAGATCCTAGGTAAAAGGTAAGCCACTTAGTTATTAATCAGCTAACGTTATAATATATATATATATATATATATATATATATATATATACGCCAACGCTAACATTCAGCTATAGCTATATATGTATAGGTTCCAATATATTGTCCATCAATTTGTTGTGAATCATTTCCCTCTTCCGGAGTCAAGTAATTTCATGTGATTCACTGAGAAGTGTTTTATATAAATAAATTTAATTAAAATTAATTTATAGGCTAAGGTATGACCTCTAAATTGACATCGTCAGGTATGAACATCCGATATGACCACGACGTAGACACGTGGTATTCTCAGATGCAATTAGTCCAATCGGTGCGTCTTTATCTGGTAGCGGTGATATTTGTAATTGAGATATCTTTATAATCAATATAATTAGTGTTTTTTTTAAATACTAAATTCAAGAAATTTCCTGGAATTATCTATCCTAGAAGAGTTATATCAAACAAGCCATAACTGTATGCTCTCATCATCATTATTATTATCATCATCATCATCATCATCTTGATTATATATATATTACAATAATATTGAAACTGTATGAAACCCATGTACATTTCACAATACCGGCTTTTTCCCAGTGTGTTATACAGATAATTATACAATTCTTGATCATCATCAACATTATCTTTGATCACACACACACAAACATGCATACATATATATATATATATATATATATATATATATATATATATACTAGTATAACCTGTAGGTACGGATCCTAGATTATTTCTATTGTTAGATTATTCTATTTCTATTATCTTGCCATTGTGTCCTTGACCGTCCTCTTCTTCTTTTACCTTCAATGGATCACTGCAAAATAGTATTAGACATAGAGTCTGATTCTGATACATGACCAAACCACCTCAACTTATTTGCAATGACCATCGCCCACAGACTTTGAGGCCCCCTCAAAGTCTGTGCCATCGCCAGTAATTCCGAGTGTTTGCCAATTTCTTTAACAACCCGACTCCGTACCTCAATATTGGTTCATACATGTAATATACAATTAACTATGCATATTATATTAGTTACTGTTCTAATAATTAAATAGAGGAACGTTTTCAAATACCGACACCATAAAATAATGTATAGGTACAATGTATATATTGGGTGGGTGTATATTGGCAAGACCTCCTATAACCTCAGGCCCGAACACTGAATTAAGATGGCGTAGAATCAGGCCGATGATTTTAAAATAAACCCGCCTTTTTAATGTAAATAAACAAAATATTATACTAGATTATCATTTTTATGGATTAATATTGTGCATATCGCTATATATTAATATATATACTTTGCTCATAGTTTGTAAATATTATATGTTTAAAAAATTATAAGTTAAAAACATTCAATATCAACGAAATAACGACTTTTATTATACTATTATTCTGAAATATTAATAAAATTAATTTATATTTAAAAAATATTTTAATAAATCATCACGTTAAAGTATTTAAATTAATGGTATAACTATTTATTAATATATATACTTTTATTAAGTTTATAAAGGTTATATTTAAATAAAAATAATAAGTTAAATATATACAATATCAATGAAATAACGTATTTTAATATACTATTATTCTGAAATATTAATAAAATTAATTTATAAATTATTAAAACTTTAAAAACAATATATATTAAATAAACTGCTTATATTTAATCATATCCTACATTTAAATTTATTTACTTTCAATAAGTGTCTAATTAAATACATGTTAATTATCTGAATAATACAATATATGTTATAACCGTGAGTATTATAAAATGTTGTTATGTCTTAGAGGCGCCATATTTATATTACTAATAAATATTATTTATTTGTCAGATCAACATATTACGTGTTACACTTTTATCACATACATGTACACATGTTTATATACATAGTAAGTAAGTTACATAATGTAACCTATATACATACAAGGATACATTAACATAATAATTATGTTACATACATAATATAAATCCTAGGATATAAACTATACATATGTATTCAACAGCATCAATGCTATATGGTATATATATATATATATATATATATATATATATATATATATACCTATTACGAAATTGTATACATCATTATTTCTCTAGTGCATACGTTCCTTATAAAATAATTCAAATATAATATGCAATTAATTATGATACACATATAATATAAGTTTAGTATACATATATATATATATTGGATTATATCGAAGTTAGCCTACGAGTTATTATTTTAATGTAGAGGTGACTAAATATTTAAAGATAATTAAATAAAAACATTGATAATTCTGATAACTAATTTATTGTATGCATGTCATGATGATAAACATTATAATAGTATGTATACTATATAATAACTTTCTAATATATTATAATTTTACATTTCTTATTTTAACTTTTTTATATCTTTATGCCTACTTTATTTTAACCTTTAACTTTATTATAATAGTAAGAACAATATATTTTAACTTTATTACATCTGTTCGGTTGCTTTATTTTAACCTTTAACTTTATTATAATAGTGCGAACATTATATTTTAAATTTATTACATCTGTTCGGTTGCTTTATTTTAACCTTTAACTTTATTATAATAGTACAAACATTATATTTTAAATTTATTACATCTGTTCGGTTGCTTTATTTTAACCTTTAACTTTATTATAATAGTACAAACATTATATTTTAACTTTATACATCTGTTCGGTTGCTTTATTGTAACCTTTAACTTTATTATAATAGTACGAACATTATATTTTAACTTTATTACATCTGTTCGGTTGCTTTATTTTAACCTTTAACTTTATTATAATAGTACGAACATTATATTTTAACTTTATTACATCTGTTCGGTTGCTTTATTTTAACCTTTAACTGTATTATAATAGTGCGAACATTATATTTTAACTTTATTACATCTGTTCGGTTGCTTTATTTTAACCTTTCACTTTATTATAATAGTACGAACATTATATTTTAACTTTATTACATCTGTTCGGTTGCTTTATTTTAACCTTTAACTTTATTATAATAGTGCGAACATTATATTTTAACTTTATTACATCTGTTCGGTTGCTTTATTTTAACCTTTAACTGTATCATAATAGTGCGAACATTATATTTTAACTTTATTACATCTGTTCGGTTGCTTTATTTTAACCTTTAACTTTATTATAATAGTGCGAACATTATATTTTAACTTTATTACATCTGTTCGGTTGCTTTATTTTAACCTTTAACTTTATTATAATAGTACGAACATTATATTTTAACTTTATTACATCTGTTCGGTTGCTTTATTTTAACCTTTAACTTTATTATAATAGTACGAACATTATATTTTAACTTTATACTCTATTATATTTTTAAGATTATACTTTTTATATTTTTAAGATTTCACTATATTATAATAATACGATAACTATATATTAATAATCTAAGGTATCTAAAAAATAATACTAAGTATCATCTAATATTTTATTTGGATTTTGAAAATACTGTAGTTTTAAAATAAATAACTATATTAGTCAATTTGCTAAAATATTATTACACACATTATGTAAAATTATGTTACCTCATAAATAAATTAAAAGTTACTGATTGTAATTAGGAATTTATAATAGTTTAAACCCACTCTTAAAACATACACACCCATATATATATATATATATATATATATATATATATAATATTATTTAATTATTCAGATAAAGGACATACATAATTCTATATATTTGATATTATATTATAGTTATACCAGAATTTGTTGTGAGAATATGAAAAATGTCATTTATAAAAGTTATTCAACGTGTTATAAATAACATAATGTTAAACCTTTTTGATATTCTCATAATAATTCTGGTACAATATTCAAAGTATATTTATATATATATATATATATCAAATATCATAATTTCGTTGATGAGGTATATATTTAATAGATATTTTCTAAATGCAGAACATATATTGATTTAATACTTCTATATATATATTAATATATAGTTATATACTTAATGTAAATCCTTTTAAAATTATGATTTATTATAATTATTTTTTAATATTTTAATAACATTTATATTATAACGTAATTTTGTTTACAAATCATTGATCACCACGGAACTATTTTAAATAATGTTGGGGCTTTAGATTGTAGGATGCATTTATATATGTTTATTTCCTTACTATATGTGCAAAATAGCGTTAATATTTATAAATATTATATTGGAATAAATCTGTTAAAATAAATTTAAATAAATATTTAAAAAAATAGGTCAAATGTAACCAATTATCATAGAGAAATACATTATTGACCAATCAGAAGTGAAAATAATTTAAAATACTAAAATAAATCTGTTATTAAAGTCTATATTATTGCATTTTAACGATATATTGTATCATTATCTAATCATAATAATGATAATTGCTATTCATTAATTATATATAAATGTATATTAATATAAAAAAGACGTATAAAAGAAGTAATAAATGAAGACAAAAACGGGCCTCTTTGTTTTAAAATTAATATTTTTTGTATTCAGTGTTCGGGCCTGAGGTTATAGGAGGTCTTGATATTGGGTATGTATATTGGAGGTTATATTTAAATCTGGCCGCCGATATAATTTTCATATTTTATAGGGCGTGGTTAACTTCTCAAAGATAATTAAATATTCAAAAATTCAAATATTCAAATATAAATGAAATTTACTGTAAATATTCAAATATTCTAATATTAAAACATGTAAATGAATGTAATGAGGATTCAGATATATAGAATATATACAAGTATATACTAATATATTCTATATAGTTCATTTAACATATATCATATTGTGATACGTATAGATATTATTTAAAATGTCTAAATAATCACATTTAATAAAATAAATACGGAAATATTGTATAAGAATGATTCTTCGAATAAATACAAAAATATTCAATATGCATATACACTTGAATAATAATTATATGAGAGTATATATGTTATATATTTATATATAATTTATTTAACATATATTTCACGATGATACGTATAGATATTATGTAAAAGGCATATTCACATTTGATCAATATAGGATAAATACGGAGATACCGCATAAGAATAAACAAACATCTATTCAATACGCATATACACTTGAATATTCAATATATTACTATTAATTATATTTATAATATTCCTACGTATATAGTAGGTTATTTATAAAAACTTGCCTGCCTATGTATTCATTTAACTTTACTAAATATAAATTCAATAATAATGATTATCCTACACATATGGACATATTGTTGTGCCATAGAGGCGCAATATTTAAATGACTTATAATGTATTGACGCCACCCATATATATATACTTTAATTAAGTTTATAAATGTTCTATTTAAAAAAATAATAAGTTAAATATATACAATATCAATGAAATAACGTATTTTAACATAGGAATACCTACTATTATTCTGAAATAGTAATACAATTAATTTATATTTAAAACATATTTAATAAACTTTAATAAATTATCACGTTAAATTATTTAAAAATCTTAAATATTTTATGAGATTTTGAATTTTCAATAAAAAAAATCTATAATTACATTGAAATTTAAGGACTGCGAATCCCCTCAAGTGATTAATTGACTATTAGTTATTATTAGGGCAAGCATATATATATTTAATTAAAGTAAAGCTATTTAAAAGTGTATTTAAAATATTTATTTTAAATTATAAAATATATTTAAATATTTTGTTTGCATATAATTATAATTAAACTTCTCTAATAAATATATTAAAATGATCATAACAAATACAAAATTATTATATTTTGTATTGATTAATTTTCAATAAAAAGGATCACTTATACTATTTATAATGTATATATATTCTCTAGCATGCTACGATAAGGTATTGATATTTGTAGTGAGTATGCAGGATATTTTATAATATAGGCAAGGCTCGTTCTAAGCTAAAAATGTAATCTAACTAAATCATTATTACATTCATTAGTATTTAATCGACTTAGATATTGTAATTCGCTTTTCATTAACATTCAGCAAAAATTGATGAAAAAATTAGATTCAATACAACGTAGAGCTGTTCGCACATTAGTTAAGCGTAATGATTTAACCATATCTATACATTCCATAATGGCGACTCTCAGGAGGTTGCAGTTTCGAGATATATGCAAGTTTCATCTTCTTTGAATTACTCACAAGGCTATATATATATGGCAATTCTTGAATACCCATCAAAGAGAGTCATAATTCGAGCAACAACTCGAGTCGCAAATGTCAGCTAATGAAACTCTCTGTGCGATTTGTCTCATCTATGTATGCAGATGCTGCTTTCACTATTGCTGCTCCGAAGTACTGGAACAATCTTCCAGATGAATCCTCATGTCATCATTTATTACTTTTAAATTTCGACTATATTCATATATGTTATCATTATAATGTCTTCTTTTTAAGTTTATTATTATTCGTATATTTATTTATTTAATTGTTTTAGTATTTCAACTTGCCGCATATAAACGTCCATCTTTTTCATTGAGTCAATAAACCTTTATTATATTTGGTAGATGCTAATATAATCATAATAGTATTCAATATGTTAATATTTTACATAACGAAATATAAATATATTAATCGATTTTAAATATTCATATGAACATATCACTTTCTCTATATAACAAATATATTTAATATTTACTTATAAAATATATATTCTATTATAGAAAAAATTGAATTATATACATATCATTATTAGAAATAAAATATTCATTTAACAATTCATATTAAACGTATTTTTTTAAATGTATTACCAGTCAATATACATATTACAATTACTCTTTTAATTGGAAACTAATTATTGTTAAATAATAAAATAAATAATCATCAAACTTTAAATCTAAAACTTTATATTATCATCGATTGTTTAAATAATATTAAATTTAAATTAGTTGTATACATAATGATAAATATGAACAATTTACTAAGACTATAATAATATACAAATGAGAAATAAATTAAATATATATTATTGTAAAAGATGATATACGAAATATTTTATATATATATAATGCAAATTATTTGATTAATATAAAAGTTACATGAACATAATACATAAGGTTTAAAAATAAAAAGAGTGAGAGATTATGTGGTTGATTGAAATTAAAAGAAAAAACAATTTAATATATAAATTACCCGTTAGATTGTAATAATGCAATTCATGCTAATTTAAGAGTGTTACACTGAAAATCAAATTAATTTATAAACAAATAAAAAATATTGTTTCACTTTCATAATAAAATATTTTAATATATATTTTAGAAGTTAATCTTTAAATAATAAATAAAGAGTACTAAAGGCATGATATAAATAACATTCAACGAGCCAAGGACATCAATAATAAGTTAAGTATGTGTCCTGTGGCTATACCTTAATTACGATCATAGCCATGTTAAATTAGGGTGTCACTTCATCAATAAAACTATCAATAAATTATTAGTTTAATTAGTATCGTTGCTTATCATTATATGTGATTATTTTATATCACAATTTTTATATAATAATAATAATAATAATAATATATTTAAAAAATAATACATTTTATTTTAATGATACCTAAACATGTCTATTATATTTAATTTTGATTCTTCTTCTCAATTCATCAATTCCGACGTTCATTTCTTCGACAGAAGTACCCTACAATATATATGAAGAGTAGAGTGTATTGTAAGCTCATTTAATATATTAGTAATATATTAAAACTATAATGAATGACTTAAATAAATTATTAACGTTTTTCCCATATATTTTATATAGTAAATATTTTCGTCGCACATAATTCAAATATTTCTTCGTAACAAATAGAATATACATTTGTTTCAAATAATAATTATTATTTAAATTAAGATTTAATTTAAGTGTACCATTAAACTATTATAATATTAATAATTATTATATTTTATTGAATATATTCCGACTATTTTAAATCATAAACTAAGTTAATATTTAAAACTTGCTATGTGTTTCATATAATATGTTCAACAAAATATTTAATTATGTGAACAATTTTATTTTAATGTGATTAAAAAAATTCTATGTTATTTAATTATATATAAACATATGTTGGTAATATAAATAACTTATTATATGCAACTAGGTAGCTTATTATAGGGGTAATTGGGATATGTCACTTTTATAGTGGGGCATATAGTATTAATTATCAGCCCACTTTCTTTATGTATTTAACAAAATTAAAATTCCATCTATGACTACATAAACATAATCTATATCTCACAATTAACTAATTACTTTGAATCACATTGCTATTATTAATAATATTATTATTGTTGTTTATTTAGAAATACTCCACCCACATTATTGCAATATTCACTACCCTATATACAATTATATATATACTTATATATATATATATATATATATTTAATCTATCAACAATATAGTTGGCAGACTTAAACTATGTTCATATGTATAGGTTCTACTTATTTTATAAAAGTATAATGGAAATATTAATATATAATTAAAACTGTATCGCAATAAATTGTACTCTGTTCTATCATGTGATAATTTTGTTAACAGCTCTTTTATATGATACTATATATTTACAAAATAAGAATATTACTAAATAATAAATCTTATTTTAACTATTGAAATCAATATATATTTCATTGACATCGAATACATTACATAACTATATCGTTCATTTGTATTTCCAGTTGGTATTTTTACATCGGCGTAATTTAAATTTATAATCTAATATTATTAAACGTAAAGGTTGTTATTTAAAAAATATAAGTATCCATTAACATAAATAAAGCACATGGCCAGTAACCAAGGCAACGGTAGATAACACTCGGGTTAAAGGTTAAGAGGGTTAAGATAGGTTACCCAGGTGACTATTGTAATTAACAACATATCAATAAATGAATATTTATATCTATACTATGACTGAGAAAATGTGTATGTATTTATATATGTATGGCTCTGTATATGTATATAGTTATGTTAGATTAGAAGGGTGCCTGTTTCCTTAAACATATAAATTATATTAAATAAATTAAATATGTAAATTAATTATTGTGATTTATGTTATTCCTCGTACATATTTATTAGTGAATTGTTTTGCTTTCATAATAATATGTATATTACAATTTACTATAGTAATAGATATAGCACTATATATATATTAAACATATGGTATTTATTATTAAATATATGTATTCTAATTAATGATCATGTATCTATATAATGATATTTGTTCAAGAATAAATGTATAATATATATACATCGCAGATAGAAGTGGTGTGTACATATGGGAGCATAATGTATATACATTTGGCATTGGTTTATTTTATATATATTAGTCTCATAAAATTGTTGATGTTATATTTACAAGTACTAATTATAAATGTAATGTGAAAAATGATTGAATATAATTCGTTGCAATGCAGGCCTAGATAATATATATATATATATATATATATATATATATATAAATATATATATTAAATGTACTTAATTATTGTGAAGTTATTTTATGAGTATTAATAATTAGATTGTATATATTTCTATATATTATATTACATACGTTTAACACAAACCACTAACATTAAAGTCTTTATCCAGTATGTTATCTTTGAAAAACTGTTAATAATGAAGGTTTAGTAGAAGTCAATATTGTAGGATATGTGAATAATCTATTTTATTATAATTTATTTATTCTATTTAATGGAGTAATTGTTATTTTAATTATACTATAATATTAGTTAAATTAATTACATTATTACAACAATTATAATTGATAACAAAATAATATTAGAACAATAGGAATTCACATAATTTATATATTTATAAACTATTATAAATTTATACTAGATTAATATAATATTCATAAAATATGTACATAATTAGTATATGACATAATATATTATAAAATAATTAAATCTTAAAATTCAATACAAAATAGATCAAATTATGTTTATATATCATTCTTTATCGGCTATGATAATAATGAAACTAAAGTACTTTAGTTATATAATTAGTAATATGTACAATACATAGTGTAATCCACTACTAGTACTATCGAATCTTCCAGAAAATAATGAAGAGGCATCCTTTAATATACATTTATTTTACATTATTATAACACTCTAGAGAATTATTTTATTAGTATTAATTAAGTGTCTAAATAAATGTATTATTATTATTACCGACTAAGACTGATACTAACTGCCCCGTATTCGGGAGAACTACTTTCCAGCTTGAGTATTCTGTCCTCGAGTAGTTTAATTCTGGAGTAGAAATCAGTTGGCATGACAACGTCTAAATAACGTGTGTGTGTGTGTTTGAAGTTAGTGGACACGTTATGTAATACAGAATAGGTGTTACGTCATTGCGGGGGGGGGGTCATTATGTCTAGGTATTATGTTATCGCGATAGAACTATAATTCATATTTAATATTAGAAATTAATATATACAATATTATTGAAATACTACATAATAAATCTATTGAAACAATGCAAAATCACTATTTTCTATAGAAATATCAATGTATGTAGAGATATAGATGAATTCTAATCTATGTTAGCTATGAAGAAATAGGGAATTGTGGACATTTCATTTATATTGCAAATTATACATGTAATTATACTGAACATATCACTATTATTTCCTCTAATTACATATTATATTCATATTTTTTTTTGATTGTTTATTGTTATTTTTATGATAACAAAAATATAATTATTTTTACAATAGAATGTAATATAATTTAAAATTCATACATTATTATAAGTTTTGCATAGATGAAAGGTGTATGCGAATTCAAAAATACAATAGCTAAATATTTTGATGCAATACATATAGTATGTAAGTATTTATAATTAATGCAATATATTATAAATAGTATAATTAAAAATATATTATAGTTACTTCTATCGAATAATATTTCTATATGAAACATGTAATTTATTTATAATTTTAATTTATCTAGTTAATAGGCACTATTCTGATATGATAAATGTGATTATAAAGTAAAGACAATATATGATGTATATTTAAATACATTTCATAAAGCAGCATTCATATACAAATATAGTCTGATTTTAAGCAACAGATAATAATGAACAGCAATATTCAACTGTTACGCTCTGAATGGCTATAAATACCATATAGCTGGCAACAATATATATCCACTTTCATATGCACTTCTCATTCTTGCATTATTTGTTAGTAGATCTTATTTTAATCGAAATCAATTTTTTATAAATAAACAAATTTGTTATTTTTTTTATATCCTTTTTCGTTACATTTTATATTATTTCATTATAATAAAATGTATATATATCTATCTATATATACTCAATAATATCAGGAAATGTAGCCAGATTTATTAAATGTTGCACTTCATTCAAATAGGTATATATTATTTATTTGGCAATTGTACAATGGTATTTCGTAATTAATGCACGTATATACAAGTATTGATAATTATAATTAATGATTTCTCCATTGAATAAGATTCACTTTACTTTAACGATATAATAATCAGTTTCACAATGATAACAATTACTTAACATATACCCCACAGCAGTTGTATATAATCGGTCCCTACATCGGGCTTTGGGTATGAACGATACTTTATATTGACTTCTATGTATCGAACAAATGTCAATAATTAAATGTAATATTATTGATAAACTATTGTATTGAGTAAGTTATCATTGAGATGTTGATAGGTATACCTGTTAATAGTCTACTACTACTACACAGTATGACATGGTGCTACACATAGTAGTGATAACAACATGTGATTAACCTGTCACGTTCATTGCTTTCTCCATGTTCACTAGGCGTTCTTCTAAAGCTTCCGAATATTCCTGTCTGTCATTCACTACTCTGATCACTGTAAAGGTAGTAGTAGTAGTAGTAGTAGTAGTAGTAGTAGTAGTAGTAGTAGTAGTAGTAGTAGTAGTAGTAGTAGTAGTAGTAGTAGTAGTAGTAGTAGTAGTAGTAGTAGTAGTAGTAGTAGTAGTAGTAGTAGTAGTAGTAGTAGTAGTAGTAGTAGTAGTAGTAGTAGTAGTAGTAGTAGTAGTAGTAGTAGTAGTAGTAGTAGTAGTAGTAGTAGTAGTAGTAGTAGTAGTAGTAGTAGTAGTAGTAGTAGTAGTAGTAGTAGTAGTAGTAGTAGTAGTAGTAGTAGTAGTAGTAGTAGTAGTAGTAGTAGTAGTAGTAGTAGTAGTAGTAGTAGTAGTAGTAGTAGTAGTAGTAGTAGTAGTAGTAGTAGTAGTAGTAGTAGTAGTAGTAGTAGTAGTAGTAGTAGTAGTAGTAGTAGTAGTAGTAGTAGTAGTAGTAGTAGTAGTAGTAGTAGTAGTAGTAGTAGTAGTAGTAGTAGTAGTAGTAGTAGTAGTAGTAGTAGTAGTAGTAGTAGTAGTAGTAGTAGTAGTAGTAGTAGTAGTAGTAGTAGTAGTAGTCAGTGGTAGTAGTAGTAGTAGTAGTAGTAGTAGTAGTCAGGTGGTAGTAGTAGTAGTAGTAGTAGTAGTAGTAGTAGTAGTAGTAGTAGTAGTCAGGTGGTAGTAGTAGTAGTAGTAGTAGTAGTAGTAGTAGTAGTAGTAGTAGTAGTAGTAGTAGTAGTAGTAGTAGTAGTAGTAGTAGTAGTAGTAGTAGTAGTTGTAGTTGTAGTAGTAGTAATATTAGTAATTTTATTTTTAAATTTGTGTCCATATTATTAATTAAATCTAGTTAGTATTTTACAAATTCATTTTACCCAGTACAATTATTTTATTCGACCTAGTATATTTAAAAAAAAATTATCTTTCCGTATTATATATTTTAATATACTTTTGTAGTGTATATAGTGAATATACAAATATTTTGCGAAGCAAAGATATAACACTCCCTATATATATAATAACAATCCCAGATATATACGCCTAATGATTAATATTCATACGCCCCGCTGCTAGCAGTAGTATCGGAATTATTGAAATAGATTTAGGTATGGCACAGTTTCTATACAACTATGTGTTCAGTGATCTATTAAATTATCCCAATAGGAATATCTGCTTCATAGTTTTTTTCAATAATAATTATATAGATGATATTCTAAACAAATGATGTATTACGTATTCAGCATATACTAGTGATGTAAATTATGCCGAGTTTTGATGCCGAGCCGAGACTTTTGGTTTTTAATGCCAAGCCGAGATTTTCATTTTCGGAAAAAAAATGAGCCCGAGCTGAGACTCTAGCCAAACGAGCCCGAGCCGAACCGATACTCTAGTCAAACGAGCCGAGACTTTTACAAAACTTCACCGAGTCGAAATGATGCTTTTTTGAAATCCCTTTTTTATACTAATTTTTATATATTTCATATTAACATCAATTTAAAAAAAATAATATGTACCAACTTCGCGATTCAGTGAATAATAATGTAAAATTCATCTAGTAGTGTAAATGATGCCGAGCCGAGACTTTTATTTTCAGAAAAAAAATGAGCCCTAGCCGAGTTGAGAATTTAGGTAACTGAGACTGAGACTGCATCATGCTTTAGATTTGAGCATCATTTACATCACTAGCATATACACTTACTGGGATCTACAAACTACGTCATTGCGGGTGGTAACTATAGATAAGATATGGTGTTCTCAATCTAGACACTTATTTGAAAGTACTATTTGGATAATTACAAATGTTTCTTTAGTCTATATTGAGAATATATATATATTCAAGATCCCATTAGATGCATATGGTGAATACTTATGGCTATCATCGAATTAAAAAGTAGATAAGTAATTGTCTTGCTCAGTGCATGACAAATAAAGATACGCGAATGGAATTTTTCTTGATAAAGTAACAAAACAGGTGATTTTATCGTAAAGCGCCTCTATCGTAAAGTTCCATATAATAATTCAAACGTTTATCCACTTTGATCACTCGTAAAGCCAACCACAACCATCGCAATAGTAAACTATAGGATATTGTTGAATTGTACTGAACATGATGAAATAAGAGAACAGTTACAAAGGCGAATAGTCTGTGTATAGACAGTGTATGATTGTAATACATACTATTACATCGTAGTTAGGGGCGCTGCAATGGGGGGACGAGGGGCATATCCCCCCACACTTAAAAATCTAGTGCACCCCACCACTTTTACCACAACATTTATTTTAAGTGGTTGGTCCCCCTTACATACAAAATCGTTCCAGCGCCCCTAGTCATAGTTACTGTTGCATCATATTTATTTTGTTTACATGTATGTATTATTTATTTATTTTCATTTTATTATTTATGTAATATCATATCATATTTCACGTACATTCGAAGGGCCGCAGAAGCCTATGTTAGTGTTATTAACTAAACCTTCGCAGTAGTGGTGTTAGTAACCTTTGATATGATGAATGTTTCTATCCATACCGTATGCAGAGTTTGTCCTAGCACAGCCGTCTAATGGTAAAGGGCAACGGTGTTACAGCATATTAGTGGTATGTGTCTGTGTATGTGTGTGTGTGTGCTATAGCATTAGGTATAGTACAGTATTGCAGCTTATTAGTGGTATGTGTGTGTGTGTGTGTGTGCTATAGCATTAGGTATAGTACAGTATTGCAGCTTATTAGTAGTATATAGCATATCATATCTTTTAGTTCATTTTTATATTTACTAGCAATCGGAATTAAATTGAGCATAGTTATTTAATCATTTTTAAAATCAATCAAAATTATGTTATACAAATTATATGTCAATATACATATAACTTAACACATATAACTAATATTATAATACAATTACGATATAATTCATAGTGGAAATTGATCTAATGGAATAGTAATGCACGCAACATCGCACATCTTAAGTTGCTATATAGTCTCACAGATTATTATGTGATACTATTGCATAACATTACATCTGATATCATGTGATAGTAGTGTATAATATTGTTAGTAAATTATTAAACGCTATTAACACATAAAACATAAGAAATTAAATTGTTAAACATCTAATAATTATATATATATATATATATATATATTATTGAATCAACTAATCGGTATTATTGTATAACTCACTAGTAATATATAAAAAAAACAATGAAGGATATACAAAATGATATATTAGACGTTATATTATACATTATATACTATACTATATATTATACTATACATTACAAACTATACTATATATTATACTATACATTATAAACTATACTATATGATATATAGTACATACTATACAGTATATATTATACACCATATACTATTGTTATTGTTATTTGGTGGAGTCCTTTCATCCCATCCAGGAACTTAGATGAAGTTTTCACTTATACCCATATATGGCTCTAATGTCCCTTCGAAGCCGCTCTCATATTAAGGCATCCATGGTTTTAACGAGCGCCGATCATTTATGTATACACAATTATATAAGATCACTTCTAAATAATATTTTAAGACCCATTTTATAAAATTAATTAATGGTCAGGACGAGGCTCGAACCCGGACTATTTGATTTGCACTCGAGGATTTAAATTACAACCTTACAATACACTATATGATATATTATATATACTTGATATACTATACAGTGTATAGTACACTATACTATATGATATACTATACACTATATACCATATAGTGATATATTATGTTATATTATATACAATATACTATATTATATACAATATGATATACTATATATTGTAATTCAGTTGGGCTACCCTTAATTTATAGAATTATCTTCCCTTGGTATTATGTGGCATATTTCTAATATCAGAATTCACTATATATTTAAGAAATATATATATATAAAAAATTACGATTATATTTTTGTATATACTTAGAATGTTTATAATATGTGTGATATTTTATAATATACGAGTGTTTATATAAATAATGTACATACTTTCTATATAATAAGCTATACACTATAATAAACTTTATACTATATAATAGTGATGTAAATGATGCAGAGCTTTTGATGCCGAGCCGACACTTTTGGTTTTTAATGCCGAGCCGAGACTTTCATTTTCGGAAAAAAAAACGAGCCCGAGCCGAGCCGAGACTCTAGCTAAACGAGCCCGAGCCGAGATGAGACTTTGGTAACTGAGACTGCATCATGCTTTATATTTGAGCATCATTTACTGCATCACTACTATATACTATAATACGCGACATACGATACGAACACGACCTCACTGACTGAGATACGAACCATCGCGATCCGTGCAGAAGTAGCGCTGATTGGTGTCGCCGTTAGTTTGTCGCATGAGAGTCTTGAAGGCAGCGATGCGATGCACTATCTCCGAGGCTGTGGCCTGTAGCTGTACGGTATGGGGGTCTCTACGCCGCAGCTGTAGTGGTGTATCATCCGTTGCCACGGTAACACCCTGCTGGTCGCTTTCTTCTCGCTGCATCAGCGTGCCGGTATCGTACGCGTCGTCGTCTTATCCGCTCGTATGGACATACACTTCGCTATATATGAAATGTTACATGTATATATAGTGAATTTAGTGAATTTAATGTATACATTATCACTTATTGAATTGAACATTAAACCTGGATTCCAATATCACCTAGAATCGATACTTTATTTCAATTATACTATATATTTAAAATATATGCGTAAATGGGACGTGAACAATAAAATGAACTAGATAAAATACGTGTATATATTCGCTGATTACAGAATTAGAATTTTATTTGAATTTTACGATTCCGATTATAAATTACATACAGCATTAGAGTAGTCAAAATTAATAGAAAATTTAGTATGCCGTTAGTATTACATAGCACACGTTACTAAATAGATATGTATGAGTATAATTAATATAGTGTAATACTATGCATACGACTGCACAGAACGGTCATTGTTTTAGTATACAAGGGCTGATTCTAAACTCGGCCGTAAGGTAACTATCGTAATATAGTAGTAACTAAGTAGTGTAGTTAATAATAGTATAATATTTGATATTGTTAAGTATAAATTTTAAATTTATAAAATATTACACGTTATTTTAATGATCGAGATATATCTATATATAATATATTATATAATTATGTATTAAGCCATTATAAAATCACTAATTCGAATAAACAATTTTGAGGTTTTCAAAGCATAGATTATTAACAAAATCGCGAAACTTTTTACCATTTATACTAAACTATAATATACTAATTTTGAATAATTTACGGAAACAGGCAAAAAGTAATAGTACACTATAATGTTTATATTAATTAATATAATCTATAAGATTACTTTTAAAATTTGTTTTTAGTTTTAACTTCTATTAACTTTTTATTAAAAGTTTGTTTACATTTTAGTGATATTGTTATAAATTATAACAATTATAACTTATAATGCATATACCTAATAATTATTGAATTATCATAATATAATTATTATGTTTTTAATTAAATGAATTAACTTTATTATAAACTTTATAATAAAGTTTATATTTATATTTATTCGAGTTTATATTATTATAATAATTATAAATATAAGAGTATAATTATTATAATACTTATTATAATGCTGTATCTCTACTAAAGGATACTATTTATTAAAAATAATATGCAAAGTTTAAATATAAAATTCGCTATTGATATTGAAATTATATCTGAATTTATAGTAAATCGTTTACTAAATAACATGTAATATATTTAGTAATTTTATAGTTGATAGTAAATAAAGTTAATATAGATTACATATCATATTAAATATGCATGAATCTTTGTATTCATACAATGTATAAATGTATGAATCATACAATTATACAATCATACATTCAATGTTACATTGAATGTAACATTGTATGATACATTTAATTATTAATTTTAAATTCATGTTTTACTTAGTAAAATCAACTTACCTATCAACAATTTGTAATCACCTACTAACAATATATATTACTTTATATTTCTAATCGCGATTGGTATATATAATTTATATTAAGATAGGTATAAATATCCTAGATAAATTATTCATTAAATATAATATATTGTTTCAAATAAATATCCTATATAAATATGATAAATATGAATACATTTATTCAAATTTTAACAAAGATATTATTATGTTCTTTGAAATTATTAAAAATCATAGACATTAGACTGGGGTTGGGTTTGTACATAGATTTGTATTTTACCATGGTAAACTATAAATCTATGGATTTGGGTTTGATTTTTGGTATATATATATATATAATATTATAATATAATAGGGTGGAGTGAATTTTTGAAATAATTATGGCTGTCTGGTTATGTCTCACGATAGTGATTTAACGTTATATGTGGAGTTCAATAATGTCAATAAATTCAATATATATAATATAATATATAATACTATCATATTTCCTCAAATATATAGTATACTATAATGCTCTATACATTTGTATTATTCTATTTTATTATAGTATTTGCATTGTAAAATTTATCAAATTTTAAATCATAATTATATTTAATTTAGAAAAATTTTAAATTTATTAAATTTTAATAATACTTATACATTTCTTATATTAAATAATAAACTATAACACAATTAATTTACAAATATGAATATGTATGTTTTACTAACGTTTAAATTATGGTTTATAATAATATCATTCAATGCTATCTTAGTCGAATGGTTAGTTTATTTTATCAACTTAAATATTACATCATATATATGAATAGGTAGTGTTAAGAAATGAAGCGTCAAGGCTTATGTATATTTATTTAGTATAGAAGTGCCTAACATGTGACTATCGGCTGCTTTATATAGCAACGTGTCTAGCACGCGAGGCGGTCGTGCGTGACGATCATGCAGGAATTCGCTGGCGCGCTAGGCGCGCGTATGATGTACGTCGCTCCTTATATGGCGAGTGATAGTAATATTCGTATAATAATAAGACAATATATATGTTATATATATATATAACATCCCCTCTTCTCCAATTGAGAAATGGGATATTGGGAACAGTGATGGGGTGTGGCGAGCTTGTGTGGAGAATCCCACCAGAGGTCTAGGCGTTGCGGCTTTCGTGAGATTCGTCCGGACCGTGTGGTTACAACGACACCTGTAACGTAGGGTCAAGCATAGCGAGGTCAAGGTCGGCTGTATTTTTCTTTATAACATTCTTTACGTTGTGTACTTGTCTTTCAATGAATCCGTTTGATTGTGGGTAATATGGGATTGATGTGATGTGGTTAAACTCCCATGTCTTGCTGAAGTGTTCGAAGGCGGGGGCGCTAAATTGGGGCCCATTATCTGTGGAGACGTATGTGGGTATACCGAGTAAGGAGAAGCTTTGCTTCATCTTTTTTACGACTGTGGCTGCTGATGAGCCGTAAGGAAGTTGGTCACATCATCATCTTGATTATATATATATATATTACAATAATATTGAAACTGTAATATGGACCACCCATGTACATTTCACAATACCGGCTTTTTCCCAGTGTGTTATACAGATAATTATACAATTCTTGATCATCATCAACATTATCTTTGATCACATACACACAAACACGCATACATATATATATATATATATATATATACTAGTATAACCTGTAGGTACGGATCCTAGAGTATTTCATATGTAAATTTCTCCATGAACGCCTTTTCCCTGTGTGTTATATATATATATACATTAAACCATTTCCTATTTTACATATATATATATATATATTATATACAGATAATTATTATTACAATTAAAGTTATACTGATATGAATTCATTTTACTCCGCAATTAAAATATTGCTACAAATATTACTATTTTAATTAATTTATCCTTTATATAATAATATATCCTGCGTCATTATCGCTCACTAACTATCTATATTTTTATATCATAATCATATTTTAACATTAGAAATATGATACTAAAATATTATAATTTAGAGTCATATTAATAAACTGAATCTTTAAATTATTTCTCTAATATAAAAACATATTCTGCTTAATCATGTTTTAATATAGAAATTCAATTACATTATAAATATGATACTAAAATATTAGAATTTAGAGTCATATTAATAAACTGAATCTTTAAATTATTTCTCTAATATAAAAACATATTCTGCTTAATCATCTTTTAATATAGAAATTCAATTACATTATAAATATTTTACTAAAAAATCTAAAATTTAGAGTCATATTAATAAACTGAATCTTTAAATTATTTCTCTAATATAAAAACATATTCTGCTTAATCATCTTTTAATATAGAAATTCATTACATTATAAATATTGTACTACAAAATACATGGGGTTGAACCGAATAATGAAATAAGCAGGAAGTTATGTAATGCATGGAAAAAAAATAAGGAAGGTTATATTAGGTAGCATGTAGAGCTAGAGCTAGGCGAGTTAGCACGAATAAAACAACACCCGCTAGGACGTTGCCGGATCCAAAATAAGTATGGGGAAATAGATTATAATGTAGTCGAGTTAAAATGACCAATTATACTTATTAGAAACGGTGGGAAAAGGGAAACGACGAGTAGTTTATGCAACGGGGTTATTGCGTATGGATAAACGAGTGAACAATTATGTGGATGATGGTAATTGGATGGATGAGTTAGTAGACGTTCCTGAAGGAGAAAGTACTCTGAACAATAATATAGGTAACCCCGTAATAGAAGAACCAGTTGAAAGTACAGTACAAGAATGTGAAGCCAATTTAGAAGAATTGGTAGATATACCATTATTGAGGCGGACAACCAGAACGACCGCCGGTAAACATCAAAATCCATATAACCAACCAATATACATGGTCTAGGGATAAGAGGAGAGGCTCCTCGGAACTCGTGGGGATGTATATGGTAGAGCTGGTTAAACGAGTGTTTAGACTGCGGGGCAGGTATCTAGAGAGAAGATGCAATGACGCATCTAGGTAGGCCGTTGCTAAGTGCTAGTGTGTGCGGCGTGTTCATTGGTACGTGCGGCGTGTTCATTGATACGTGACGGCGTGTTAATTGATACGTGACGGCGTGCGACAAAGTGTGGATGTCGCCACATTTATCATTGTGTTATTATTATATTACTTTAACGCATCGCATTTCTAATTATTGTTTACCGTGCATAATCAGAGGACACAACGGTTTGTTTTAATAATGCATCTTTCAGTGTTTAATGTGTATATGTTTTAGAGTTTAATAAACGTAATCAACAACAACGAATTTCTACCTCTCTGTAACATATATATATACTATCATATTTCCTAAAATATATAGTAAACTATATAGCTGTATACATTTGTATTATACCATTTTATTATAGTATATGCATTGTAAAATTTAGCAAATTTTAAATCATAATTATATTTAATTTAGAAAAATTTTAAATTTATTAAATTTTAATAATACTTATACATTTATTATATTAAATTGTAAATATAACACAATTAATTTACAAATATGAATATGTATGTTTTACTAACGTTTAAAGTGTGGTTTATAATAATATCATTCAATGCTATATTAGTCGAATGGTTAGTTTATTTTATCAAATTAAATATTACATCATATATATGAATAGGTAGTATAACACTTTAAACGTTAATACTTTTTTAAACCTACAACAATACTCCCTATATTAATAACTTGATGATACATTATAAAATGATATATTTAACTTCCCACCTATTTACCAATATCCTTAGGTATACCCTCGCTGGTATTATATGTATTACATATTATTATCTCCGTTAGGTCCTATTTATTCTCTTTACTTTAACGTATTTTATCGGGAAAAGGATAGGATCGGCGATCCAGATCCCGATCCATAAAACAGGATCGGTTCCTATCATTGCATATACTATATTCTAATATTATTTTATTCATTTATAAGAATATTAACAATATTTTGTTATAACTACTATTACATTGATATGATATTGTATTGATTATTATTTTGTAATGTTTTACAAGGTATTGCAAGACTAGGTTAAACCTACTTAGTATTTAAATAATAATTGTTATTTTTACCATAATAGAATTTAATCAATTGATATCATATAAGTAAACCACCTACTTTGATTCAACGTACATTGTACGTCGTATAATGAGTAGATATTTGTATCCAATTCAATGCATTTATATAAATAAATTATATATAATTCACTAGGTAGCAACTATATCATAAACTCTATATGATATACATTCAATATATTCATTTAATTCAATTGCATTATTATTGAAATATAATACAATATATTAATATTAAATATTATTTACAATAATTAATAATTTAGATTAGGCCTACGTAGGTAGTATTACGATTAGATATGTTACAATATTCTTATATTAGCTATCATTCAAAGTATTATTTGTTATTTTATTAGTGAATATTTTAAATCTTTGAATATACATGACGTTACCAAATGTTCTGCATAATAAATAGCAATATTCTTACTTTCTAAATCAGCTCTCTTAAATAATAAATTGTTTCCATATGTAAAATTCCTCATTGGAATAAAATACTATCTCTGGTATTTTTATTTATTTTATTTTAACGTATTCTCAACTCTTGTTGATATTTTAAATTTGACGAGTTTAATAAATACATCCCGACCCCCCTCTTCCTCAATCCCTTTATTCATCTCTGAGTTTTATTCATTCACCCATCTAATGTCTGAATCTAATATCATTATAGGTGATTTTAATATTGCTACTAACCTATCAACTAATCATTCTAAATCTCTACTCAATATACTGTCATCCTCCAATCTTAAACTTCATAATACTTACCCCACACACAAATATGGTAATACACTCGATCTCCTCATTTCCCATAAGTCATCCAACTTGATTTGTTCTCACTCTGTTGGCCCTTGTATTTCTGATCATCACATTATATTTTTTACCCTCCAATCCCTTAAACCACCCCACCCCACAATCACTCGTTCTTTCCGCAAAACAAAAATCATCAACACTCACGATTTCATCAGAGACTTCCTAACCCTCCCACATAACTCACCTGATGAATTATTTACCACTCTTTCAAGTACCCTCGATTCCCACGCTCCAATAATTATTAAAAAATCCTTCCTTAGACTTGACACTTCCTGGTATACCCTCGCACTCCTAAAACAAAAGCGTAAATTGCGTACACTTGAAAAGAAATTGATTAAATCAAAATCTGAATCTATACTTGCGCTTTATCAACTGATCAAGTCCAAACATATACGTGATTTCTTAATTGCAAAATCGCTTTATATTACTGCCTCTCTGGAATCATGCTCATCAGATCAAAAGAAAACGTTCACCATTTGTTCGAAACTCCTTGGGCGAAATAAAAAGAAAACTTTACCCGACTTTCCACCAGACACCTTATCATCAACTTTTGATGACTATTTCCATCATAAGCTTACACGTACCTTCAGCAATCTCCCACGACATACCACTTTAATAACCCCCATCATGCCAACTCACTCACTTAATGTATTTTCAGTCCCTTCCATGTCAGACATAGGCACAGTTCTTAAAGCAACTAAAAGTTCATCTCCTCTTTACCCTATTCCTCTTTCCCTTTTACACGAAATCACTGAATCCCTCACTATCCCTCTCAATAATATATTCTGTGAATCCCTAGAATCCGGTACTTTTCCAACATCCTTCAAACATGCACTCATTACACCCCTCCTTAAGAAAACAAACATTGACCCTCAGAGCCTCAACAATTATCGTCCAATCTCAAACCTGTCGATATTTTCCAAAACTTTGGAACGAATCGTCGCGAAACAACTAACGTATTATTTAATATCACACAAAATCCCTCATATCTTCCAAAATGCATATCTTCCTTCCAAATCAACAGAAACCGCACTAGCGAAGATATCCAGCAATATTATCACTAACCTTGATAAAAAAATGGCCAAATACTCGCACTACTTGATCTCTCCTCTGCGTTTGACACTATTGACCACAAGATTATCATACACCGTCTTACATCTATAGGTATCACTGGTACTGCACACAAATGTCTATCCTCATTCATAACCAACCGAACTTCCTCAGTTTTAGTTCACTCAACCCGTTCATCTTCCCGTCTTGTAACACACGGTGTTCCCCAAGGGTCTGTCCTTGGACCAATACTCTTTAACATTTACATAATTCCCCTTCTCCACCTTATCTCGAATTCTCCAGTTAGCTTCCATACATATGCAGACGACATACAACTTTATGTAAAATGTACAGAAAACGTTAATTTTGCACCCGAAATCCTTTCCTCTACTATTACCACCATTCATAACTGGCTCACAATAAACTCCCTCGTCTTTAACCCAATTAAAACCGAGGCTATATTCCTTCACCTTCCACTCCGAAGTAAAACTTTACCAACTCCCCCTCCAATTAACATTAATGGTCAGCTCATCATGTACTCAACCCATGTCAAAAATCTTGGTGTTATATTTGACAATACTTTTAATTTTTACAGACAACTGTCCCACATAACAAAACTATTAAACTATCAACTACATTCACTACGCCTTATTCGTCATTCAATATCAATATCCACTGCTACTATTATAGCTTCTGCTTACATCCTACCTCTATTCGACTACTGCAATTTTATCCTTTATAATACCCCCTCATCGTATATTACTAAACTACAAATTCTTCAAAATTCTATAGCTAGGTGTATATTCAACATACCAAAATACTCCCACACTCATATATCTCCATTCTTAGTTAAACTCCACTGGCTACCTGTACGGCGTACAGTGTACGCCATAGAATCATATATAAAACTCTACTACTGGCTCATAAAGCAATCCACCATGACTCTCCTGACTACCTAGCATCCCTACTCAAACTTAAATTACCAACTAGTACCACTACACGCTCCACCAATACATTTCTACTTCAACTTCCTCCTAAACACAAATTACATTCAACCAACACTCGAGCATGGGCAATATCCGTCCCATACTCGTGGAACACTCTCCCCACATCCATCCGTACTACACCATCAACTCCCAACTTCAAGAAACTACTGAAAACCTACCTATTTAATATGAAACATTAACTTAAAATATATATGGACGGCCGATTGCTTTATAAGCACAGTTTGCAGTCCGAAAACCGAAAAATGTAAAAAAAAATGTAAAATGTATATATCATATATCTACCTATATTTATATATTTTGTATGTGCAATTAATCTCACGTATATATATATATATATAAATGTAATTTATATTATAATTAACATGATTTAGTAATATGGACTGTATAGTATGTGTAGGAAGACGCTCATCTAATGACAATTTAACATCTTGCGAAAAAGGTTTATAATTAAAATTATATATATATATATAGATATATAGATATATCTCCTTATTTTATTTTATGTTCCACATTTAATTTATAGAATACCTAATTTTTCAGTAATCTAAAAATAAATATATAAGTACAAATTAAAACCTAAGTATATTCATTTTGTATATACATTACTAATATGTAATTCAAATCTAAAAAATAACTTATTGGTTTTTATATAGAATTGTAATTGAATTGAATATTTTATAATATGGATATATTTTCCTTCATTATAATTATTTTGGTATGCATTTATTTTACATCATATATAAGTGAAACTATAACTAATAAATATCTTTAGTATATAACTATAATTATATTATTTGAAAACTTTCATTTTATTTTTCCATTTTATCTTTTCAATTTATATAATTATTTCTATGTATTTTTTGTTTCATTTATGTTCAAATCAAATAAATTAAAATTAAATTACATATTTATATTATATATATGTGGGTTGTTTATATATTTTTTTGGAAAAGCATTAAAATACTAAATATTTAATTTATTATAGAGAACTTAGAAAACTAAATTATATATAACTTGTATTTTTAACCATATATAATGTATAGAATACTACTCTATCCTTTAATAGCCTTAATAAATGTATCTCGTTTTCCATTGATTCACTTGTCTCCTAATAAATTACATTATTTTACTATCCATCCATTACCCCATTAGTTCACTTCACATATTTCAACTATACAAATATCGTTGAGAAAAATTGATGGCATGCTATTACAGTCCCCTCTGAATACATTAATATTCCGTAGGCGAGGAGAACATAACCATAACAACGTCGGGGTCTACGAACTATATAGCCAGGAAATATTATACATTAGAATTAATCTCACAGACATGTACTTGAAATGAAACTTAATTTTTGCGGCTAAAACTCTAGTAATATTGTTAACATTGTGAAATATATTCTTTAAGTAATATTAAATCAAACCTTATGCAAATATAGAAGATTATTAATATGTATTTCATGTATGACATGTGTATCTTCTAAACTTTCCAGTATTTCTGATATTATTTTGATTAAATCCAAGCTAGCATTATCATCCCTGAATCTGACGGTCTTTCGTATTTACCAGCCAATATCTATTTACGAAAAATTCGTCATAATAGAAACTAGTGCTCTAATAATATTATCAATCCCATTTCAAATGCACCAGTGCTAAACAGAATTGACTATTGTTAACAAAATGAATAATTATTCATTTTTTTAAGGAATAAAGAAATACTAAGCCATACAAGTAAATAGGATCATATATCTGCAATACGTTTACTGTTTAAGCTTAAACGATGCGAACAAAATATTACTGATATGCATTAACATAATATTAAATAGATATCATTTAGAAAACTTTGCGAATATATTCTGTTATATTTAACGCATAAAACGCTGCTTATAGAGAAACCCATATACATGCATAACATACTTCCTTTGTATCCTCGATTACTAAATAATTTACGTTAATCTAGTGGTAATCTTCTGGAACTCTCAAATGGATTTAAAACGTTACTGTCACGTGCTTTTTCCTCGATTGCAACATAAATATTGAATCATTTACCATATTATTTACATATTATAACATCTTCATTATGCTTTGCGAATAATCTAAAATATTACCCTAATTCTAATTAACTGTTTCACTATTATTGATTATTATACTTTTTGTTATATATTGTGATAATATGTTAACTCTCCTTTTTATTTTATTGTTCCATATTATACCAGTGAGGGTATACTTTTACTTTATTGGTATTTAAAAATAAATAATCATATCCTATACTATGTTATATATATATATTGCGATGTATCTATATAAAACTCCCTAACTACTCTCTGATGAAAGTTATATCTCTTCTGAAATAAATTAGATTTAACTTATTTGTATACAATGCTATTCTAGATGTTCTAATAGATACATGTATTTTAGTTAGTCTATAATCACCTCATAGTAATATATGTAATTAAAAACCATGTTATCCAAATTGTGTTGCTATATATTATTAATGAACATTAGTTTTATCATATACAAATTAATTTGAAACACTTTTTATAAAAGTTTATAGTTTGATACAAATTATCATTATAAATAACATACTGGTATGAAATAACAACGTATGTAGGTGGCGCTATTCATGTTTTGTTCGTAAACCACTGAATTATAAAATGTCTCGTGTGTTATATCCTTCAGTAGAATAGGTATTTTTATACATGAGAAAACCTAGGTATACACAACAACATTAAATGCATGCAATACGTATAACATGTATGAATTAAAACATGTTGTTTAGTTTTCTATATATATATATTAATATCATTACATAATATTAAATAACATTAACATATTTATATACTTTTATTTAACCATTCGTTTTTATAATTAATTCTATTCCACTTATCAATTTCATTCCAACATTATCTTAAATCAGGAAATTATGTTTACTTTTAATTTATGTTTCAATTATGTATCCCTTATTTATAATATGATTTGTTATGATAACAATTATATGTATAATTTTCAAAAAATTAGAACAATTTAAATTTGTATTCTATTATAATTATTACAAAGACATTCATTGATCTGTATTTGTATGACATCTCACCAAACCCATATCGAACTTCTAAAATATCATATTAACTAATACATTTATACATTATAAATAAACTCATTTGTATTTATTTATTTTAAATGTTGCCAGTAAACAAATAGATATCTTCAGAATCATATATATATATATATATATATATATATATATAATTATTATATTATATTTATATATTTTAAGTAATAAGATATATATATAACGACAACATATATTTTTAATAATATATAATAATATTGCAATACTAATGAATATGCCTTATTACTTTATAGGAATTGTACATCCATATTCTGGTCACCTTGATTGCTATACTAAATGTTATACTCATGTAACATTGGAAAATAATACGGTTAAATTATAAGTATATAGCTTACTTATAAATATTGATTTGTTCATACTTAGATTACTAATTTAAGTTTAATTGTAAATATTTCTATTTGCAATTTATAAAATTGTGATAATTGTTAATTATTCTATCAGTAGTATCCTATACATTGTAAATAGAAATATTATATAATAATATACTGTTATAAAAAAATCAGTATACATATGTAGGTTATACTGATAGAATAATTAATAAGTAACATAATTTTATAAATTGCAAATAGAAATATTTACAATTAAACTTTAATTAATAATCTATGTATGAAAAATCAATATTTGTTATTTTATAGTTATATAATTGATTCATATGGATTTAAAATAAGTCTAACTCGCTTACAATAAAACTAGATATTTTATCGTTATTTATTTATAATAATACAACTATTTTGAATAGTCAATTATCTTATAATATCAATACGACTCTGATTGAGTAACATAATGTATCATATAAACCCGGATATAAACCTGACAAACAGATTACATTAAACTTGTTTTTAGCAATAACATATTCATATATACATATTATATTATTCGTTTCTTATTAATTAATAATACTTAGTATATAGCATTCCTACAATACATGATACAATAATATATGTTATAAATACGTATATATATATATATATATATATATATATATATATATATATATATATATTATATATTTATATATATTGAGTAAAATACAACATTTTAAACCAATTTTATTTTAAATTAAACACAATTAATATCAGTAAACATATATTTAAATAAGTTTGTTATATAATGTATTATTTATTTTTATATCATATTTACTTAATATATATAATCTATTTAATTAATGCTTAATATGGTGTTAATAATAATAATAATATAATTTCCAT
This sequence comes from Osedax fenrisi, assembly GCA_964019155.1. Classification (NCBI taxonomy): domain Eukaryota; kingdom Metazoa; phylum Annelida; class Polychaeta; order Sabellida; family Siboglinidae; genus Osedax; species Osedax fenrisi. Next base: position 12,708,581 of record OZ025244.1, on the reverse strand, counting down.
ACTATTATTGCAGATTACAATAGGCAGGGGATGTTCAATATTTGTAAGTAAAGTAGGTGTAAATATAGAAACCGTACCATTCATTGAACACTTATTTGCACCTGGATATTATACTAATACAATGTGTATTGATACATTTCGTAAGTATATTTAAATAATCTAAATCTTAATTAATTTAAATTGACATAAAATATCACATATATATATATATATATATATCCAAAACTAAATTGGTGAATCTTTCTCCATCACCAACTTACTTCCCTCATTTTCTTATTTATCGCATTGTAATATCTCCTTCTCCTACTACATAAAATGTAGGTTGTATTTTTGTATTCTACTCTTTCCTTCATTCGTCATATTACTGCCTTCACTATATCTGATAATTATTATTTTTTAGAATTAGAAAAATACGAAAATCAATTACTGTATCTATTACTAAAATTATAGTTAATTCCCTTGTTATCTCAGGTAATGTTCCTAACTCCTAATTAATCTTCCATTATTTAATTTAATTGAATTTAATTTATTTTAAAGACTCTTTGTGTCAGAATAATCAAGCGTCTAAAGTAAAAACAATGTAACATAAACGAAAATAAAAATTAATAATAACGAACAATAAGAATACAGAAAGTTTTCAACATTAATATAAGATTGTAAATATCGTAAATAGTGATCAGGGAAATGCAGTGGTAACTAGGTACGTTTATAATAGAGATTTAAATGAGTTTGTGGATTGAGTAGAGCGTAGTTTATGTGCTAGTTTGTTCCATAAATAAGGGGCCGATATACCGTTCAACTACTTCTTACATTCTACATCTACCCTCTAAACGTATTGAAGTTGAACTGAGATAGATAGTATGAGTGGGGATATATATTAAGGAAGATATATATATATATATATATATATATATATATATATATATATTCATGTATGTTGTGTTGAATAGAGTTATGATTTAGAATAATAACTTTACTTATTACTCTAAATTTGATTGGTAGCCAATGTAATATCTTATCCTCTATCTCTCCCATAATTCGAGTTATTCGTTCATCAATCTGTACAACATATAACCTACGAATTCGAAATCATTCCTCTACTTCCTCATACCAACACTTACCTTCCTTGTTCCCATTTAATAAACATTCTGCTTACCACGTACTATATATTGTTCATTCCTCAATATACTCTTCGATGTATCCCTCTTATATATCTGCTTTTCTATTACAAAGTTCTTCCCTTCCATGATGGAAATTCTATGTATCAGAAACCATGCATCTCTTTTTCTATCTACTCCTATTATCTGTTCCTCAAAATTAATACTCGAGCCCTGAGTTATATTTGTCCTAAGCTATTGATTTCACTCACACACTATATTTGAACCATAAAAACGCATACAACATTCAAGGTGTATACAAAAATTGATCTCAGATTGCAACCTGTAATACTAATATTATTTTTCATTATTATTGTATTCATTAATTTCCTTGCTGTTTATTCTATTGTATTTTATTAATGGTATTTATTGTTTTACCTACTTTTGTTATTTGTATACTATAGGATATATGTATACTATATATGTATCCTATATATACACTAGAGAAATCATTTATAATTTATATAAATACACTTTACATTAAATTCAATTCAACCAATAATGTTAATTAGTTAAATAAAATGTGGGTTAATTTAACTATACGTTATGATGTGTAATTACACTGTTAATATGAAAATAACATGATTATGAAGTAGTAATAGGGACATTTCAGCATTTTAATACAACATTCCAACATTGTCCAGCTGAAGAGGTAAGCGACTTTAAGTTAAGTACGATACGAATTGTAACTATAGTTTAGTAGGTTTATAAAGGATATCTATACCTATACACAACTCATACGTTTATTGTTGTACTAAAGTATGAATAGAATTACTAATAATTATATGTTTATATGTATACTAGATATTTAAATGAGTAATATTGCAATATGGTGGATGAAATAACACATATATTAGATAGGTTAATTTATATAACTTAATATAAGTTTGAGTACTTAGTTATTATAATTCGAATACATCATTAAATACTCATTAGTAGTTATTATGAGCATTATGATATAGGAAATAGTAAGGTATGTGATAGGTAAGATCGATAATATCCGGGGAATATAACACAGAAAATCAGACTACGATATAAAATTGAACATATAGAGAATGATATATATATATATATATATATCAAGGGAATATATTAAGTAGGTAAGACATAAATATGTATAATATCAAATAACAGTGGTCATTAATATATCGAGTGTAGTTGTTATTTATTTATTTAGTACGGATATATCAGATGGTAGCTAAAACACAGCGGTAATGTTATTGGATTGCCTAGGATTACCCGCTAGAATGTGATCTAATAGCGTATATACTATACTCTATATATGTATATATATAATACTACACCATATCAATGCAGACTGTAGTATATAATAATACTTTATATTATTTAGTATTGTTGTCCGTGGTATATTGAATGTATATTATTATTAAATTATTATCGTATTACTATTATTTTATTATTATTTTCTTCCCACACGAGTGAAGGGGTCTATTTTAGTGCTAATAAACTTAATATCATCATCATCATCATCATCATCATATATATGTATTTATATATATTAGAGAAATGTTTGATTTTGCCAATATCCGATATGGATTCATACTTAGAAATATCACAATTTTCAAGTAGAAGTAGATAAGGTAATTTATATTTTATTAATTATTATTCATGTGAAGTTCACATCACATTAAACTTAATCACCTATTTGAAGATGTGTATATAACAATAGATTATTTGTTTACAATTTAGTGTAGCGAATAAATAACGAAATACAGCTATGATTAATTCATTAACGTATATATATATATATAATTGACATAACATAATTCTTTATTTTAGGGACTTGTATACGATTTTGTAACCATACAAATTGCAATAATATATCATATCAAATTGCACCATGTTATTATACATATATAATAATTTTAATTATACGTATATTATATTATTTATTATCATTAGTTTATTAATAATTAATGTTATGTTTTATTCACTTATACACACATATATATATATATATATATATATATATATATATTTTATTATTATTATTATTATCAGATTTAGGCAATGACAGGCTACTTATAGTGGCAATGTTTCTTATCGAGACATTTACCATTTTATTAACAGTATAAGTTTCATTATAGATAAGAGTAATACATAAATAATAATGTTTTATATTATGACTTCCTGTTCACATATATATGATAAAAATAAATAAAATATATAATAAAATATAATGAAACTTACCATGTAACTAAATGTAATCATCATATAATAATGTAGTTATGTATTACTATAAATAAATGATAAAATTATAAAATTAAAAGCTAAGAAATATATTAAAATAAATTAAGCATTAAAATAAAATAAAGTAAAATATAACATAGTGGAACTAAATAGTATATAGTCAACATTTACAAGTAAAAGAAATAAGAGAAAAAATAAATAAATATATTAAATAACATATAGGTTAACAATATTGAATATACATACATAATAATATAAAACCTGCAGTTATTTATTTAATGTCAACAAATATAAAATTAAAATAAAAGCTAATAAAATCATAAAATCATATAAAATAATGTTTATAAAGTCAGTTTTTTATAGTGTCAACATTTAATATAATGTCAGCATTTTTAGAGTGTCAAATATATTAAATACAAATTTAAACTAAACATAAATGTATTAAAATAGACTTAAAAAGTATTATATATAATTATTTTAAGATTTTTTACAGAATAATGATAAAGAATGGGAATATCTTATATATATATATATTTAAATCATTCCAAAGTATTGGTCTGAGTAAGGAAAGGTATTATTCATATAATTATATTTAAAATTATGTTGAATAAAATCACAGTTAGATATTCCTGGTATTTAATATTTTTTAGAGATCAATGTAAAATGTTTTAAAATTATAGGATGGCACAATTTATTGAATATTTTAAAATTGTAATTGCAAGTATTGTATACCTATTTGTAAGTATACTTACAAATATCATATAAAGATACTATTATATTTCATTATATATATATATAGAATGAAATAACAATAGTATAACTTGTAATTAAATAGTAGTTATTAAAATATACATAAATATACATAAATTACATACAAAAATCTATAATTCTGATAACAAATAAATATATACAACAAATAACAGAAGTACAATCCTAACACGATAACTTCTGGTAACCATAGCTATAGTAATGCGCTTGTTAGTCAAACTTTATTAGCTAAATATATACCGTTATTGACATTGTTTAAAGATATTACACACATTTGTTTATGTGTTTATATTTGTAGGAACATATATGAGGAACTTATTTTGTGTGTTTTTGATAAAAATTACAAATTAAGGTTTCGCATGACTTTACAAATATATGTATTTTTGTGTTTTTAATTAAATTTTGAATAAAAATGTTTTATTTATTTTAATTATATTACATATTTATATTTTATTTCTATATATATATATATATATATATAGAATATACGATTATTAAATTTATCAGTTATTTTTATTTATTTTATTTATATATATACATGTATATATGTTGTATATATATAAATATGTGATGACATATCTTAAATTCGAGTAAATGATAAGTATTATAATAAATAATATTATTTTATTTTATATTGCAATCTTACATGTATTATAATGTTATGTTTACTAAAAATTGATGCTAGTTAATTTTAAAAAACTATAGTATTTTATACAACTATAAATAAGTTATTTTATGTAAATATATATTGAAGTTATTAAATGAATAATTATATTATATTATATGTACTTGAGTAGTGTAGTATATTCTGTTTATGTAGAATACATCAGGTATATAATTAGGTATATTATATACTAGGTATATTATATACCTAGTAGGTGCATAATAGTTTACACTTTTGATAATAGACTAATAGGTAGAGGATTTAGTAATTCCCTCATCTGAACGTTGACAATTAAATGTATTGAATGTACGTATCACTTGTTTCGTTCTTTATTAAATATTTATTTAATTTATAATGTTATTTAAATTAATATTATTTAAATTTAACCATAGTCAATTATTTTATAAATTTTACATTTTTTTAATAGTATTATTATTATTATTATTATTATTATTTGTTTGGGTTTATACACTTTTTAAATGAATGTTAACAAAAGTGTTTGTGATAACATGGTAATATAATATAAAAAACAAGGTAATATATGCTCGTGATATATTAAATAATACAAATTACATTATAACTCATATGCAATTATAAATAAATGAGTTTTTAATAATGTTTTAAATGATGATGTTGATTCACAAGATCGTAAATTAATATCGAGCCTGTTCCACTCGATAGGTGCCGCTATACTAAATGTTCTGCTGTTGTGTGCCGATTCTTTTTGTGTGTTGCTTTAAATTTGATGTAGATTATGTGATCTCTGCACTCTCAGACTTGAATACGGTTTGATCAATTTTGCGATGTCCTGTGATGATATGCAAGATGTATAGGTACTAGTAGTTTATAAATAATACGGAAATTAATTGGTAGTAGGTGTTGTTGTCGCATCAGTTCAGTTATACTGATTGTGTCGTCTATTGATCTTGGTGGTAATTTATATAATTCACGTATTGATGATCGAATTATTTTATTTAATGGCATTAACTGATAAGCAGGTAAATTAATCAATAGTATGTTACAATAGTCCAATATAGATATAACTAGGCTTTGAATTAGAAATGTATATGTATTAAAAGTTATTGTTTTTCTGATAATTCTAATATTATGCAATTGATAGTTGGCTGATTTGACTTTTGCGTTTATAAAACTTAACATATTAAGATTCTTATCAATTAAAACTCCGAGATTTTTTTCCTTATCTGATAGTTTGTATTGGATATTATTTATCGTAATTAATTAAAGCGGGGATTATTTTCGTTTAAATTTCCCTTTAGGTTAATATATATAATTTTTGTTTTTTTTCTGGATTTATTTTTAATGAATTACTATTAAACCATTAAGTGATCTCGTTAATACATTCATTTAATAGTTTTACTGATGTACAGTCATTTTCAGATGTAGATTCAATATATAATTGTAAGTCGTCGGCATATGAATGGTACTTTATTAGTTTATATTTGTCAATGATTTTAAAAATGGGAATTATGTACACATTAAATAGTATAGGCCCCATTACAGAGCCTTGGGGAATTCCGTATTTTAAAGATCTTTCTGTTGAAAAATATTCATTAATGTTCACTGTTGCTGTACGTTGTGTGATATAGGACTTGATTAATTCTAATGCGTTGGATCTAATACCAATATCATATAGACGATTTATTAGTATAATATGGTCTAACTTATCAAATGCTGCTGATAGATCTAGTAATACTAGATGAGCTTTGTTTGTCTTGCTTTGTAAGAGATCGTTGACAATTAATGTTAGGGCAGTTTCAGTGCTTTTGGATTTTGTATAGGCACTTTGCATCTCGTTTAATATGTTTTGATTGGTTATATATTCATTTAGTTGAATGCATAATATTTTTTCGAAGATTTTATGAAATTTTGTTAATTGATAAACTGGGCGATAATTTATAAGAGATTCAACTTCTAGTGAATTATTTTTTAACAATGGGGTTATCATTGATTTTTTAAGTGACTTTGGAATGGAGTTTTATTGAATTGATTCTTGTGTAAACGATAGGATATATGGTGCAATTGACATGATAATTCCTTTGAAGACTTCTAACGGTATAGTATCTAGTTTACATGTTTATTTGTTTTATTTAACAATGTAATTACTGTATCAATCGGTGGACATTGAACGTCAATTAATGTTATTTTTGTCATGGAGAGTGTCATAATTTGATTACTTGCGTTATTTGTAAGGGATTGTATGATTTTATCAACTTTTTGATTATGCTTATATAGAATTTTGATCGAGCAGATTTCAAGTTGTCGTTATGAATCTTTGTTTGTTTGGTAAATAGTATGCATATATTATAATATATATAGCACATAATTAGATTAATATATTAGATTCATATTATTTTTTTTTATAAAATTGTAGTAAATAACCAGTAAAACATTTGATTTTTCATTTATCTAGGCTTCCAACTAAATTTTAATTATTCGTTATTTTTATATATTATATACATTATATTTAACATTATATTATATATATATATATATGTATATATGTATATTGTTATTGTTATTATTATTTTTATTTGGTGGAGTCCTTTCATATATGAAAGAACTCCAACATGGTATACCATCCAGGAACTTAGATGAAGTTTTCACTTATAATCATATATGGCTCTAATATATATATATATATATATTATTATTATTATCAGATTTAGGTTTGCACCAGGGTTTTTGTAGAAGCTAAAGCTTATCGAGACAATTACCCTTAATTTTAAAGCAAGTTCAAAAAAAAAACTAAATAAATAAAATATTATAAAATATTAGATGACTTCCTGTTTACATAGATACAATACAATGAATAAAATAGAAAAATAATATAAATTGTTTGAACTTGCCATAAAATTATGTAATCATCATTTAATTATTTATAAATAAATAACTAAAATAAATAATAAGTACTATAAAATAATACACTAAACAAAAATATAGATGTATTAGTATAAAAGAAGAAAAAAATGAAGTAAAATGAAGTAAAACTGAATAAAACTGAATAAAACATAACAAAAAGAATATCTAGAAAGATGGTAAGAACTGTATGTAACATTTTTTTTTTTTTTTTTTTTTTTTTTTTTCAGTAAATAAGTTTTAGGAATTTTTTTGTAATACTTTATAATAATGTAAAGAATGTAAATTATTTGTTCAAACTGAAATGTTAGTTTAATTACTAATTTTTATATAAGTGTCAATAAAGAGAAATAAAACAAAGAAGTATAATCAAGTATACAAGAAAAACGATTCAATACAAAATGTTTATGTAATTAAAAATAAAGTCAAATAATATTATTAGTCAGAGGGAAATAAAAAAATACTAAAGAAAATACTAAAGAAAAAAGAAATACCTAACAGTTTTTTTTAATTTTATTATTTTTATATAAACGTCAATTAAAAAGAAAGAAAACATGAAAGTAAATTCAAATATAAAATGCAACAATTCAGTAAAATAATATTATTAATGTCGGGGAAATAAAATATTGTAAAGTAAAACACTCAAAAGTATTAATTTTTTTTTAATTTTTACATAAACGTCAATAAATTAAAATAAGAATAAAATGTGGATCTTAGTATATAATACAATATTATATAAAAGACATGATAAAAGATATAAAATTAGAAAAATGAGATTTAGATTATAAGTATACTGAGTAAGAAGATAACAAATGTGTATACATACGTTTCCTGAATAATTTATAATTTGAAATATTTTTTAAAATATTATCAAGCTTATTCCAGGTAATTGGTCCAATGTATATTAATGTTCATCTGCATAGTTCTTTTTTGAAATTAATAATTGAGAAATTATTTATGCTCCTAGTGTTGTGAGATGATGAAGTTACAGAAAAAATGCATTTGTTATAACAGGATGAAGATCATTGAAAATTTTAAACATAAATTCACATGTACCTATATATGTAATTTCATTTATTTTTAATAAAGAATTATCAATAAATAGTCCATTAGTATGATGTAAAAAATTTTTTTACATATAATTCTTATCATTCGCTTTTGAAGAATATATATGCATGTTACATTATATTTATATGTATTTCCCCAAAATATGTTACAATACTTTATATGAGGCAAGAATATATATATATATAGAATATATATATATATATCCATTCGAAGCCGATCTCATGTTAAAGCATCCATATTGTTAACGAGAGCCGATCATTTATTTATACACACTTATATAAGATCACTTCTAAATAATATTTTAAGACCCATTTTATAAAATTAATTAATGGTCCGGACAAATCTCAAACCCGTGTCCTACTGCTAGTGTGTCTGACGTATTAGCCAACTGAGCCACATAGTCAGTTTTATATATATATATATATATATATATATATATATATAAAAACTTACATTGTGCAACAATATTACATTAAAATTAAACTTATTTAAACATTATAATATTACATTATTAAGTAATATATATATATATATATATTTACATAATTAATATTATTTTATAGTTACAAGTTATTCAGATTTAAAGAAAGCATGGAAATTCCCCGTACATTTAACTCTATTAGTGGTTTACATATATTTATTTAATTATATACACACACACATACACAAATATAAACGTACACATACACATATATATAAATATATATCTGTAATAATAATAATATCAGATTTATTTGATGACCGGGACAAAAAACCCATGGTTATAGTATATGGTATATACGTTCTATTTAACTTATCGAGATACCAACCTGCTCTTGGTATTGATATAATTAATACAAAAATGAATAAATATAAAGAGTATACATATTTTTTAATTTTATTTTGATCAAAGTGTTCTGTCTCATAAAAAAGTCAATAAAATTAAATTTGACTCTCAATATCTAGAATATAATAATGTATAAAATAATAATAAAATATAATAACAATATAAAATGAAATATTTAAAAAATGTAAAAAAAAAACCTATATATACGTTATATATATACGTTATATATTCTAACCTATATTTAGGATAAATAGATAATTTATTAATTTATTAATTTTAAATAGATAATTTATTATATCTTTAAATTTAAGAATTTTATGTCTTAAAAAAATGTAATCAATATTTGTTTTATTATCAAGTTTATATATTGCTCTCATAAATTTATTTTATAAAATTTGAATGCATTTTATATTGCTAGGGTAAGTAATTCCCCAGATAATAGAACATTAATTAATAAGACTATGAAAAAAGAAAAAAGAAAGCATAACTAAGTATACTAAAGTATAACTAATCTATAGTAAATTTTATTTATGATATTATTTAATTGCATTTTCCAATTACGATTATTGTCAATTAAAATGCCTATAAATTTAAAATTAGTTGATTGTTTTATGACTATATTATTACGAGTCGTGTTATGTAGTAATTAGTACGTATTGAGGAAAGGATCATCGATTTAGTTGATCAGTAGCTTTAGCAGGAAGTAAATTCGGTAGGGAAGAACAGTAGTCAATTCGGGAAAGTACAAGAGCATTTATTAGAGTTTTAGTAAGGTTTCTGGAAAGTGATGTCCGTATTTTTTTAAATTCTGTAGACATAAAAGCGATGATTGTTTGGAGATTGTTAAAAGCTAATATGTTAATAAAACGACTATATTTGATTTATTAGTAAACAAAGATCAATATATATGTATATATATATATATATATATATTACATACATTAATGACATTAATGACATTAATGACACATCGGTTATAATAAAAATACGTATATTCAATTCGCTGTGGTATTAGTAACTATATATTATAATATTATATTATATATATAATATATTATATTTATACATATATAATATTTATATATATATATATATATATATATAATATTATATTCAGGTTGAATATACTAATTTTTAATTTATATCAAATAATATAATTGTCACATAGTAATGTTAATATAATTAATATAAGAATTTATTTTTAAAATTATATATATATATATATATAAAAATTATTGTATCATTATGATAATTTATGTCATCATATATGATAATTCTAATCTATGATAAAATTCTAGGTTATATGAATTTAATGACAAATTAATATTATATTACCTACAATTATATATATAAATTATATTTAATAATATTAATTTATATAATTAATTCATAAATATAATGAATATGAATTGAAATAAATTATTATTAAATTTATTTATTAAAATTACGCGAGTTTAAAAGTTAATATAGAATATATTTATATATATATATAGATATATATTAATATTATAAATATACATATAGAAGTATTTATCAAATTATGAGTATATATAGAAATATATTTCGTTATAATTTCGGTATATGTATTATATTTACAATAATATAAAACAATCAATTATATCTTAAAATAATAATAATAAAGTATTTTTTATTTAAAAAAGGTACAAGATTCTAATACATATACAGGTTAAATATAAGTATATATATATATATATATATATATACATAGTTGAATATACTGATACTTTAATATGAGTTTTATTAATATATATATATGAAATGTATAATGTACTAGTTACAATTAGTTGTAAACATTCCAATTTGGAAATATATACTCTAAAGAAAATAAATAAATTATTGAATACATATATAAAACTATATATATATATATATATATATATATATATATATATTTATATATATATAATATATATATATATTATATATGCGTGTGTGTGTATAATAATTTGAATGTAATATTACTAATGTTTATATATTTATTTATAGGAATACATTATATATATAATATAATTAACATTACTTTATATTATTACAACAAGTATTAATCAGATACAAATATCAATTAAAGTTTAAAAGTGTTTACATTTTAAAAACTCTATTATTTTTGGACACACCTTAAAATAATAATGTATCTTGAGAATGTGTATGAATAAATAAAATAAAATAAAAAACGTGTAATATAAAAATTGCATAATCAATAATGTATCCATAATTACCTGTATACACTATTTAATGACATTACTCATATAATACTACTTAAATTTATATTTAAATTTAAATTCTAATAATACATTATCGAAATTTAGTTTAATTTATGAAATTAAAGATTACAAATATATATATATATATATATATATATTCATATGTTTTTAGTTGAATATGTATATCTTATTATATAATGCTATAAGCCTATATACTTAATTTTATGATGGATTGGATTGGATTGGAATGGATAGTTTATTTATACCCAATGTGGTAAAACAATTACCTTCTTTGGTGTGGAAACGAAATAAATAAACAAACTAGAATATATAAAACAGTAAAATACAAACTGAATATATAAATAAAATAGCTAATTAATAAATACAATTAGTATCACGATCAAGATTAATAGATAAGGATAGGTTAAAGGTTAAAAGATATAGGTTAATTTAGATAGTATTTGACAAAATTCGAAAATTTATGCTGTGACTCCAATTTACTTAAGTAGTACATATATTCCATCTAGCTGGCGCAATTATAGAGAAAGAGCGAGACAGCATTGAATTACATCCATTTGGCAGCTCGAATAAAGTAGCATCAGAAGATAAACTGACCACGCACAAGCAAGCCACGTATATATCAAGGTCTACTAAGCATTAACGTTTTATAAATTAAGCCTATAGGAGTCTACTACTATAGTAGTCTAAATTCGCAACGTTTTTAAACGGTAACCATTTCATATTGTGTTGGTGCAAGAGTGATTGCATCACTTAAGCCTATGTATTAATCAGATGATATAAATAATATCTTATGTATTTTTTCTATTAATTTTTAAATTATATTTTATTATTAATGTTATTGACATATTTTACTAATTGAACATATAACCTGCTTTGTTCAGTATTTTTATTCTAATCATTTTACCTTATGAGTATATAAACAGTGTTTAAAATACAATATTAAAAAGTATAAAAACTAATATTAATAAAAACTATAAATAGGATTATAATATTTAAGAAAAGCAGTTTTAAAATTATAAACATGTTGCACTATAGTAAAATGATTATATTTAATGTATATTATTTTATTTTCATTCTTCTTTTTTATTCATATTACACTATCGTGATATCATCATATTACATTTTTATGCATATTATTTCTTTAACAATATTAATTTTTATTTGTATTTAAACAGTATTAAAATATATGTCATATTCTTAGTAACAATTATTTATTTTTCTCTTTCTTTAATATTTAACTTTGAATGCATATTCCCGAATCACAACTTTTATTTTTATTATCTGTATCATATTTATTTATATCTCCTTTATAATTGTAATTTTATATTTTATCTTTATTTCAAATATTACATTTTTATTATTTTCGTATGTGATTAATATTTTATTTAATCATTTCATTGTTTTTTGTATTACTATGATTTTATTATTATTTTTATCATTATTTGTATGTTATTATTTTATTTGAATGGAAATGATGATATGACATTGCACATAGTGTCAGGAGGTTTCGAATCAATAAAACTAATCGCTTTCACTGATCCTCCTTAGACTTTGTCTATAAACTGAATTCATTCATTCATATATATATATATATGATTTTATATATATATATATGTATGCCATTTATTATATACTTTATATTATTATTATTAATATATATATATATATTTATTTACTTTTAAATATTTATAAATTGATTTAATTAAATCTAATCTTAATTTAGAAAATAAAGTATATTGCAGAGCATGTCGAATAAAAAACGTACAAGAAAGAATTACCTATCCTTGTTTAAGAAATTATATAAGTTAGATTATTTATTTATATTATTATTTTGTTATGATAAATAATTGTATTATTATTATCAACATACCGTTATTATAAATATTTTAAAATGATAAAGGTTAATGAATATTATAACATATTATCTATAATTAAATATGATATTAAATAATACAATATAATTAAATAAAATTCCCATATATCGAATATTACTGAACATTTTTTTTATGGATATATCCATATATGGATCTCTATTTATAAATAATATAAATATAATTATGAATATTATATAATATATATCATCAGTTCATTAAATGAAGTTAAAATATAATATGATTATATTATAATAGAATCAGAATTTGAGTTATTTTGTATATTATACTTTAAAAAATTAACTTTATTACTTAAAAAATATAAATATTGTATTCAAATTATGATTAAATATAATGTATAATATATTTCTGATTATTATTATTGATTCAGAATTGTATATGAAATTATGCACATTAGTTAAAGAAGTTAATTATGGGAAAGTAATCGAATATGGACAGTGTCCGAATATGGAAACTCTCGGTATCTCATAAACAATAAATTCTACAAAAAAAATGTATAATGACTACAATATTCATAATTATATAAAAAGTCTTAATAATAATTTTATATTTTTAAATTATCTAATTAAAATAGTGTTATATATCCAATATACTGATTTTTGTATTACTTTTTAAATTTACGAAAAAAATGTCAACTTAAAACTTTCTCAAGAATATACAAATATATCGATATAAAACATTTTATGTATATTATATACATTATATATATATATACAATTTCTATATTTGTTATCAAATATTAATTAAGTTATAAGTATATATCTAGAGGTCATATACATTCATATGTCTTAATACGGATACCTATAACCAATCAGCGAGTATTTTTTGAACTATTCTGAATTTCATAATAATCGCGTGCGTTATATATTAATACCACCAATTAAGCTAAATCTAAAAATGTTATTATGTAGATACTTAAGTTGTATTGTTAATTAATGAAATAATAAAAATTAATAAATTAATTACTAATTAAATTTCATTAAATTATTCATAAAATTAATTATAAATAATATAATTGTAATTTATCTGATTGGTTTATCAATAATTATTAATATATATTATCTAGTGGTATATATAGTGTCCGTATTATAACAAAGGGTGTCCGAATTCGGACATGGGTACCGAATACGGACATATCCGTTATCTATAAAATAAAAAGATTAAATATAATTTTAAAATAACAATAATATCTATAATCATATAATATTAATATATATTGTAATTTTTGAATACAAATATTGAGTAATAAAATGTTAAGACCATTTATTGTGAAAGTGTCTGTATTAGGTTACTTAACCCTAGATATAAATATTATATTGAAATATTATTTAATAAACTAATATGAAAATTATTTAATTGGAAATTTATTAATGGTGAACATAATATAACAACATAAACATAATATTATATAACCAAATATATTAAATATTGATACTATATAACTATTTATAATGAATTATTATATTTTAAAAATATACTATTATTTATTTAAAAATCCTATATATATGTATATATATATATATATATATATATATATATATATATATATATATATATATATATATATATATGTGTGTGTGTATAATAATGAGTTGTCGAAATAGCTGTTAACTTTTATAAAACTATCAATACAAAAAACCATACACTAATGCTGTTAAAAATATACACAACATAATTGAATATTACAATATAACTATATACAAACCTCCACGTGTCATGGCATAATCAAAAATGAAATCATATTATTAAATCCAATATAATTACGATTAAACTATTGCTACGCGACAGTTTATTGATCCAACCAATTCTATTAAAATAAAATAAATAACATTAAATAAAAAAACCCAAAAATCAATATATACGAAATCAACATTTATACTTTATAATTATTACATAATACACAACAACAAAATAACTAATTAACAATATCTAATAAACACTTAAAAAAACTACATTAAAAACATAGAAGACATTACATATAGCCTGTTTCATATATATATATATATATATATATATATATATATATATATATATATTAAAGTATAATACATGTAATATTACATCAATAGGTGGAGATAATACTATAGAAGAATGTCAAGGAGTATGTACTGCTATTGTAACTTTTGATGCTATTAAAAACACGATGGTATTGTATATTATATTAATAATATACAATAATATACAATAATATACATATATAAATTATACTGATTAACATTTAAATACAAATTTGAAGTCTGTATTCTATTAACTGATATTGTAAGTTTTTTCATATCTGAAAAAGTTATTTTATTATTTCATTTTAAAAATAGGAAAAATATTGTAAAACTGCGTATTATTTTATTTTTGTCAATAGTATTTGGTATATTTTAATATATAATGTTACAAAATAATAATATTCATAGTTAATATTATAATAATAATGATAAAGTATACATACAAGATTTTTCACTGATTTTACTTTAAATCCCTTTATACACTCCAACATAAATCAGCTAGTATGTTTATAGTTACTTTCCATCGACATCAACACTTCATTTCGCTATGTTATGACGACCTTAATATCCTTACTGTTCACTATAATCGCCATAGTTATAGAAAAATAGTATAAATGTGAACATAGTTTGTTATAGAAATACGAGCACCGAGATCTCTAAAATACAGAAGCAATTCATGCACAATATTTAAATATTTTGTACTACTATAAAGCTACTATATAGCATATTCTATACTATAAGGCAATGTTTAATATTGACCTTAAAGGCAACCAATCTCTTAGTTCATTATCACTTATATACAAATCAAAATTATTGTTGTTCAATTACATTATTGGTCCATTAACAATTGCCGCCTTAGTTATATTCATTGATATATAGAAATATGTATTGTAAATGAACAAAATACTGCCCCTAATAATGCAATGTGTTTTATTATGAATTATACATTAATCTAAGCTTAGTGTATAATCGAGGTAATAAACTATTATTACTTATTACACCATTTATTGATTAATAATGTTCGCGACTTAATATTGTGCTATCTAAGCTATACATAAGCATTAACTGGACATTAACGTTGTATAATATAATTAGCATATACACAACTAGACCATAAATAGATAAAGTATGCTTATAATGTAAAGACAAGAACAAAATGGCGTATTTGCTTTTTAGTATCCTGGCTCGTAACAGTTATTTATAACATGTATATGACTTAATGAGGGATACATTTGTATTCAAATGCTAATGATGGTTCAATAGATACAAATAAAAATAAATATGTAATCATATATATATATATATAGGTATATAGGCCTATATATATAGATATATTGTGAATTTATAATGAATATTATATATTTATATTAATTGTATTATAGATATATTATTATTGTATTATTATATACATTTTTACTGTGTTACAATTAATATTAATCTTTACTATTAATATTATTATAGATTCAATTCGTAAAAAGATGTATTTATAAAGAAAAACTGTATTATATCAGAGATATAGATACTTTTGATAAAGGATTTGCATTAAACCACGTTTCAAGTTATAACATTACATATTAAATTATGTATTATATAATATACATATTAATTAATATTAATACAATTATATTATTATTATTTATTTACTTTAGTAAATTATATTATATATATATGATTGACACATGTATATAATAATATCAGAGTTTGGTTGATGCGAATGAACAAATTGTATTGAGGCATTCATCAATTTTTAGATTAACAGTAGTAAATAATATATTAAATTAAAATAATATAAAATAAAAATAATAAAAAAAATATACATATTATACATGTATTAATAAAACATAATAATAATAATATAATAGTAATAAATTAAAATAATATTATAATAAATATATTATATCATTAATAATCATAATAATAAATAAATAATATTACTTAATTTAATTTTTTTATTTACAAAATAATATGTTGTATTAGACAAACATTTTATTTATAATGAATATAACTTTAAGTATATATACTACAGTATGTTTCTGAATTGTATATGTATTCGATAAACTGTATTATATAGTTTAAAGTATACTTTAAAGTGTATATATATATATATATATACTTTAAGCTATACAGTATAGGTAATGGAATATATATATACCATATATGGTATATTGTCGTTATTAGTATATTGTTATTGTTGATTGATAATTTATTTAAGCAAATACATAGTCGAAAATATAATCGAAAGTATAAAGTATAAATATTTGCTAACGATAACATACGTTATAGAAATATACAAAAATAATACGAAATTAAAAAATTAAAGAAATAAAAACATTGTACAGTTACCATAAAAATAAACGAAAAACAATCGAAAATAGAAATAAATCATATATTTAAAATAAACGAAAAATAATCGAAAATAGAAATTGATTGATTGATTGAATGTATATTTAGACATTTAAATAAATAATAAATGATTTCTCAAAATTGTATATATAGAATACAAATAATAAAAGTAGGTAAACAATAAATAACATTAATAATAATATAATAAAATAGAATAAGCCGTACGGAAATTAATAAATAAAATAATAATGACAAACAATATTAGTATTTCAGGTTCCCACCTTAGATCAATTTTTGTATATATTTCATAAATGTTTTATGCGATTTTATGAATAAATATAGTGTGGGAGTGAATTGCATAGGACCAATATAACTCAGTGCTCGAGTATTCATTTTTGAGGGACGGAGAATAGGGATAGATGAAATAATGTATAAATAAACGAAAAATGATCAAAATAGAAATAAAAGATAACGTAAAAATAATCGAAAATATAAATGAAATATATTATTTTGTAAGTGACATCGACATATTCAGTTTCTACTTTAACTTTATAGAATTCTTCTTATCTTTGTACCCTGTAATAGTAATACATAATTAGTTATATAGTTTAATATTTAAATGATAATTGTTATTGTTATTTTTATTTTTATTTGGTTGAGTCCTTTCATCTCATCCAGGAACTTAGATGAACTGTACACTTATAACCATTATGACTTTAAAATCCCTTCGAAACCCCGCTATAATTTTCAAAATATTTAGAAAACATTCAAATGCATAAAACTATTGACTTAATAGTATTGACTTAACAAAATATAATCTAATAATACAAATTTTATTTTCTTCATTTTTTTTAATTACTCCTATTATAAAACAAATGTATATTATAAAAAAAAGTTAATCATATTATAGAATGAAGTATTATTACACATGCGAAAAAAATTATATAACAATATTTAAAATATTTCAAGTTAGATAGTTATTAAAACTAATCATTTAAGGCATCCATGGTTTTAAAGAGAGCCGATCATTTATTTATACACAATTATATAAGATCACTTCTAAATAATATTTTAAGACCCATTTTATAAAATTAATTAATGGTCCGGACGAGGCTCGAACCTATGTCCTACTGCTTGTGTGTCTGACGCCTTAGCCACTGAGTCACACAGGCAGTTTTAATATATATATATATATATATATATATATATATATATATATAATATCTTAATAAATGAATTTAAAAATAATATATTTATATTTAATAATAAAAATAGCAATAACATTATATGTTGGCTGTAAACCTATGCTTAATGTAATTTGTAATGATAACCTTGATGCAATGCACCTATTGGATTCAAGTTAATATAACATATTTATATTTATCTATATAATTATATATAAATATATATATATATATATATATATATAATAGTATATAATTACGTAATATAATTAGTATTATAATTTCAATATATATATATATATATATATATATATATATATAATAGTATATAATTACGTTTATATTAACTAAATATATATTATACATATATATATATATATATATATATATATATATATTATTATTATATTATTATAAATATTATTTTATAATAATTTGTATACAATAATATTTATATTATAATATATAATATTCATTTTAGAACAAACTAAGTCAGAATCTGAATATAGGTAAAATAATAATTAATATAATTATATGTCATACAATTATCAATTATTAATAAATGTATATAATAATACTACTAATAATAATAATGATATTTATATATATATATATATATATATATATATAATACTAATAATAATAATGATATATATATATATATATATAGTAGTTCCTATTATAGTACTATAGTAATTTAATTATTTATAATTATACAATTATTTAAAAATATATATAACATAATTAATATATTTAAAGTATATAATAATATAATACAATCTAGATTATGTCAAACTACATAGTATTTTGATAACTATCGAATATTTTTTATAGCTATTCATAATTTATGTATTACATTTCTTAATAATTACTTACTTAATGAGTCGAGCAGGTTCCTCGAGCAAAAAAAAGCTTAATATTTAATACAATTAATATGACTTGTAAACATTTTTATACTTTATCTATCTAATTTATATGAACATATATTATAATGAATATAATACTATAGTATATATGATTATATTTGGGTTGGTTATTAATTAAAGATTATATATTTCAATTAATTGACGATCTTTATCGATTAAAAAAATAATTATATATAAATATTAGGTATTTATTATTTATAAATTAATATACACATAATTTATTTATAGAATTTTATTGATTATTATAATATATTATGTATATAATATATTAAACATTTAATTTATAAATAATATTATAGTGTATTATGTTTGAGTTGTTATAATGAACGAATGACTAATTCTAATGCAACATTATGCGAATTGGGTTATTATCAATACTATAATTTAATATATATTAAAAAGACCTTACTTTACAAAGAAGTAAGTTACTTCATGCTTTACAGCGTGATGAGATAATACATAGAGCATGGTCGTACAATGGAAATATTTGTTGTTCGACAAAACAAAATCATGATGTAATAATAGTAATTAAATCACCATATGATTTAATAAAACATCTTGATTACAATAAGTCTGATGCAAATTCTTTTTTTCCTATTCATACTTTCTGACTAAATAATTTTAAATTTATTTTATTTTTTTTCATTCGTTTATTTTATATTGTTCTTCGTAAAATTACTAAATCAAACTACATATATTTATATTTACTGTTTTATTTGTTCTCAAATAGTCCTTATTATATAACTTATTTCAAAATGATAAACTATAATTATTTAAAAAACTTATACGACTGTTATTCTTTTATTATTACTTTTATATTGATCTTAATTCCTATTTTTTTAATATGTATTTTTATATTTATATATTTCATTTTTATCTATTTTTTATATTTAAACAATGAATGATACATTGATTAGTTATCCTACAATTGATTGTGATCCAAATAATTTTGATATTAATTTTAATATATCTTCTCCATATTTGTCAGTTAAAGATTTTAATAATATTCGACATGTTAATCATAATTTATCAATTCTTCAATTAAATGGTAGAAGTTTGATAACAAATGTTGATGCTTTACAAATTTTATTATCTACAATTAATTCAAAATTTGATATTATTTCCATTTGTAAAACATGGTTTAATCAATATAATTTACAATATTGAAGGTTATATTTCGTTTCATACAACTAGAATTGATAAACATGGCGGAGGTGTTGTATTATATATTAATAGTAAATAGAAAACTAATAAAATGAATTATTTATCATATAGTAACTCATTTATAGATTGTATCACGGTTGAAATAGAATTAAGTATTAAAAATATAATTATTAGTTCAATATATAGACATCCATCTTTAAAAAAAGATTCTTATTTATATATTTAAATACTTTTATTGAATTCTTTAGTAAATTTAAAAATAAGCAAATTATATTATGCGGTGACTTTAACATTGATTTACTTGATGATAATATTCATACACATTTTTTTTAAATACACTTCAATTAAACAATTTATTTCAATCTATTAATAATCCAACTCGTATAACAGGCAAAATTGTAAAATTAATAGATAATATATTTTATAATGGAAATAATATCTAATATATGTTCAGGTATCTTAAAATATGATTTAACTGACCATTTACCATTATTTATTATATTGGATATAGAAAATCACAAAATAAAAAATGTTAAAAAAATAAAAAAAACAAAATCACAATATTGATAATCAAAATAATATATTAAATATATATTACATTTTAAAAATAACCTTGAAAAAACAGACTGGTCATTTATAAAATCAAATGATTTGAATTATTCTATGGAGTTATTTTTAAATTATTTTATCAAATTATATGACAAATCTTGTAGTGAAATTAGACATTTACAAAATAATCGTATATAATCACAGTTACCCTGGTTTACAAAAAATATTAAAAATACATGTAAAAAAAACAAAAATTATATATTAAATTCATTAATGACAAAAGTTATGAAAATCTTATTCGATACAAAAAATATAAAAATAAGCTTACTAGTATAATACGAAAATGCAAAAAAAAATATTATACAAATTTACTTGATAATAGTAAGACTATTAAAAATACATGGTCTATATTAAATACTATAATTAATCCGAGAAAACCCAATTTATTAAAAATTATGATAAATAGTAATGGAAAATATTATAGTGAGTCTACAATTTCAAATAAAATGAATCATCATTTCACTAAAATATGTAATAAACTAGCTGATAAAATTGATGATATACCTAACAAATCATGTCTTGATTATTTAAATAATCTAAATTGTAATTCTATGGTTTTATCTACTATATCAGCTAGTGAAATTTATTTAGCCATTAATAATGTTAAACCTAAAGTTTCTCGAGATGAACATGACATATCCATGAAACTTATTCAAGAAATATCATCATCTATTATAGTTCGTTTAATGTATATTTTTAATAAATCATTTGATGATGGATTATTTCCTAGTTTTTTTAAAATATCTAAAATTATTCCTATTTTTAAATCTGGTGATTGTAACGATTTTAATAATTATAGACTTATTTCATTAACCTTACAATTTTCAAAAATTTTAGAAAAATTATTTTCAAATACAGTTTTATCTTTTTGTGATAAATTCAATATTATTAATGATGAACAATTTGGTTTCAAAAAAAATATAAGTACACTGAACTCAATTGAAACATTACAAAATAAAGTTATAGAATCATTGGACTAAATAAATATTGTGTAGGAATGTTTTTAGATCTAAAAAAGGCGTTAGATACTGTCAACCATAGAATTATAATTAATAAACTGGATTATTTTGGAATAAGAGGGAAACCTCGTGATTGGTTGATTAGCTATCTTAACGACAGACAACAATTCGTACAATATAATGAAAGTAAATATGATATATAATATTTGTTATGGTGTACCCCAATGTTCTATTCTTGGACCATTACTGTTTTCTATATTTATTAATGATATGATATTATGTTCTCCAAAAAATAAATTCATATTATTTGCTGATGATACTAATGTAATTATTAGTGATACATCATCTAATAATCTAAATTATAAATTACAGTCAGCATGTGGTGACATTTTTCTATGGTCTAAACTTAATAAATTATCCATAAATATATATAAAACGCATTGTATGTCATTTAAAAATGATATAATATTTAATATAAATATAGATAATACACTGTTATCTCAAGTAACTTCTACACAATTTCTTGGAATAAATCTAGATAGGTTAATGTTGTTAATCCTACTTGTTTAAATTGGAAATGTCATTTGGCTTATCTTAAAAATAAATTATTAAAAATGTTGTGGATCATAAAAAATGTTTTTATACTATGTTTTAAAAACTATACTATGCTCTATTTTATCCACATTTAATTTACTGTATAGAAATATGGGGTCTTGGTTATGTATCAAACTTAAATAGCATATATTTAATTCAAAAAAAGATATTAAAAATAATGTTAATAAACCAAATGATTTTTCAACTGTTTCTTTATTTAAGGAAAATAAAATATTATAGTTATATGATATTTGTAAGTATAAGACTTGCATTTACATGTATAAAATATTCAATAAATTGTGCCATCCTATTATTTTAAATAATTTTATATGTGACATCTAAAAAAAGATTTAATACCAGGAGTAACTGTGATTTTATTCAACCTTATTTTAAATATAATTATATGAATAATACCTTAATTACATTCGGACCAAGACTTTGAATGATTTAAGTAAAGATATAAGAAAGTCAAATTCTTTATCATTATATTATACAAATCTTAAAATAATTTTATATAATACTTAGTCTATTTTAATGCATTTATTTTTAGTTTAAATTTTATTTAATATATTTGACTTATGATAATATTTTTTTATAATTTATTTAAATTTCGATTTTATTTATTTGACACTATAAAAATACTGACGTTATATTACTGACATTATAAAAAAAATGACTCTTTAAAAATTATTATATATGATTTTAAGATTGTATTATCTTTTATTTTATTTTTACATTTTTTGACATTAAATAAATTAATTTGGTTTATATATTTTTCTGTATGAACATCGAATATTGTTAACCTATATTTATTTAATATATTTTCTTATTTCTTCTCTCTTTTTTCTTCTCTTTTTTTCTCTTGTTTCTTTTACTTTTAAATGTCTCATATTTAGTTCCACTACCTTATCTTTTAATTTATATTATTTAATATTTGATGTATTTATTAGCTTTTAATTTTATACTTTTATCATTTATTTATATTATTACATGATTACATTATTATATGATGATTACATAATAAGTTTCATTATATTTTATTATATATTTTATTTTATTATATATTTTATTTATTTTTATCATATAAACAGGAAGTCGTAAGGTTAAATACCTCGAAAATCTTCTGAACATTTTATTTGTCCTTTTATTGTTTTTTTTCTCTCTTGCAATGATTGCAATAATAAAATATATATTATCTTATCTTATAATATTAAAACATTATGATTTATTTATAACTATTATCTATAATGAAACTTATCATGTTAATAAAGGGGTAATTATCTCGATAAGCAACACTGCTTCTACAATTACCTTGGCATTGCCTAAATCTGATAATAATAATAATAATATATATATATATACCCAGTAAATAGAAGTCTCACAATTTTGGTCTCGAATACCTTTATTGTTCAAAGTAGTCGATACTTCGACCATGGCTAGTTTTTTAGAAGGTTTTCGAGATATATTTTTTAATCACATTTGAGACAAATAGGTCTCAAATACATTTGTTAAAGAACAGCTTAATATATAATTATAAAACATATATACAAGAGTATAAAAGACTCTAAGTATTTTATAGCTGGAATAATATAGTCAAGAAAGTCGAAAAGATGTTTTTATAGTTTATTAAAACCGACAAAAAACAAAATTATTGATTTATAGAATTAATAACATTTAATAATAATTATATAGATTGGCACAACATACGACCTCTTTAGAATCGCAATACGTTAGGTGACTAATTTAGAAGATTAACATGATATATTACCTCTTTAGTAATTCGAAACGACAGGAGACCTCTTTAGTTGATCGACATTGCAGACGAACTATTTAACAGATTGGAATGGATCTGTTGTTATAATAAAAGTTTTGATTATTAAAAAAGATTATTATACAACGTATATTTTAACTTTATATAAGAATACTTTTTACGAGATTTTAACATTATTGAATTTCATTGAGGATTATTTAATAGTTAATATTAGGGGTCAACGTGATCTAAAGGAGTATTAGAACTGATGTACCTACTGCCACACTCCTTTTAGGAGTGGTTAGGAAAATCCACCTCTTTCATTCACTAACTCTCCTGCATTGGCTCCCCGTGCCGACCATGGCAACCACTTTTTCAGGTGGGCTAAAATGCTGGAGGTAACTAGTAGATGAGACAGGCGCCACCTATTCTAAAATGCCTACAGAAATAATCATACAGTTCAATATGCCATTAACAACACATAATATCACCATGCCGGATCGGTCGAGGCCCGTATAAACAACGACCGCGCTACCCATCGGTGCTAACCAGGATGGAGGTGCTAAGTTTGCTACTGGAAGAGCAAACAAAAGAATAACACGTGCTAATGATAAACTAAAACTACCTAAATCAATCATTACTATAGGAACGCGGAATGTACGTATACTAAGAAGATATGGTAAACTTAGGAACTCACAAATGAATTAAAACTATATAGATGGGACATAATAGGTCTTGAAGAAACAAGGATGAATGGCACAGGAGAACTAACAAATGATGATGTACATACATTATACTATAGCGGACATGATAAACATTTCGAATGTGTTGGGTTCTTAGTCAGAAAAGACTTGATTTATTAGGTTATTAATTATTCTACGATTTATAGTAGAATTATATCTATCCGAGTTAAAGCTAAACCAATAAATATAACCATCATTCAAGTTTATGCCCCACCAACAAACTATTCAGATAATGAAATTGAAGATTTCTAGAAAACTATTGAGAAAGTAATTCATGATTCTCCGTGGAAAGATGTTATTATAATACAAGGTGATTGGAATGCTACGATAGGAAGGAATGCACATGCGAATGGATGTGTTTTGGAATAGGTGACATGAATCACCGAGGGCAGAGGCTACTTGAATTCGCAGAAAGACATAAACTATTGGTTGTAAATACACTACATCCACACATAAACTCAAGAACTACAATATGGCACTCACAAAATGGTCTAACATACAATCAAAGTGATGATATACTAACTCCACAAAGATTTATGTCTACCATTATTCGAAGTGCAACGAATACATACCCAGGTGCTGTCATAAATATCGATCTCGATCGTGTGATGTGTAACATACACCTTAAACTGCGATCAAAAAAGTGTAATCGATCAACACTAATCCAATTCAATATCTATAGACTGAAAGATCCACAAATTTAATAACTATACGCAAACTTAGCGAGAAACTTGAGAATATTGAAACAAACAATACCGACCCTACCACCATGTACACACAATTTGAAGATATAATAATAAGCACTGATACAGAAATAATAGGCAAATTTAGAAAGAAAAAAACAACCTTGGATTACAGATGACATAATTGACCTATGTGATGAAAGAAGATCACTATAATCTAAAAAGAAACAAAAACTGAGATAGATAGTATGTACAGAAAAATAAATACGATTATTCGGAAGGCAATGCAAGAAGCAAAAGACAATTGTATACAATTACAGTGTAAATCTATTGACGACGACATGAGATATGGAAGATATAATAAGATAGCTTACAACACACTGAAAATTCTAACGAAATCATCAAGAACTATTATAATCATTGAAGAAAGTAATGGGAAACCACTATCTGAAGACTCATCCTAAAGCGATCCTAAACCACTAGACTTAATACTGCCACAACTTATATAATTATCCTATACAACCTGATGTTAATATACTGAATAACACGGAAATTCTCAGCAAAGAATCAGACCCTGATCTGACAATACTCAAATCTGAAGTTAGCGATTCTTTACAAACGTTAAAAGAAAGGAAATCACCAGGAATTGACAATATACCAAGCGAACTAATTATACGTGGGGGAAGTTTGAAAATTAAGTTCCTCACTCAGATATGCCAACAATCTTGGGAAAAT
This sequence comes from Osedax fenrisi, assembly GCA_964019155.1. NCBI lineage: Eukaryota > Metazoa > Annelida > Polychaeta > Sabellida > Siboglinidae > Osedax > Osedax fenrisi. Next base: position 12,681,188 of record OZ025244.1, on the reverse strand, counting down.
AAAATCCGGCCTACCCAATGGACCCAATCATTGGTAATATCCATCCCCAAGAAAGGTGACCTGATAAATGTTCAAACTATAGAACCCTTAGCTTAATATGTCATTCAAGCAAGATATTACTAAAAATAATACTTAAAAGGCTAATACTGCAAACTGAAAAAAATATATCTGAGGAACAAGCAGGGTTTCGGAAAGGCATAAATATGGTCGAACAGATAATAAATATCAAAAAATTATAGAAGAGCATCTTGATTCCCAGACGAACCTGTTCCATAACTACATTGATTTCAGTAAACCGTTTGAACGAGTATATCACGAAGGACTGTGGTCAACACTTCAAAAGTGTTGTATCGATCACGAATTGATTACAATGATTAAATCTTTATACAGTAACAATTCCATTTCAGTACTCATTAGGTAAACATTGGAAATTCGTTCAAATCATCGGTTGGATTACGTCAAGAATGAATACTATCACCTTTACTCTTCAATATATACCTCGAGGAAATCATGTCGGAAGTACAAGATAATATAACGCCATCGCTATCAATAGGTAGTAGACCAGTATGGAATCTGAAATTTGCAGATGACATTGATTTAATAGCGGGCACCAATAAAGAGCTTCAAGATATGACCAAACAACTGTCTAAATGTGCCTAACTAGCATATATGGCATGGAAATCAGATCAGATAAAATCAAGGTAATGGTTAATAGTAATGACTCCTCTCTTCATGCTGACATTACACTAAATGATAATAAACTGAAAGAAGTCAACACATTCTGTTACTTAGGAGAAACTCTGTCAAAGGATGGTTCATGTGAAACTGACATCTGAATACGACTAACTCTTGCCAATTCAACGACTATATGTAATATGGAACAGCCGACACATACATGTTAAGCTAAAATACAATGTATACTGTTCACTCGTCTTTTCTATATTAACTTATGGATGTAGGCCTAAATAATTAGCACAGCAATGCCAAAGAAACTGCAAGCATTTGAAAACAAATCAAACAAAAAGCTGCTGAGCATAACATATCAGGAAAAAAAGACGAATGTGTATGTAAAAGAGAAGATGATAGCAATAATCGGTAAATATGATCCTATGTTACATATATTCAAACGACGCAAACTAAAATGGTATGGGTATATATCCAGACATGACGGTCTCAGCAAAATGATAATTAAAGGTATTGTTGAAGGTTCGCGAAAGCAGGGTCGTCCGAAGATTCAATGGTTCGATAATATATCTGATTGGACTAATATGGACGCGAACCAACTATTGCATATAGTTCACGATCTCAATGACTGGAGAAAGTGTGTTGTTCAGACAGAAAGGACTGAATTTATTACCTAAAAGTTACCTCTCATGAATTATATACATGAAGTATGAAATCTGATAGAATTCATGAGTTCTATTACGGCTTGACATGGAATATTCCATATGAATATATATTTTCATATGAAAACTCTCTAGCAGCTCGACACGGCATGTGAAATCTTTAGCATATTGGCATGACAGATGAACTCTTTAGTAATTCGAAACAACAGGTTACCTCTTTAGAAGCTCAACATTGCACACGAAATATTTAACAGATTGGCATGGATCTGTTGTTATAATGCATTTTTTGAATATGAAAAAATATTATTATACAATATTTTTTTTTAATTAAATAAGAATACTCTTTACAAAATTATTGAATTTCATTGAGGATTATTTAATATTTAATAATTGATAATATAATAATATTTAATAATAATCATAACATACGATCTCTTTAGAAGATTAGCATGGATCTGTTGTGATAATAGATTTTTTAAATAAGAAAAAAGATTATTATACGTTTTTTTAAATATAAATAAGAATAAATTACAAGAGATTTTAATATTATTTAATTTCATTGAAGATTATTTAATAAAGTTATAATTGATAATAATAGCATTTACTAATAATCATAATAATAATTATATGGAGTTACCTCTTACGTTAAGATATTATTATATCGTATACGCCTTAAGTGATATCACTTTATCATTTATTTTGATATTAAATCTATACAAATTATATTTAATTATTTTATATTATTAATAATAAAATAAAAGATTTAAAATATTTGTATATGGTTATTTCATTATTTTAAATAAAGTAGAATAGTGGTTACTTTTATTTATATATTCCAAATATGCCTAAAATATTTATATTCAGGTTGTAATTGTTTTTCATTGGAAAAAATAAATAATATATTATTATTATTATGTGGCTTATATATTCAATATTAATTATAAAGATATATATAACTATTTAAATATTACTACGAATTATATATTCTTTTTAATTATATTTGGTAAATTAATATATCTGATAACTATGGATTATTTAAAACACTATTATATTATAAACATATTCTAAATATATGTTTGTGAGATATATGTATTGCAATTTGGAAGTCTCTAAACATATATAATAATTAATTGAAGTTTTTAAATATTTGTATTTATGTATGAATTATTATTTTTAACAGAATCTAAAATCGATTAAAAAATATTTAAATAATAAATATAGATCTTCTATATCATATATTGTTAATATAATTTACATTATGATATAACGTAATTAACAATATTTAAAAGATCAATGTTTAAAATATATTTAACAATCTATTTAACTATTATTTAATATGTAATGTAATATATAAATTATAACATTTACTTGAGACAGCATTACATTATATTATATTATATCATATAATAAACAAGTATTTATTACAAATAAACTAATAAACGTAATACTATATATGGTTTGTAGGGATTATCGATTTAGATTTTGAAATAGTATTATGCGAAAACATGTGTTTTACTATCATTAACATTGCTAATAGGATGGTATGACATACACGCAAACACACACACACATATATATATATATATATATATTTATATATATATATATATATATATATATATATATTATGTTATTTTTTTACAAAAATATTATGTTATATCATCAACATTATTATTAATTGAATTAAAAAGAAATAATTTCATGATTCAGATTATTTTTTATATTTTATTAATTATTAATTTTATAAAGAAATTTTGTATTAGAAAATTATTATTTGTATACATTATTGTATTTATAATATGATATAATATAAATTATAAATGTTGTGATAATATAGATAATTATAATTTAATTAATATTTTAAACATTAACATGTACACTATATAGATTAAACTACATAATATAGGTTATAGTAGCAAGAGGATGTAGAAGAAATATATTCCAAGAAATACAAATGAATCCAGAAATTCTAAAATTATATAATAAACTATTTAATCCTGTTTTAGTAAGTTTATTATCAAATTGTTAGTAAACCTAATATATAATGTTAAGATATTTCTGATATTTGGTATATTATATATCAATTTATTATAATTATTATATAAATAACTAATCTATATATATATATATATATATATATATATATATATTATTTTATTATGATACGTCGTATTCGTAAACATTTAAATAACTATTTCTAACAATGATATTTGTTAACTCTTTAGTTCTTTCTCGTTAATAATACGATCCTCTCTTTTCCATTCCTCTTTTCCATTTCTTCACATTCTCCATAAATATAATATTAACTTTTTGTATTCATTTAGTGTTTAATGTACTTATTGGTTACCCAGTAACCCAAATTTGATAATAATTTTCAAACAATTTTCCATATTTGAAAATAATTTGAAAATTAAATCGAAAATTTTTTGAACTCATTTTTGCTAACTTTTAAATTAAATTTCAAATATTTACGTACATTTTTCGAAAAGCATTTGCGAACTTGGCACATAATTTTCAGAATTTAATAAATATTTAGCTAAAAATAAAAATAAAAAATATTGTTAATAATATAAGCCTAGAATAAATATATATATAAAATAAATATTGTTTACTTAATTTGACTTAAAAATTAGTTTAACTGAATAAACAGAGGTTTCTTAATTGGTGTTTGCAGACCTACCCTCCATTATGTTTGATTGAATACCATTAATAATGATGTTAGATATAAAATATATATAACAATATAAATAAAAATTGATTTTAAAATAGAAACATTTTAACTATTTTATCTTTAATTCGTTAATCATAAATAAATAATAATTATAATGTAGAAATTAAAAAAAATTCAAACAATTTATTTGCAATAAATTTTATATTTAAAAATTTAATTAAATCTATTAATAATCTTAATAATATATAAATATAGAATTTGCAAAATTATTGTTTTATTTTCAAAAAAATTACTAACTTTGCGTTTTATTTGCAAATTATTTTTGTATTATTTGCTTAAATTATTTTCAAATATTTTGTAAGATTCGCGTTTTAATTCCAAAAAATTACAAACTTTGTATTTGATTTGCAAATAATTTTTTGTAAATTTTCGAAAATCATGTTCGTATTATTGTCGTACATTATTTTCAAATAAAACGCAATCTTCATTTTTTATTTTCAACAAAATTACAAATATATATTTTATTGGCAAATTATTTTCGTAAAATTTTCGAAAATCATTTTCATATTATTTTCGTAAATTATTTTCAAATATTTTGCGAACTTCGTGTTTTATTTTCAAAAGAAATTTGCGAGTTTTGAAAATTATTTACAATAATTTTCAATATTCGAAAATAAATTTCAAATGTTGTTTACTGACTATTTGTACAATTTATCTAATGGTCCCCTTTCATAAAAGTTCCCTTGCCAGGATACTTACCCTACCCATAAAACTAATAAGTTATTCTAATATGTATTCTAATCAGTTGTATTCTCCATACGACGAATGATCTCTTTAGATTGACATCGACATTTAAATTCGAACTAATATTGTACTTATTGGTATGTTGAATACTAGTCGAATGACTATCTAGAGGACGTGAGGGTATTTTATTAGATACGGAGGATTTGATCAATGCCAATATGATCACAACGATAATAGATATGAAAATATTTTATATTAACGAACTGTAATATGTTAATTTCACCAGATATTTTAAGAACAATTTTATAAAAATTAAATATATTGAATAATATTATAGATATGTAAAAAATGCATTTTCTTAAATATTATTGTAAAAAATTAGCGGATAGTTAATGGTAAATGACAACGCAATTAACGATATTTACTAACGATATTAAAATATACAATAATCTACATAAAATAAAAATATCAATTACAAATATTACTTAATAATTTAATAAAGATAACATAATAATATCATATGTGATGCGGGGTTTTATTCGATATCATAAGGAGGTTTTGGTCGACGCAAATATAATTACAACGGTAATAGATATGAAAATATGTTAGATTAATTAACTCTGTACAATGTTAATATTACCAAATGTTAGGACAAATTAATAAAAATTAAATATATTGAATAATATTATCGATTATCTAAATGTGCATTTTTTGTAATTGTTATTACAAAAACAAATATAAATTTAAAATAACAAATAGCGTATAATTAATGGTCGAATATTTATATATATAATATATAATTAATAACAATTATGAGTGTATTACATATTATCATATCATTATCATACATATTAGAATTAGGTAATTTAACTTAAATTTTATTATATGAGTATAGGGTGACAAGTATTATCATATTTCACCGATATTTACCAGTAGTATTATAATTGATAATATATATATATATATATATATATATAATTTCATAATATAATATACAAATCTGAGAAAGCTATTTATTAGATTAATATATTATTAATAAATACTTTATAAATATTCTAAAATTCAAATACTAACATTCAATAACGAGTGCCAAACTAAATCGACCAAAACCTTTATCAAAAAACCGAATCAATAAACCTTTATATTATCATTATTATAATTCTTCTTTGGTATTTAGTAATTTTTTCGATCAAATATTATAAATATATACTATGGTATATAACTATAGAATATATTCTATCAAAATATATAATAGTTTTAAATCATTTTATAGTATAATATATTTTAATATATTTAAAATAATAATATATGTATTAATTATATTGTATGATTGAATAATCAAAAGTGATCACAATATAATTATGTTTACTTAGGATATATTTGATATCCATATTACATTTTATATATTAGTAAACATGATTGTATTTTCTGAGTTTGCATTTATACTTTCAATATACTATAGTATTACTGGTATACCTTACTGGTATACCTGGTATGCTTATAAGCTGAGAATATATATTAATAATTCATAAAACTAGATAATAAATATTCAATATTATAAAATATTATAAAAGATTTATTGTTAATATTAATTAATGAGGATTTGATTTAATTTGTTGATAAAATAATTAGATAATCCGAATACTTAGCGGAATTAAATAATAAGTATATATAATAATATAATAATGTAATATTATAATCTACATATGAAGTTATAAATAATATAATAAGTATAATATATGTATTTGCATTAGTTTTTTAATAATTAATTATAGGATTGATCCATTCATATATATATATATATATATATATATATATATATAATATATAACAATCTTATTTTGAATAATGTTTCTAGATACGATATAAATATTCATGAATATATTCTTAATATATTAAACTTCTTATATGCATTATAGCTGCAGTTATCAGAGAATGTTTTACAAATGGTTGTAATAAAATAAGATATGAAATACCAAAATGTTATTATAAATATTTATATAATTATATAATATATATATATATATATATATATATATATATATGATGATGATGATGATGATGATGATATTGAGTTTATTAGCACTAAAATAGGGTCATGTAGACCCCTTCGCTCGTGCGGGAAGAAAATAATAATAAAATAATAGTAATACGATAATAATTTGATAATAATATATATTCAATATACAACGTAAAAACAATAATAAACAATATAAAGGACTATTATATACTACAGTCTGCATTGATATGGTGTAGTTGTATATACTACAGACTGCATTGATATAGTATAGTGTTATATAATAATAAGATAATAATAATACAATAGCGATTTAATAATGATATAAATTTAATATAACACGGATACAAATAATAAGTTGGATGATTTAATGATTATGGGTAGAGAGAAAAGAAGAAGTAAGATTTATAAATCTTTTGTGGGATCTAATAGAACGAATGGTAGGAGGGAGGGAATTCCATAGGGTTGGACCGGAATTTTTAAAAGCTCTAGAATTTAGGGAAGTTTTACTAGAGTTCTGGGAGATAAGTAGAGGAGCATTTTGGTAACGAAGAGAAGATAATATAGTACTTTTTTTAATTAGATCAGATATATAGCTAGGGGTAAAAGAATATATTGATTTATGGATTATAGATAGTATACGTAATTTACACCTGAGGGAGAAGGGTAGCCACATACGAGATGATTGATGAGATGTTGTAGTAGAGTGATCCAGTCGAGTTAAACAGTAAGTAGTACGTATTGAGGAAAGGATAATCCGATTAAGTGGAGCAGTAGCTTTAGCAGGAAGTAAATTCAGTAGGGAAGAACAGTAGTCAATACGTGAAAGTACAAGAGCATTAATTAGAGTTTTAGTAAGGTTTCTGGAAAGTGATGTCCGTATTTTTGTAATTCTGAAGAGATGAAAGATGGATGATTTTGTAATGGATGATATGTGATTCTTAAATGATAATTTGTCATCAAATACTAATCCTAGGTTTTTGGAGGAATGAGAAGGAGAAATAATCATGTTATTTAGAGTAAAGTTAGGAAAGGAAGTTTCAGAAGTAGATATGTTAAGTACAGTAGTCTTAGAGGAATTAATTAGTAGTTTATTGGAGATGAGCCATAATCTTATGGAGTTAGCACACTCGATTAATTCAGAGTTAATGGTATTATGAGAATTTATAGGGAAAAAGGTAAACAGTTGGATATCATCAGCAAAAATATGGTAGTGGATATTTGGAAATTTCTTAATTAGATCAGCAATAGGGCGGATATAAATAGAAAAGAGGGATGGACCTAGAACAGATCCTTGGGGAATACCGTGGTTAAGAGGAGAAAGAGGCGAGTAAGATTTGTCAATCATAATAGAGATATTCCTGTTAGTGAGATATGAAGTAAACCATTTTAATGCTAAGCCAGATATACCCATTAAAGTAAGTCGCGAGATTAATATGTTATGGTACAGGGTATCAAAAGCAGATGATAGATCAAGTAGGATTAGCTGGCAACACGTGTTGCTATTTAAGGTAGATAATATAGTGTCAGTAATACGTAGGAGAGCTGTTTCGGTTGAATGACCCTTACGAAAAGCGCTTTGAAACGGGTCGAAAAGATTATTTTTATTTACATGGGCTATGAGTTGTTTGGAAACAATTCTTTCTAATATTTTACTTAATAAGGGTAGGTGGGAGATCGGGCGATAATTGGTAAATGAGTTTGGGTCTAAGTTTTGTTTTTTTAGAATAGGGGATATTATGGCAGTCTTGAGACAGGGTGAAACTTGGCCAGAGTTTAGTGAGTTCGCAATAATATCCAAGAAAATAGGAGAAAATAGGGTGAAAGTTTGTGATATAATGATAAAGGTAGGGGATCAGTGGGGGAGGTACAGTGAGATTTCATGAGTAGGTCATTTACTTCATACAGTGAAGGAATAGTGAATGTACTTAATGAGTCAATATGATGGGTAATATAATATAGTACCCTCTATATATATATATATATATATATATATATATAGAGGGATATTTCCACCTAAAAGGCCCACCATGTATATTTGTATATATATTATATAAAGGCCCATATTGAATAATGCATATTTTTTAACAAAATGTTAATACGTGAACAATGGTATTACGCTGATTGTTATACTAACATTTTATTTTTTTTAAATCATTATTATAGGATATACGTTTTTTGCTGTGCCTCTATATTTTTATACATGTACTCTATGTATTTGTTGAGCTTTAAAGGCCCACTATAATTAATTTTATAATTACCACCATAAAAGCCCAAATTTATATATACCACCATAAAGGACACCAGTTAGGACGCCTATAGGTTACCAGTAATATCGTACGAGGTAATTTCGTACGACATATTAAATTTAATTTATTTCATAATTATACATTTCTTATACGAATATATAATACAATCTATTATATCAATATTTAATAATGTATTATATATATTCATATAAGAACTGTATATGAAATACATTTATTTTAATAAGTTGTACAAAATTACTGGCAACCCATTTATATAGTATATCCAGGGATACCTCCCTTGTATATCCAAAGCCCAAAGCCGGATTTGATATATCTATAGATATAGAAACATAACTGTCCACATTTATATTTAATATAATAGCAAGGACATGTATAGCAATATCCTTAAAAATAGTATATTTGATAAATAAAATAGCATATTTAAAAAAGTTTTAATTATAGAATTAATCATGTATAATATTTTATTATTTTTATGTATAAAGATTATTATTATTATTATTATTATTATAATAAATACATTTTAATTTATTTATTTAATATCATATATATTTTAAAGTAAACCTAACATTTAACACATTAAATATGCCTGGATAATCCAGTGGATATAAATTATGAATATATAATATATAATTAAATTATGATTATAATGGAATTCAATAATATTGAACTAATAAACTTAATTTTTAAATTAATTCATTTATAATATTCATTATAATATTATAATATAATTTAAAATTATTTAATGAATTTAATTAATTATAAATTTAATATATATAATTTAAATTTAAATATAATTATTATATTGTATTATCATCATTATTATGATAATAATAATAATTATGTTAGTTGATGCACTACAGAATATCTTTATATTTAATAATTACATACTATATAAATTATATAGTATATAATTATATAATATTATAATTATATAATTATATAATTATATAGTATATAATACTTACAAATTTAATTTGAAATTAACTATATTATTATAATATAATATATAATATACAATTATATAAATAAAATATTAATAAAATATAATATAACTATATTAATATTAATATTATTTAATTATAATATATGTAATACTTCAATATACGTATATCATATATTTAATTAGATTATTTAAAATAACCAGACTTATATATAATACTATTATATAAGATTATATAAGTTTATAAGTTATAACTTTATATATATAAATATAAGACAATAGTCTAGAGGATAGAGTGTTATAACAGACTAATTAGTCTAAAGATTGAGAGGGCACGAGTTCGAATATTTACTTTGTAATTTTATAATTTTTTAATAAATTATTATTATATTTGTATCCATTTTTAATATGTGTATTTAATTTGATTTTTTGATAAAACTATAATTTATACTAAATTTTGTATCATATATTTAATTACTATTTTTTACTAATTTTATGTATAATGAATATAATTGTTATACATTATTATATATTATTATAATAATAATCATTATAATAATCATTATAATCTTATTAATAGCGAAAATGTATAGTCGTATGATAAATAACATATATAGGCCTATCCTTTACAACGCAACAACAACAACATTTATTTTTTTAAATGTTACTTATTTAATTTAACTTTATTACCCATAATCAAGCTAAGTCCAATATTTATTACCATTTACCTCCACTTACTCCCAATAAACTACTTATACCCTCAATTATGACTAACTCCACCCACGCTGACTTCACATGCTCCTCATGTAACATTATCGCCACATCACTCACTGGATGCGACCATTGCCGTAAGTGGCATTGCCAATCCTGTTAAAAACTCCCCAAATCTACCCTTAACAAAATGACTGCCCTCCAAAATTCTGATTTCTACTGGTTTTGCACCAACTGTAGAACTGACCCTATACCGTCCCAACGTAAGACACTCTCCAATAGCATCTACCAAACCTCTCCCATGAGCTCCCCTCCCATCTATAACAATCATTCCTCTGCATCTGCACCCCACCTATCTTCACAACCCACTTTTTCTACATCTTCACTGCTCACCCCACCACCCAACCCTTCATCCCAAACCATACCCCAGTCACCCCCAACTCTCCCACTGTTACTACCATCTCTACTAACCCCACTAACCTATCCCCTGTTACTAAACGATTACAATCCATCACTTCCATAGCTAAATCCCTCTCATTTAATAACCCTCACCGCTCATGCATACCTCCCCTACTTCCCCCCAAATCTGATAAAATTGCATGGAAAAGAATTAATAACCCCCCCCCCAACACTCCACTTATTAACTTTCTTGTAGGTAAATTACCAACTATCTCCCAACTATCTCATTGGTGCCAATGAAACAGGTAATGATAAAGCCTACCTGAAAAAAGCTTTTTGCCTCCATCAATATCCACTCCCAGCCACATATACACTCTCACTGTATCCCACACTCACCCAACTCTACTTCTCCTCCAAACTACCAAAACCCCTATCCATCACCTATCTTGATCATCATTCCAAAAATACTGTTATCCGCTATATCCACCTCCTAAAAAACTCACCCTTTCAAGTCAGGTTCTGTGAACCCCTCAACAATTCCCAACTTCTTGATCGTAAAGTCTGCACCTCCACCTTTAATCACCTGAACTCCTCACACCCTATCCCCAACTTTAATTACGTGGTCCGCGGCACCAACAATTTTCACATCGCCTTAATTTCATGTGTCCCTCCCGATATTTTGATACCCTAAACTCCCCTACTTATACATCTCCCCTTATGTCCTATTCACCCAACACATCCCTCTCCCGCTCCTTTCGCTGACTTCCCTTAAATCATACTTTCCCCCGTCCCCACAATTAACCACCCTCCACCTCACCTTATTTCCCTCAACGCTGCTCTTATCAATGCACGCTCTCTTCGCAATAAAATCCCTTCTGTAATTTCCTTCATGACTGACCATGACCTCGAAATCTTATTCATCACATGGCTATCTCCTCTGGATTCTCCTCACATTGCTGCTCTTAACACTCCCCCTACTGTTTCATTCACAACCCTCGCGACTCTCCCCATCCCGGTGGCAGAACAGGAATACTTTACAAATCTTCTCTAACTATCTTTAATATTTCCTATCACTCGTTCTCCCACTCTGAAGCCCTCAGCTGCGCCATCAGCTCACCTTTCTCTCGTACATTCAACATTTCCCTTTTCTACCGTCCTACCTCTCCCAACATAAATTTATTCCTTTATGAATTTAGCTTATTTCTACCCACTATCACCTCTAATACAATCATACTAGGCGATTTCAACATACCCAACCCACCTATGATACAGTCCGTAAATACATTTCTCACCTCATTCGACCTTGTACAACACGTCACCTCCCCCACCCATGTCCATGGTAACACCTTAGACCATATATTTCCCCCAAAACTAATAAAATTGTCACTGACCATTCCATCGGAACACTCTATTCCGACCACTTTCTCATATTCCTTATCCTTAGTCACCCCAAACCCACCAGACCCCTCACTACCAGAATATCATGCAAATTCCATAACCTCCCCATTCCTGCTATTATATGCGATCTTTCTTCCCTTCCAACCTCAACGTCTGCTGAACTCCATACTTCTCTCTCATCCACCCTCGATAAATACGCCCCTTATTCACTAAAACCTCCATCACATGCCCTGACTTATCCTGGTATACTATATCCCTACTGAAACAAAGGCGAATCCATCGCAAAGCCGAAAAATTGTATCTCAAATATCCCTCCCCTACTATAATAACCTAAAAAATCTCCACCATAATGCTATTTCTACCGCCGAAGTCTCTTACATCACTCACAAATTTGACAAACTCGCTAATGACAGTAAGTCTATACATTTCTTCTCAACTTCGTTCACTTAAATCTCCTCTCCCCACTGTCACCCATGAAGAACTACCACTCTTATTTGACAAATCTTTCAACGAGAAACTTTCCACCATCCTTTCCACCCTTCCCACCCCTGTCATTCCCATCACTCCCATCACCTTTCCTTTATCCCTTGCAAAATTTGAATCTCCCCCATTTGATCAAATCATCTCCCTTCTCAAATCTACCTCCTCAACCTCATCCCTTGACCCTCTTCCCCTACCAATACTAAAGAAGATAATTAACATTTTGCAACCCCCTTCATCAAATCATTTGCGGTTCACTTTCTTCCGGCTCCGTCCCTCCCGATTTCAAAAAATCAGTCATTACCCCTATCCTTAAAAAGCCCCACTTTGATTCTCTGTCTCCCTCCAACTACCGACCCATCTCTAACCTCTCAATCCACTCTAAGATCCTTGAACGTGTTATATCCTCCTAACTTATCACATACCTTACAACCAATAAAATCCCCAACATCTTCCAAAGCGCCTACATCCCCCACAAATATACTGAATCCGCCCTAACCCTCATTACCTCCGACTTACTCTCTGGCCTTAACAATAACCGTGGCACTATTCTCTTCCTTCTCGACATGTCCTCCGCTTTCGACACCCTTGACCACAATGTCCGAATATACAGACTCTCCGCCATCGGCATCACTGGCATTGCCCTCAACTGGTTCACCTCCTACATCACCAACCGATCTTCCTCAGTCAGGAGTAATAAATATTATTCCCCCATCCACTCCATAACCCAAGGTCTCACCCAGGGCTCTGTCCTCGGCCCACTCCTCTTCAATATTGACCTCCTCCCCATGTTTGACATGTTCACTGACTACCCCGACATCTCCTTACATACTTACGCCGACGACCTTCAACTATATCTTAACTGCACATACTTCCCTACTTATGCCCCTGACCTACTATCCTCCTATATCAAGTCCATACACCAATGGCTTACCTCCAACTCCCTAAAACTAAACCCCACTAAAATGGAAGCTATCAATCTAAAATTACATCTACGCTCCTCCACCCTCCCTGAACCACCCCATCTCACTAGACAATACGTCACTCACCCACTCTCAACGCGTCCGAAACCTTGGCTTCCATCTTGATACCACCTTTTCCCTTGACTCCCATCTTACACATATGCACAAATCCATCCACTACCACCTACATTGCCTCCGCTTAATCCGACGATCCATTCCCCTCGCTATTACCATTGCCTCCTCCTACATCATCCCCCTATTCGACTATTGCAACTCCCTTCTCTTTAACCTCCCTGAATACAAACTACAGCTACTCCAAAACTCTGTAATTAGCTTCGTCCATGTACTTCCCCGTCGTTCTTCTGACTCCATTACACCTCTCCTAAAAAACTACACAGGCTGCCAGTCCCCTACCGCATAAAGTACAAAATCTCCCTGACCATCCACAAAGCTATTCACCACAACTCCCCTGACTACATTGCCTCACTCCTACATCTACACACACCCATCACTCCTCTCCAAACCCGTTCCTCCAACACATTTATCATTACCACTCCCCATATACACAAACGCTACTCTTCCAATATACGCTCCTTTGCCCCAGATAGCTCTCTGCCCTTTACCACCTGAACTCCCTACCCAATCACCTACGAATTATGTTATCATAACAGTTATATTAACAAACACATCAATTCCCTCCTTTAAACGCCACCTTAATACTTATTACCCAACAAACAGTAATAGCAGCATAATAGCAGCATAACAGCATATGCTATAGCCTCAAATGTATATAGACATTTAATAGCAGCATAATGGCAGCATAATAGCACGATATAAACATTTGAGGCTCTATCATATGCTGTTATGCTGCTATTATACTGCTATTACTGTTAGCTGGGTACTTCTCCCTTACCTTCCCTCCCACTCAATAATTCCCTCCCACGGACGCCGTCCGATTATTAATCCGTCGGACGGCCGATTGCTCACGTACTGATGCAGTCCATAAACCAATAATCATTACGATAATCATACTGAGTCAGTATGATACTGAGTATGATACTGAGTCAGTAACTGACTCAGTGACTGAGTATCCCGTAAGATTTAAGTATCTTATTATGATAATGATACTGGAGGAGTAATTATTATATTTGATTACGTTAGTTTAAGCAATCAGGAATAACTTTAGATTTAATAATTACAAACTATATAATACTAACAAATTAACTATTTTATATAAATAAAATACAATATAACCATTAGTTATTATTATAATATATATAATACTTCAATACGTATATATGAGATTTAATTAGTTTATATAAATAACCAGACTTATAATCTAGAGGCTAGGGTGTTAGTCTAAAGATTGAGAGGGCCCGAGTTCAAATCTCCATTTTAGCATTTTATAATTAATTATTTTTATAATTTCATCCATTTTTATAGTGTAATTAATATTTTATCACTTATTTGATAAAACTATAAGTAATATTATAGTATATTTAGTAAAGGGCAACTAATCATAATATGTATCGACTTGAAGAAAGCTTTTGATAATATACACAGGGAAAATTATTATGATACCGAAAACTTACTGGATACTGGAGAACTTAGTGATGGATATTAACGGGAAGCTTCTCATGACTAGACCTAGAAGACGAGGAAGTCAACCAGAAAGTTACAACATTACTCAGTAGCGGGATACCGGTGAAAGAGTAGCTATTAATAACTGTGATGTTTGGAGATATGTCATTGTCCGGGAAACAAGAATCACGAAATAAGCAAGTAAGAAAGCACCTAAACAGATGTATCATGTGTTATATAATGTATATACATACATTCATATCCCTATATATATATATATCTTATTTTCTTATAATGGAATATTCCGTACCGTGCGCATAATGGAACGTTCCATATCTAGCTAACTAGCTAGATATCGGACGTCCCATTATGTAATATGTTTACTGTCTACGGAATCAGGTCGACGCCCGCACTGCGTGCGTGGCCTCCCTGATTGGCTAATGGAACGTGCATCACGCGATACCATGCACCTGTCTGCACTTGGGCATACCGCCCCGTCCCACTACCACGCTTGAATATCCCCCCTTGTCGGCGTCCTCGTCACGCTTCCCCATTTCCCACGTATCTCCCCCTTGTCGGCGTCCTCGTCACGCTCCCCCATTCCCACGTATCTCCCCCTTGTCGGCGTCCTCGTCACGCCCTCCCATCCCCACGTATCTCCCCCTTGTCGGCGTACTCACCACACCCCCCCTACATGCCTACATATATACCTAATAAATATGCAACTACCAACGCCCGTCTTCTTTCTTACTCAACCACATAACATCATGAATATTATATAGTATGTCATTACTAAAGTATGAAACATATTTTCTAATGTTACATTATATATTAATAGTTACGTGATTTTAAAAATAAAGATAACAAATTTATTAATTAATGTTTAGCTAATACTTGCACAATAATTTTATATATAATCGTTGAACCTATACTTGACATATATAAATTATGAATTATTTTAATATACTAAACATACCATACATGTATTATATATTCGCAAATTATATAATTATAAATAATTTAAATTATTTTATATCTGGAAGTTAACTTTTATTTACACAATGTATAATTAAAGAAGTATATACCAAGGTGTATATGGATTATTAGTGATAGGGGTAATAATGATAGTATCGATTGCATGGTGTTCTGATCACTAAGACACAATATTAATTGGCGTATACAGCCAACACTGTAAAGTAAAAGTATTCTGATCACTTTGTATATACTATAGTATAAATATGAATAATAATATAGGATGATTATGTAATAGGTACAATAAAATACATCATTTTTGTTTTTTAGATATGAATATCGTATATAAATACTTGGTTGTTCTCGAGCTACAAATCTTTAAAAAAATATCAAGTTCTCGAGAAATTCAAATATTTTAAGAATATTTTAAAATAATTAACGAAAAAAATTAGATATTAATTAATTAATTATTATTAATAATATATAAATTAATACATAATTATTGTTAATAAATAATAATAATAATTAATTAATAAATTAGAATTGAATAATTAATAATTATTGAAATAATTATTAATTAGTAAATTATAATTGAATAATTATCAATTATTAAAATAATATATGATTAATAATTAATAAATAATTATTAGTAAATTAATTAGTAAATTATAATTGAATAATTAATAATTATTAATATAATATATAATTAATAATACATAATTATTAATTAAAAATAATAAATGATAAATAATTATTGAAATAATATATAATAAATAATTAATAATATATAATTTATTATTATTAATAATAATATATAAATTTTAATAATAATAATTGATAAATAATTATTAATTACTTATTGAATACTTTACTATTCTAATGATCCTATATCTCATTATATTCACCATATAAGGTATATGCTATAGCAGGCCTGCTATATATATATATATATATATATATAAGGACACACTGTCCTCGATAACATTATTCTATTTTAAATATGTTATCATTAGGTAGCATAATAGATAATCAAATTAATAGTGTACATTTTAATGGATATTTTAAATAATTGAAAGAAACTTAAGTTGTAGTAATTACTACATAATTATTTTAATCGGTCATTACCCGAAATGATACCCGAACCAAGAATAAATTTAAAATAAATATTTGAGACCATAAAATATTTCCAAATACCTGAAAATCAAAGATTTGAACCGAACCCAAAAAAAATTTGAGATTTTAAATTTTACAGCACTAGTATATATATATATACAGTGGGTAATATATCTGGATACTAGTGATCTAAAACGAGCCATGTTTTTGTATATTTTTTATAAATATCATATATTTATACTTTATATTGCTTATAAGCAATATAAAGTATACTTGCTTATTTCGGGATTCTTTTTATTGATTTCCGGACAGTTATAGACTTTCAAACATCACAATTCATCATATCCGCTTGAAGTTTAATTTCTCGTAGACCGGTATCACGCTCCAGATTATTTATATATGAATCAGGTGGTTTTCATGCCTTCTAGTTCCATGGGTTGGCTGCCACACAACCAGATGCGAAACTAAAATGTATAAATAATGTACATATAATATATACTTTATATGTAATATAAATACATTTATATTACATAGTATATAGCCACATATTCTATGTAATACATAGCATATAGTTTTATAAAGAATAATTTACTCAAATTGATTTTATATTATACATATTAATTTATAATTAGTTCAATTGATTTATTAGTTAATTTAGTTTTTCTTTACAAAATTTCTAATAAAAAATAAATGTTAACAAAAATTAATAATTATATCTATAAAGAGTTATAAAAAGTTATATATATATAGTTATACCAAAGATTTTCCGAAGGAAAGATATAACACTTACGCGAAATCGTGTAATTCGAATTTGTATACAAAATACCCTGGTGCCACCTATAGCGGGTTACTTTTAAGAACTATGCGTTGTTTATAATGTAAATTCGTATTTAACTATACACTTTTAAAATGTTAAATAATATGCTTTAAATTAATATTTATATGATGAAAACTAAGTGTTCATTACTAATATATAACAAACAAATATGATATTTATGTTTTAAATGCTATAAGTATATATTTAGTAAGTAAAAGTTAATTTATATTGCATGTAATTAATAGAGCAATGAAAACATTGTTGTATGCAAACAGAGCCGAACCTAAATCTATTTCAGTGATTCCGATACTACTGCTAGCAGCGGTTGGGGATATTACTAAATTACGTTGCATGCATAGGGAGTGTTATATCTTTGCTTCGCAAAATCTTTGGTTATACTTTATATATAAAGTATAAATACATTTATATTACATAGAGTATATTACATTGACGCATTAGTGATGTAAATGATGCTACAATCTAAAGAATCGGTGCAGTCTCAGTCTCAATACCTAAAGCATCGATGCAGTCTCAATGTCAAAATCATTGTTAAGTCTCAGAATGGATTACCTAAACCGTCGATGCAGTCTCAGACTCTATAAAATGCATTTCTATTAACTCATGCTTATTAAAAGCAGACGCTATTAAAGGCATCATTTAAATGTTAGTCTCAGTTTTCATGAGATCAATATAATTTTAGTGTCAGAATCATTATTTTGTATATAAAACGATAATAATTGCATTATAATAAATAATACACAATACAAACTATTAGATAAGGCAAATAGAGTGTGAATTGATAATATTCTTAATATATTCATAAAAGCAAAAGTCAAATCAGCCAACTATCAATTGCATAATATTAGAATTATAAGAAAAACAATAACTATTAATACATGTACATTTCTAATTCAAAGCCTAGTTATATCTATATTGGACTATTGTAACATACTTTTAATTAATTTACCTGCTTATCAGTTAATGCCATTAAATAAAATAATTCGATCATCAATGCGTGTATTATATAAATTACCACCAAGATCAATAGATACGATCAGTTTAACTGAACGAATGATACAACACGTAATACTAGTAGGCCTACTATTACCTAATACTATTACCAATTAATTGCCGCATTATTTATAAAGTACTGGTAACTACACATCTTACAAATATATAATGATACTAGTGATTTAAAACGCGCCGAGTTTGAATGATCATTCGAGATGAATCTTCATCGATTTGGGTAATATATTGATTTATAATATCAATATTACCTGAAAGTGATCTAGCATTAATTAGTGTAATAGCAAAGATTTTTTGTAGCAAAGATATAATACTCCCTATCTACGCAATGTAATTAATACTCAGGCATCACACTGCTAGCAGTAGTATTGAAATCAATAAAATAGATTTGGTTTGGTTCGGTTTCCAATAGAAACTTTCTATACAACAATATTTTCATTGCTCTATTAAATTACATGCAATATAAATTAGATTTGACCTGCCATATAGAATTATATAGAATTTCAAACATATATATCATGTTGCTTTGTTATATATTAGTAATGAAATTAGTAATGAAAACTTAGTTTTCACCATATAAATAATAATTGAAAGCATAATATTTTATATTTAAAAGTGTATATTTTGATATGAATTTACATTATAAACTACACATATTCCTAAAAATTGACCGTATATAGAAGGTGCTGTTAGTTTTTGTATACATAATTAAATTACACGATTTCGCATGAGTGTTATATTTTTACTTAGTAAATCTTTAATAATAGAAGTGATTTATCAATGATGGTTAGTCATTTAACAGTGATTGATTTTAAGTAAGTATCGTAAGATCCATTTTTTTGCAGATGATAAGTATTCGTATGTAAATTAAGAATAAATTTCACATTATTTATCAGTTTATTTTGTATAGCATGGTATAAAATATGGATGTGGGTACACATGTATGTATATATATGTATTGTAGATAGGAGAGCATGTATGAATAATATTGTATAGTCATTATCAGTTGTATTATGTAATAGAATGTAGTTTCGTTTTATAAAGTAATTTTGACAAAAGTGGTGTTAAAAGTAATATTTCAAAGAGAAATTAAAAATTGTTTTTGAAATAGAAACTGGATCAATATTTAGATGAGTGAGTTTAGATATGATTATGAGATGATTATATTTATATTGACATTTGAGAATGGGTCCATCGTATATCGTCAGAGCATCCCTGATTGACCGGTATGGACGCATATGTAAATCGATATGCGATATAACAGTTTCGAGGTATGATTCCTGTGAATGTTTTCGTCGTATTCTTGTTCACTTTTACCAAATATGCAGATTTCATTGATGACGATGGTACCAGGACAGTATTCTAGTATCATGTCCATCAGTTCCTGGAACAAGTATTGACTTATATTTAGACCAAATTGAAATAGAGTAAATACGTATCTACCAAATATACAACTAAATATAGTTAGGTAGCTTGAGAGTTTAAGCCATAAAACTAAGCCACAAAACAAACAAGGTCCATATTCAATATTCTCTATGTAATCATAGTCTAGGATATTTACTTAGCTCCTCCCATACCTAATAATATATGTTTACAATTCAATTCACTCGCTCGCCACCGCCTGCTATTTTTCTATATATTTTGAACACAAATTATCGTTATTTAAAGAGCTCATATGATTATATTTTTTAATATCTGCGGCTATAACTTAGTTATTACATTAATCTTTATTACATATATTATTTATATGTAACTAGTAGTATACATTTAATGTAATTTTAAATATTAAATGTGATTATAAAATATAATAATAATTAATATGATTTATGATATAAGTTATTTTGTATAAATTTCGGGAATCAGAGTTACAGTAGCAGATATTTAAAAATATAATCATCTGAGAATTATAATAGTGATAGTGGCTGATCTAAATAGATTACAAAATTGTTTATAAATTTTATATATTAATATTAATTATAATTCGAGTGTAAACATATATATATATATTAATAAATACTTTACGACATAGTTATCTGATAATTAAGTTATAATATTGATAAATATATTATTAAATATATTAGAATAAAGTATGCCTGCAAAAGGGTATAATGAATAAATATAAAACACATAATTCAGGAATATTATATTCTATAGAATAATATTGACAAATATATTGCGAAAATGCGTATAAATTTATATGTTCATAATTATTTGTACTACATACTATGTAGTACGTACCTAATTATCATTGTAATTATAATAATTATGATAATTATACAATTTTGAATTTAAATATACAATTTAATGTAAAACTATAATATAATTTATTATAATTAAATGTAGTTACTACAATAGTATATATATAGTATATTATATACTATATATAATTATATTATATTTAATATATTATAATTATATATAGTATATAAGCTGTATACGCACTGACGGGAATTTTATTTTAGAAAAAAAAATAATTTTAATTCTTACAATGTATCATATAGTTACTACTTTGATAAGTTAACTTAAATTATAAATAGTAGATTATATTCTTATATTTATGTATTGAAATATATATTTAACACATCTATAATATAAATAAATAAATCAGATTTATTATTTCATGTTGTAAATCATGAAATAATGGAGAAGTTAATAAACAAATGTATTTGTTTTTTTTTTGCGAGAACTTCCCAAATAAATATTTAATATCATATTAGATTATTTAACCTAGTAACCGTTGAACTAAATATAAATATCATATTTAATATGGATGAGTATTATTCATTGAATATATAAATTATAGGTGATTATTATAATAATATTATATCATATTAAATATAGTTAAAATTATAATAATATAACAATGAAATATATACATAATATAAACGAAAAGTTATTATCCTAATAATTATTATTATAATAGTAATTTAATACATATATTATATATTGAAATAAAATTGCCGTTAGTCCGTTGCAACCGTATATAATTAATAGTTATAATATACTATATTATATTATATATATAATATATAATAAATTATATAATAATTATATTATTTTTATATAATTTTAAATTAAATTGTATATTTAAATTAAAAATTGTATAATTATAATTACAAGGATAATTAGGTACATACTACATACTATGTAGTACTAATAACTATGAACATATACATTTATACGAAATTTCGCAATCTATATTTCAAAATAATTTTGAACCGAAATTGTTAAAATCTTCGGATATACAATGTATATCATATTATATCATATCATATACATTGATAGTTTTAAATTATATATTATATATATATATATATATATATTTAATCAAACATTGTATAATGATCATAATTATTATAATACAATTACAATTGTAATTATTATAATAATAATAATTATAATTAAATATAATTAAATATCGTATATACGCAATAAGACCGTAAGAAAAATAGTGCGTAATTAAATACAATTTTAAATTGAATTTTAATCAAATACACATGATACAGTAGTTATTTATCTATTTACATTATTTATAATTATTTATACATATATAAAAATATATATGATATATTTATTATACTAACATAATTCATAACGTATGTATGTATGTCTTAAATAAATAATAATTTAAAGAAATACACTTGAGTAATATTATTAAAATATCTAGGTCAATATGGGTCAATATTTTATTAATTTTAACAAAGATTGCAGAATATTTATAATATTCATGATCTGGATCTGATAATATATATATCCGCTAGGATAGATATATATATTTTTAATGTATTAAATTAATTAAAAATATATATTTTAAAATATCCATTTTATGATTATATACAAAATATGCAGAATTATAAATAACAATATTTGGTCATGTCAGAAATATAATATATATCCATTTATGATACTAAAAAGTGACTTTTATACGTGTGCCTTTAAAGTGGTCTTAGGACATATACGAAATATATACGACCTACTTTTTAAGTATCATTTAAGTGACCATTTTATATACAATCAAATTCATGTAATGTGTATATTGTTAAGTAAGTGAATATTTATAAGATTGTAAAATTTCATGTAATGAAATCATATATTTAATAGTGTATTTATACCGTGAAATAGAGAGGACCTCATTCGGGGGCCTCTATATTCACTGGTCCTATTAGGTGGCTGTGAATGTACATATGTGCGTTTATGGTGGCAAGGGCCCATGTATATATATATATATATATATATATATATATATATATGGTATATACCATTACAATTTAATATAAATATATAAATATTCAACTATACATATTAATAAATATTTATTTATTTTATAATATTAATATAAATATATATATATATATATATATATATATATATATATATATATTTAAGGATTATATTAAAAATGTAATATAGATACAGAATTCAATACTTTAAAAGATCATTGGAAATTTAGTGATAACACCGAAACCATAAAAGTTAATACTTATGTTATACATTATGCTTTATATATTTCTATATATTTTGTTTATCATAATTAAAATAATAATATTAAATTTTCAAAGACAAATTTCTATATATTTTTTTAATATATTTAATTATTTGTAATATGTTAGACATTGATGTTATTATCTTTATTTTATATATATAGGGGTATTAAATTAATCAATAGAGTTAATAAAAATTGTAATACTTTTAATATCAAAAATATAATATTCATGATAACTTAAAATTAATGTTGATAAAAAGTTAAAGGTTTATACTGTATTAAAAATGTAAATATAATAATAAAATATCTATTATTTTATTACAATAAGTATGTATATATTTATATACGTTATCAATTACTGAATAACTATTATACAGTTATATATAAGTTGTATTATTTATATTATATAACTTATGGTGTGATACAAACTGGTCATTTATAAAATATGAAATAATATTAATTCTATTAATTCTATTAATTCTACCCATTTTATCGTATTTTATTAAAAACTATTATAAAATATGCATTAAAAAACAAAAATATAACACTATTTTATTCAAAAATGTATTCCAAATATTATAAAACATAACATGACATAAACATGTAAATAAACAAAAGTTGTATATCCACGAGTAAGAAATTATAATAATATTAGAACAATTATTATAAAATATCTCACGAATTTTTTAAATAAGTTAAAAAGGATTTGTATACTAACTATTTATATAATAGTAACCCCATTGAACTACGGGGTAAATTTCAAATTTATTAATTTAACAAATCCTATACAAAAATGCCATTCAAAAATATCACTCCTCAATATGCATGAAAACTAAATTAAAGATGACATAAAAGCTAATAAATTTAATAATCACTTAATTAAATGGTTGGTAAATTAGATAAAAACAAGTGCTCGCCTAATACTTATTGTAATGACTACCTTAAATATAGTAAGTAGTCTTCATTATTTGTATATCCTATTATAAAAATAAAATAATATAAAAATAATCACAACATTATACAGTTTATTTGTCTCCAGATTACTCTCTATCTTTGATTGTCATAGCATAATTAATAGTATTATTTGGTTTTCTGAAATGCCTATATATCCTATGCTATAGAAAAACTTCAGGATATTATTTGTAATACTTTAATCTCTAATTCAAAATATTTTGGAATATTTGTGACTTAAATAATATTTTACATAGTCAACTATTAAATACTCATATCAATATATGCATTTTATGATATAAGACTTTTTTATATTTAGATTTATATATTAGAGACATTACTCAATATATAACTTAAAATAACTATAGGTTCAATTTCATCTTAAATGTCCTATACGTGATGTCATTCAGTGATCTATTATTGAACCGTTCTTTTTTATTTTATTTATAAATGACATGCTTATCTCCTCCATTGATAATAATTTTATACTACTAGACGATAAAACACATATTATAATTAATGGTTCTACAGAAAATACATTTGAAAGTAAAATATAGTTAGCATTCGATGATATAATTAATAATTATAGGTAGTGCGAATAAATTACCAAGTAACATTATTAATGATCACTGCATGCCTTTTTTAAATGATAAACAATGTAATATAGTAAGAACAATAAACATTTAGTTCGAATATATGAAAAGATTTTCCTTGGACTAATTATCGATAGTTCATAAAACAGGACATTTTATTTTCAATTCCTTAGAGTAAATTATTAATAATCTTTTTTTAAATATTTTTTTAAAATAAAATTAATCAAATATGATACATTTCTAAATAAATTAGTTACATATATAATGTTATAGAAAAACTATTACCTATTATGTATATACTTTTTTAGAAGATTACTAAATAGTAATGCGATATATTAATATTAAAAAAGTAAAATAATTAAAAGACTTATGGTTTATATAATCAATTTTCATTCCATATTCATACCATACATATCTATACATATTTATCAGCTTAGTAATTTTCATAAATATCTGTACACATATGTATTTGATTATATTTATTCTATGTACTTTTATTTTATTTATTTAATATATATATTTGTGTATATATGCGTTAATTTATTTATAAAATTATATCTTATATTAATTATTAGATATTAGTTAAATAATGTACCAACTAATATATACTGTATGTGTAATTTATAGAATAAATCATATATATACTATTTGACTTATTTTTAATTTAAATTCAAATATTGATTTTTAATTAAAGTAAATTATTTGTATATTTCATCCTATTTATAATTGAATATATATTTTATTTAATTTAATTGCATTATTGCATAATATATTTATTTGATTTAATTCTTAAATTATATATTTATAGTATTTATATGCGCATTAATGTATATATGCATTGATTTTTGTATTTGTATTTATATATATATATATATATATATATATTATTTCAGTTGTATGCACATTAGCTTCTGATAGCATATAATATATAATATATATATATATATATATATATATATTATTATTATATATTATCTTGTGTTTCCTGTTGTAGTATTCTTCATTATGGTTGTATTCATGCTGCTGGTATTTTAACATCTTCGTGGAATACTAGTAAACCTATACCAAAATATGCTATTTATTTATTTGAGTGTGATCATTTCTCTGTTACTTATAAATTATGCAATATTAATAAAAAATATATATTACTTACTTCTTTATCTAAACAAATTGAAAACATTAATGATTTTTTAATTGATAATTATTTATCAAAAAAACTTGAAGAATTAAATAATAAATTTGAAACTAGAAATTAATCATTTTCTGATATTGTCGAACAATAACAAACCAATTTTCTTAATTTAATGTGTTAAATAATTCTAGTTCACTTAATTCTTCTAGTGTTAATGAATTAAACAACACTGTTATAACTGATTTTAAGATTGATAATAATGTCATGGCTGTGATTGAAAATCTACCGAATTCAATTAATTATCCTCTTTATTTAAAATCACTTTTTAGTTATCTGGAAATAAATTAATCTACTATTAGTTATGTTTCCTTTATAAATAAGATAGCTATAATATATTTTTCAAATATATATGCAAAGAATAACGTTCTTTCAACTAGATCTATGTTTTATTATTTTCAACTGATTTATATATTTTTGTGTATTTTGGTATTTTATATTTTATTTACACAATTGAGAACGTCTAACGTTATTGTTGTGTCTAAATAAAATTCATTCATTCATTCATATAATGTACACCATAAATGAATATATATATATATATATATATATATATATATATATATATATATATATATATATACACACGTATTACTAATTTATAGATACCTGATAAGAGAAGACCATATCGTTAGTATATAGTATAAATATATAAATAAACTCTATTTGTTGTATGCTCGTGAATAAATAATTACAAACCAGATTATGCAATCTATTCTCTACATACGAATATGTTAACACGAATAGGTTGAGAAATTATTGCGGAAAAACCGCATAAAATATATGAATAATTAATTAAGTAACTTGTTTCCAAGTGATGAACTGTAATAACAAGTTTATTTACAGCATTCATTGACACGTTTCTACATTAACATCAAATTGATCAGTGTATCCAAGTCATATTATAATAGTTGATCTGTGACAGATCATCTGTCCATATATTAGCAGAATGTCTTCGGGAATGTCTAATATTTGTTGATTTCCATAGTAGCACATCAATAACTAGTTTAATTTGTCTTCTCCAGCAGTATCCTGCGAATTGAATTATTTGTTAACCAATTGAACATGTGATTCTTGGAATATTATCATAAAGCTCATTGTTTATCATATCCTATATTCAATACACATCCAGGGAGGTTCATAATATGGTCGTGTAGGTACCTTTGATCTTTTACTCCAATGCGTATATCAATGTTCAGATAATACTCCATATACTAAAAAATAATCGATTGTTACTCTGATGATATTTCTCTTCACATTTGTTGAGAGTCTAGATTTTCATATATTAGTCATCTGGTTTAATAAATACCAATTTTTCAATTCTTACGAGTATATCATTTTATGTAGATTTTATGTATCCACCAAGGTATATAAAATATTTAACTTGCCTGATATTTTCATCGTTCTGGTTATTCATGACATCTATCATAGTATGATTTTGATTGAATAACATGTAGGAACATTGAATAACATTGAGAAACATTGAATAACCTATTTGGTTTAGTTGAATTAATATGAATTCGAATTTTGTAAGCGGACTTTTTATGCTATGTAATAGAACGTTTTTTTTACTTAGGCTATATGTAGTAATGGCTATATCATCTGCGAATCTATATCTGCTATGTTAACTGGATCTTATATTGTGATATTTCTTTCAGTAATTGTCAAGTCTAGTTCTGAATTACAATCAATGTATTTTGTGAGTACGTAATCAAGGCAGATTATAAACAAAAATGGCACGGTAGTATCTTCTTGCAGAAAACCGGTTGTAATCTCAAAGAATGTAATATTTACATGAGGTGATCTGATCATTGGGCATATTTTAATATATAATATCATTATAACGTTAATAACTTTTATTAGGATACCATAGGCGATAATTATGTCTCTCATTTTATTTCTGTCAATTGAATCAAATTCGTTCGAGAAAATATAAAAAGTAATAAAGTAGGTAAATTCTTCTATTTAACTCCTTCGATTACACGCCGTGCAGTTAGTATTTTACCGATTGTAGATTTGTTATTTTGAAACCATTTTGACTATTCTAAGAATATCGTCTGTTTTCAATAATGTTCTATTTAATACAATACATTATAGATATTCGCGGGATTTGTGTACATTTTATCCCACTGTATTTTTTAATAATATCTATGTTTACTTTATTTTGAAATGCTAGTAAATATCTTTATTCCATTTTAATAGGATCCTGATTGTATACACTGTGGAACAAGTTTAATAGTATGTTTTGTAATTCTTCTAACTTCTAGATTTCTGTTAGTATTTCGTGTAAACTTACAGATTTGCCTTAGATTTAATGATCCTAATATCATTATAGATTTCATCAGAAGTGAAAGGCATTTTATTGATTTCTAATTCAGTGTACAATTCTTACGATTTCTTTATTTTCTATAATTCGTGGGAATTCATTCAGTAATTATGCCATAGTTGCAACCATTCTTCATTATTTCTCGCTTTAATACTTGATCTGTATAATAGTTGTATTTCTTTTACCTGTTATTTATTCCAAGCCATTGACAATTTTTGATTTCTTACAGCATATTGTATTTCATGTATTTCTGTGGATGTATTAAGATTATTCTTTTTCATTAGACATTTCAAGTTTCTTTGTTGACCTCTTGAATTTTCTGATGCTTTCCATTGTTGTTAACATATATATAATATATGGTTAAATATTGATCAGCTAGGTCCAAGTTGATCTCAGTTTTAAAAAAATAACTTGTATTAAACTGGGATATAATAATCCAAGTTGCAACTAGTTAAATATGGATTAGCTAAATCCAAGTTGATATCAGTTTAAAAAAATAACGTGGATTAAACTGTGATATAATGATCCAAGTTGCAACTAGTTAAATATTGATCAGCTAGATCCAAGTTTATCTCAGTTTAAAAAATAACTTGTATTAAACTGGGATATAATGATACAAGTTTCAACTAGTTAAATATTGATCAGATAAATCCAAGTTTACACAACCTAGATCCAAGTTTGGACTAGATTCCCCCAATGTCCCAGTTAGATCCAAGTTAAATATGAGTATTGAATACTGGGATATATTATATTTAATATAATGTATATACTATAGTATGCACTGTATATACTATAATATATATTATATTACATAAATATAATATTACATATATGTATATAATAATAAGTATATTCATTTGTATATGTAAAATACATATATTAACATATCCGAATATTATATCTGCATTGTGACAAGTACCATATAGTACTGATACTCTATTTTCAATATTCAAACATGACAACTATTTCATTTATTATCTCACATTTATTAACTTTAGAATCTGTCTTTTACTGTGAAAATTATACATTTTTATTATGATAATGATGCTTTCACCAATGCTTTAATAATAAAGGTTCATTGATATATTACCAAAATGTAAATGGAGTAGTTGAATTAATGTGCATATCCTATGAAACATAATAATGGAGGCAATTCATAGACTCATCACATAAAAATTGAAAATTTGTATTGCACTATAATGGTAATACTATTGTATTACTCATGATTACTTCTCCTGTAATATTCGTTACAATTGACAGAAAGATATAGTAACATGTATATTATACTTAATTAATTACAATACAATGGTCATACTTGGATTATATGTGGAGACTTAAAGGTTATATTGGTAATTTTGGGATAACAAACAGTATACACAACATATCCATTCTGTCTCTGTTTATGAGATATTCATGCCTGTGCTAATACTATTACATAATGTGATTTGTCATTTAAGAGCATTTTTTAAATTTATTTTAGCCTGGTTCATATAGGGCTAATTCATGATCGCGTATTAATACGTATTAATAAGCGATAAATAAGTTTTTATCTAATTTATCATATGGTATTGAAATATGGGGTAATATTTATAATTTTAATTTAAATGTATTAAATATATCACAAAAAAAATAATAATAATAATTAAAAAATATTATTGAAAATTCAAAATTACCATTACTAAGATTATCACATATATTAATTTTATTTTATAATAGTAACATTTTAAACTTGATGATCTTATAACTTTTAGAAATATTTTAATTATATATAATCTGTTAAATAATAAATATGTTAACGATATAACTG
Source organism: Osedax fenrisi (assembly GCA_964019155.1). Lineage (NCBI taxonomy): Eukaryota > Metazoa > Annelida > Polychaeta > Sabellida > Siboglinidae > Osedax > Osedax fenrisi. Next base: position 12,650,392 of record OZ025244.1, on the reverse strand, counting down.
ATTATTGTTAATTTAATAGAAATAAAACAAAATTTATTTTACCACTAATGAAAACTAATAGATTTCAAAATACAATATTTTTCAAAGGACCTAAACTTTATAATTCAATAATGTTTAATAATATTTTAAAAACTATTACAATTACTCATACTCTAAAACTGAAGAAAGTATTAAAATCATTTTTTATTAAACAGTATTATTAATTTTTTAATAAATATTAATTTTTATAATAATGGTAAATATTTTTTTTTAATCATTTGAAAACATTTACACATTTTTATTATAAACATTATTAGAAAATTTAAATTATATACAGTGTTAAAAATATAATATTAAAAAGTATAAAAACTAATATTAATAAAAACTATAAATAGGATTATAATATTTAAGAAAAGCAGTTTTAAAATTATAAACATGTTTGCACTACAGTAAAAATGATTTAATTTATTGTATATTATTTTATTTTCATTCTTCTTTTTTATTCATATTACACTATCGTGATATCATCCTATTGCATTTTTATGAATATTATATAATAATCAATTATTTATTTAACAATATTAATTTTTATTTAAACAGTATTAAAATATATGTCATATTGTTAGTAACAATTATTTATTTTTCTCTTTCTTTAATATTTAACTTTGAATGCCTATTCCCGAATCAAAACTTTTATTTTTATTATCTTTATCATATTTATTTATATCTCCTTTATAAATGTAATTTTATATTTTATCTTTATTTAAAATATTAAATTTTTATTATTTTCGTATGTGATTAATATTTTATTTAATAATTTTTCATTGTTTTTTGTATTACTATGCTTTTATTATTATTTTTATCATTATTTGTATGTTATTATTTTATTTCAATGAAAATTATGATATGACATTGCACATACAGTTAGTAGGTTTCGAATCAATAAAGCTGATCGCTTTCACTGATCCTCCTTAAACTTTGTCTATAAACTGAATTCATTCATTCATATATATGCTTTTATATATATATATATATATATATATATATATATGCCATTTATTATATGCTTTATATTATTATTATTAATATATATATATATATGTATTTACTTTAAATATTTATAAATTGATTTAATTAAATCTAATCTTAATTTAGTAAGAGAAAATAAAGTATATTGCAGATCATGTCGAATACAAAATGTACAAGAAGGAATTACCTATCCTTGTTTAAGAAATTATATAAGTTAGATTATTTATTTATATTATTATTGTTTTATGATAAATAATTGTATTATTATTATCAACATACCGTTATTATAAATATTTTAAAATGATAAAGGTTAATGAATATTATAAAATTTTATCTATAATTAAATATGATATTAAATAATATAATTAAATAAATTCCCATATATCGAATATTACTGAACATTTTTTTATGGATATATCCATATATGGATCTCTATTTATAAATAATATAAATATAATTATGAATATTATATAATATATATCATCAATTCATTAAATGAAGTTAAAATATAATATGATTATATTATAATAGAATCAGAATTTGAGTTATTTTTTATATTATACTTTAAAAAATTAACTTTATTACTTAAAAAATATAAATATTGTATTCAAATTATGATTAAATATAATGTATAATATATTTCTGATTATTATTATTGATTCAGAATTGTATATGAAATTATGCACATTAGTTAAAGAAGTTAATTATGGGAAAGAAAGTAATCGAATATGGAGAGTGTCCGAATATGGAAACTCTCGGTATCTCATAAACAATAAATCCTACAAAAAAAATGTATAATGACTAAAATATTCATAATTATATAAAAAGTCTTAATAATAATTTTATATTTTTTAATTATCTAATTAAAATAGTGTTAAATATCCAATAAATTGATTTTTGTTTTACTTTTTAAATTTACGAAAAAAATGTCAACTTAAAACTTTCTCAAGAATATACAAATATATCGATATAAAACATATTATGTATATTATATACATTATATATATAATTTCTATATTTGTTATCAAATATTAATTAAGTTATAAGCATATATCCAGAGGTTATTATATTTTTTAATTATCTAATTAAAATAGTGTTATATATCCATTATACTGATTTTTGTATTACTTTTTAAATTTACGAAAAAAATGTCAACTTAAAACTTTCTCAAGAATATACAAATATATCGATATAAAACATATTATGCATATTATATACATTATATATGTATATACAATTTCTATATTTTTTATCAAATATTAATTAAGTTATAAGCATATATCTAGAGGTCATATACATTCATATATCTTAATACGGATACCTATAACCAATCAGCGAGTATTGTTTGAACTATTCTGAATTTCATAATAATCGCGTGCGTTATATATTAATACTACCAATTAAGCTAAATCTAAAAATGTTATTATGTAGATACTTAAGTTGTATTGTTAATTAATAAAATAATAAAAATTAATAAATTAATTACTAATTAAATTTCATTAAATTATTCATAAAATTAATTATAAATAATATAATTGTAATTTATCTGATTTGTTTATCAATAATTAGTAATATATAGTATCTAGTGGTATATATAGTGTCCGTATTATAACAAAGGGTGTCCGAATTCGGACATGGGTACAGAATATAGACATATCCGTTATCTATGAAATAAAAAGATTAAATATAATTTTAAAATTACAATAATATCTATAATCATATAATATTAATGTATATTGTAATTTTTGAATACAAATATTAAGTAATAAAATTGTAAGACCATTTATTGTGAAAGTGTCCGTATTAGGTTACTTAACCCTAGATATAAATATTATATTGAAATATAATTCAATAAACTAATATGAAAATTATTTAATTGGAAATGTATTAATGGTGAAAATAATATAACAACATAAACATAATATTATATAACCAAATATATTAAATATTGATACTATATAACTATTTATAATGCATTATTATATTTTAAAAATATACTATTATTTATTTATAAATCCTATATATATATATATATATATATATATTTGTGAGTGAGTGTATAATAATGAGTTGTCGAAATAGGTTAACTTTTATAAAACTATCAATACAAAAAACCATACACTAATGCTGTTAAAAATATACACAACATAATTGAATATTACAATATAACTATATGCAAACCTCCACGTGTCATGGCATAATCAAAAATGAAATCATATTATTAAATCCAATATAATTAAGATTAAAATATTGCGACAGTTTATTGGTCCAACAAATTCTATTAAAATAAAATAAATAACATTAAATAAAAAAACCCAAAAATCAATATTTACGAAATCAACATTTATACTTTATAATTATTATATAATACACAATAACAAAATAACTAATTAACAATATATAATAATCACTTAAAAAAACTACATTAAAAAATAGAAGACTTTACATATAGCCTGTTTCATATATATATATATATATATATATATATATTAAAGTATAATACATGTACTATATTACATCAATAGGTGGAGATTATACTATAAAAGAATGTCAAGGAGTATGTGCTGTTATTGTAACTTTTGATGCCATTAAAAACACGATGGTATTGTATATTATATTAATAATATACAATAATATACAATACTATAAATATATAAATTATACTGATTAACATTTGAATACAAATTTGAAGTCTGTATTCTATTAACTGATATTGTAAGTTTTTTCATATCTGAAAAAGTTATTTTATTATTTCATTTTAAAAATAGGAAAAATATTGTAAAACTGCGTATTATTTTATTTTTGTCAATAGTATTTGGTATATTTTAATATATAATGTTACAAAATAATAATATTCATAGTTAATATTATAATAATAATGATAAAGTATACATACAAGATTTTTCACTGATTTTACTTTATATCCCTTTATACACTCCAACATAAATCAGCTACTATGTTTATAGTTACTTTCCATCGACATCAACACTTCATTTCGCTATGTTATGACGACCTTAATATCCTTACTGTTCACTATAATCGCCATAGTTATAGAAAAATAGTATAAATGTGAAAATAATTTGTTATAGAAATACGAGCACCGAGATCTCTAAAATACAGAAGCAATTCATGCACATTATTTATATATTTTGTACTACTATAAAGCTACTATATAGCATATTCTATACTATAAGACAATGTTTAATATTGACCTTAAAGGCAACCAATCTCTTAGTTCATTATCACTTATATACAAATCAAAATTATTGTTGTTCGTTAACCCCCACATTATTGGTCCATTAACAATTGCCGCCTTAGTTATATTCATTGATATATAGAAATATGTATTATAAATGAACAAAATACTGCCCCTAATAATGCAATGTGTTTTATTATGAATTATACATTAATCTAAGCTTAGTGTATAATCGAGGTAATAAACTATTATTACTTATTACACCATTTATTATTTAATAATGTTCGCGACTTAATATTGTGCTATCTAAGCTATACATAAGCATTAACTGGACATTAACGTTGTATAATATAATTAGCATATACACAACTAGACCATAAATAGATAAAGTATGCTTATAATGTAAAGACAAGAACAAAATGGCGTATTTGCTTTTTAGTATCCTGGCTCGTAACAGTTATTTATAACATGTATATGACTTAATGAGTGATACATTTGTATTCAAATGCTAATGATGGTTCAATAGATAAAAATAAAAATAAATATGTAATCATATATATATATATAGATATATTGTGAATTTATAATGAATATTATATATTTATATTAATTGTATTATAGATATATTATTATTGTATTATTATATACATTTTTACTGTGTTACAATTAATATTAATCTTTACTATTAATATTATTATAGATTCAATTAGTAAAAAGATGTATTAATAAAGAAAAACTGTATTATATCAGAGATATAGATACTTTTGATAAAGGATTTGCATTAAACCACGTTACAAGTTATAACATTACATATTAAATTATGTATTATATAATATACATATTAATTAATATTAATACAATTATATTATTATTATTTATTTACATTAGTAAATTATATTATATATATATATGATTGACACATGTATATAATAATATCAGAGTTTGGTTGTTGCGAATGAACAAATTGTATCGAGGCATTCATCAATTTTTAGATCAACAGGAGTAAATAATATATTAAATTAAAATAATATAAAATAAAAATAATAAAAAAACATATACATATTATACATGTATTAATAAAACATAATAATAATAATATAATAGTAATAAATTAAAATAATATTATAATAAATATATTATATCATTAATAATCATAATAATAAATAAATAATATTACTTAATTTCATTTTTTATTTACAAAATAATATGCTGTATTAGACAAACATTTTATTTATAATGAATATAACTTTATGTATATATATACTACAGTATGTTTCTGAATTATATATTTATTCGATAAACTGTATTATATAGTTTAAAGTATACTTTAAAGTGTATATATATATATATATATATATATATATACTTTAAGCTATACAGTATAGGTAATGGAATATATATATACCATATATGGTATATTGTCGTTATTAGTATATTGTTATTGTTGATTGATAATTTATTTAAGCAAATACATAGTCGAAAATATAATCGAAAGTATAAAGTATAAATATTTGCTAACGATAACATACGTTATAGAAATAAACAAAAAACAATACGAAATTAAAAAATTAAAGGAATAAAAACGATTTACAGTTACCGTAAAAATAAACGAAAAACAATCGAAAGTAGAAATAAATCATATATTTAAAATAAACGAAAAATAATCGAAAATAGAAATTGATTGATTGATTGAGTGTATATTTAGACATTTAAATAAATAATAAATGATTTCTCAAAAGTGTATATATAGAATACAAATAATAAAAGTAGGTAAACAATAAATACCATTAATAATAATATAATAAAATAGAATAAGCCGTACGGAAATTAATAAATAAAATAATAATGACAAACAATATTAGTATTTCAGGTTCCCACCTAAGATCAATTGTTGTATATATTTCATAAATGTTTTATGCGATTTTATGGATCAATATAGGGTGGGAGTGAATTGCAAAGCTTAGGACCAATATAACTCAGTGCTCGAGTATTCATTTTTGAAGGACGGAGAATAGGGATAGATGAAATAAAGTAAAAATAAACGAAAAATGATCAAAGTAGAAATAAAAGATAACGTAAAAATAATCGAAAATATAAATGAAATACATTATTTTGTAAGTGACATCGAAATATTCAGTTTCTACTTTAACTTTATAGAATTCTTCTTATCTTTGTACACTGTAATAGTAATATATAATTAGTTATATAGTTTAATATTTAAATGATAATTGTTATTGTTATTTTTATTTTTATTTGGTTGAGTCCTTTCATCCCATCCAGGAACTTAGATGAACTTTACACTTATAACCATTATGGCTTTAAAATCCCTTCGAAATCCCGCTATAATTTTCAAAATATTTAGAAAACATTCAAATGCATAAAACTATTGACTTAATAGTTTTGACTTAAAAAAATATAATCTAATAATACAAATTTTATTTTCTTCATTTTTTTTTAATTACTCCTATTATAAAACAAATGTATTTTATAAAAAAAAGTCAATGATATTATAGAATGAAGTATTATTACAAATGCGAAAAAATGATGTAAAAATATTTCAAATATTTCAAGTTAGATAGTTTTTAAAACTAATCATTTAAGGCATCCATGGTTTTAAAGAGAGCCCAGAATTTTTGTATACACAATTATCTAAGATCACTTCTAAATAATATAAGATATTAAGACACATTTTATAAAATTAATTAACGGACGAGGCTCGAACCCGTGTCCTACTGCTTGTATTTATCACGCATTAGCTAACTTAACCACACAGGCAGTTAACTAATACGGTACACTGTTAAAAAAAACCCTTTAGTTTTCGTGAAATAAACCCTTTAATCGATGACCGTTTAATGAAAGGGTTTGGTAACCTTTAGTTATGCCGTTTTTCGAACTAAAGGGTTTGGTAGAATAAATTACAAACCCTTTAGTTACGCATTTATTATACTAAAGGGTTTCGTGCGAATATCCACTAAAGGGTTTGAAACCCTTTAGTTAAGCTATTTTTATACTAAAGGGTTTCGTGAAAATATCTAATAAATGATAGAATTTCATAAAATATTATTGAATTGATTATCAGTTGTATTTTAATTTGTATTATTATAATTAATTAAATAATTAATTAATTAAATATTATAATGTTTTAAATGTTATGTTATACATAATATTTAATAAACGTATAATTGTTATATATCCAATATTGAGTATTTAATTAAACATGATTTCCAATCGTATCATCTTAATTAATATACTTAATTTCCAATGTAATACAAAGGTCTGGTTTACCTAATTCGAGTTAGGTAATTATAAAATTTGAATAGAAATATTGATTATTTATTAAAATTTCAATTTTAAAATAACATTTTATTTATATAATGACGATTATTACCTTAAATATAAAATAAAAATAATAATTGATTACTAATTTTTATTAGGGTATAATTAAATAAATATTTTAAAATAGAGAAAATTTTATAAAATAATATAGTTTTACTTAGAATAATTAATAATGTTGGCATAATAATTGTGTATATAATAATTATTCGAATCACCACTATGAATTTCGTGAAACCCTTTAGTATCTACGAAATACGATTAAAGGGTTTTGTTTAGCGAAACCCTTTAGTTATTTATATTTTATAAAGTAAAGGGTTTTGAAAGCTATTATATTAACTCATAAATAAAAACCCTTTATATATGCAAATTTAAGGTATTAAAGGGTTTCGACAAACCCTTTAGTTATATACGAAATACAAGTAAAGGGTTTGGTAAATAAACTGAAACGAAACCCTTTACTTATTGATATTTTATAAAGTAAAGGGTTTTGAACGCTATTATTTTTAACAGTGTATGTAATATGCCAAATCCTCGATAATGATTGACGATCCTTTTTAAAATTTCCATTATGATCGTGATAATGAAATATATAATAATCTAGATTAGTTATATGTAATAATTTTAAAAATATGTGTTATATAATAACTTATATCACATCATATAAATAATATAAATAAATTAATTATATATTATTTAAAATATGATAAAATACTACATTATTATCTTTTATAATATCTGATATGTTAATAGAATCATTAGTTATTAAACGTACTAATTTATGTTGCCCATATAGTCTACTTGTTACTTCTACAAAGTATTAGGAGGTAAATAATTAGTACTTAAATAATATGTATACTTAGTATAAAATTGAATGACTATGAATTTATCAATTATATATTATTTAATTCTAAATGGTTGAATATTTCTTAAATATCTTTAGGAATATAAAATGATTCTTAAATATTCTATGTTAAACTAATTGTTTTGAGAAAAAGTGTTTTGTTCTAAAAGATTTTAAAGAAAAATGTTTCGAGTTATTTGAGACTAATATAAAATAAATAGTACAATCTATAGAGTTATTGTAAAGTTCAATCATATTGGTTTCATCAGATATAATGGGGAATACGTATAAATCAACTTTAACAATTAATTTATAAACTTCTTTAAAATATATTTTAAAATATGTATTCGTAATAATTAATTTTTATATTACGTTTATATTCATTTATTATTCTATTTATTTTTTTATATTTAATTTGGTTTTAAATAATACTAAAGTTATTTTTGTTGTTTAAATTATAATCCAATAATAAGATTACTAATTGTATTATAATCAATGTACGTTAGTAAAATAGTAAACATACATGACTAATAAGTGTATTTCATTACTAATAATGTATATATAATATATTTTATTATTATTATTTGTATTTTAAAAGTTGTTACTTTTAATATATTATTTTAATAGTGTTTCAATATATTATTTAATTGGATTGTATTGCTTATTTTAACACCAATATGGTAAAACAATTACCCTCACTGGTGTGGAAACAAATAAATTAACAACAACAAATAAACAAAACATTCAAATAAAAACTGAATATACAAATAAAATAGCTAAGTAATAAATAAAATTAGGATCACGATCAACATTAATAAATATGTTAATTTAGACAGTCTTTGAGACAATACGCAAAAGTACTCGGTGACTTCAATTAACGTAAGTAGTACGGCAGTATATTCCATCTGGCAGTCGCAATTCTAGAGAAAGAGCAGACTGCATTGCATCCATTTGGCAGCTTGAGTAGAGTAGCATCAGAAGAACGCAGATTCTGGAGAATCTGACGACAAACAATCAAGCCACGTAGATATCCAGGTCTGTCTAGAATTAACTTTTTATGCATTAAGCATAGTAATCTAAATTCACACCGTTTTTTAAACGGTAACCATTTCATATTATGTTGGTACATGTCAGTTAAAGAGTGCTCGTATCGATTAAGCCTATGTATTAATCTAACAGATGATCGAATAATTTGGTCAACTTTTTTTAGCTTCATTGTTCTTAATACCATAAAAAAGAGAACAACGGTAATCTTATCTAGACAGCACTAGAGCATTTACGAGGCTCTTGTGATATTAGTAGAGCAATAGTTTCTAATATGGCGAATTTTTCTCAAATATGAATTAGCAGATTTTGTAATCGCATTGATATGAGCACTATACGATAAAGTACTATCCATTAACACACCGAGATTACGCACAGATTCAGAAGGCTGAATTATGTCACCATCAATTAATATAGTAGGAAAGAGTACACCTTAGTACTTTGAGATATTTTGAAGTTCGGTTCTTGATGTATTTATAAGGAGATAATTTTTTAATAACCAATAAATGATTTCAGATGTACAATCAGAAATCTAAGAATTTGAATTCATGGAGATAATAGGTAATGTCAATAATAATTGAATGTCATCAGCGTAAATATGATAGCTAATATTAGGATATTTACGAATAATGTTGGAAATAGGACGTACATATATCAAGAAGAGAAGTGGGACAATCACTGACACCTGTTGAACCCCGTTATGAATGTAGGCGGGTGGTGATATAAAATCATTAATTTTGAAGGAAGATGTTCGATTAGTGATGAACGAAGTCAACCATTTAAGAGGAGATCCTTCAATACCTAGATCTTTGATGCGCTCAATGATTATTAAGTGATATATATTAGAGCATATCAAAAGCACTAGATAGATCAAGCAAAATTAACTGTGTATAAGTTGATGAATCAAGTGATTTGTGTATCAAGTCAATAATATGAATAAGAACCGTTTCAGTAGAAAATGATTTTCTATAAGCAATCTGGAAGTTTTCAAGCAGATTATTAGTTTCAAGATAATATATAAGCTGACGGCTAACAACGCGTTCCATGATCTTACTTATTATTGGAAGTTTTTAAATTGGTCTATAGTTGGTCAACACATCAGGATCAAGCGACGTTTTTTTTTAATATAGGTTTAATAATGGCATATTTCAATGAATCTACAATAACGCCATAATCAAGTGATTGTGAAATCAAATACAATATTATAAATTCAATGGTATAGACAAGTTTTTTAAACACGACCAAAGGAAGAGGATCTATCGGGGATATGGAGTTAGCACTTAAAATCAAGTTACGGATCTCTGTGATAGAAGGAAGTAAAAAACTGGAAAATTTACAAGATATGGGTTATATGTTATGTGAGCATTAAAAGTTAGAGGTGATTGCGCTAACTTGGAACTAATACAATCTGAGATTAGGGAAATCTTAGTAGATAAGCAATTCACAAAAGAAGAACATAATACGGATTCAGGTAATGCAGTATATTTAAACACTTTTATCATTTGAATTAGTTTATTATATCTTTTTTTCATAATTTTAAATGGGGGAATTACTTTACAATATATTTTGTTTCATATAATCTGAAATTGGAATAAATTTGATATTATTATTATTAATATAATCAATAAAATAGTATATATATATATATATATATATATATATATATATATATATAATATCTTCATAAATGAATTTAAAAATAATATATTTATATTTAATAATAAAAATAGCAATAAAATTATATTATGGCTGTAAACCTCTGATTAATGTAATGTGTAATGATAACCTTGATGCAATGCACCAATTGGATTCAAGTTAATATAACATATTTAGATTTATGTATATAAAATATATATAAATATATATATGTATATATATATATAATAGTATATAATTACATTTATATTAACTAAATATATATTATTATTATATTTTTATAAATATTATTTTATAATAATTTGTATACATTAATATTTATATTATAATATATAATATTCATTTTAGAACAAACTATGCCAGAATTTCAATCAACGTAAAATAATAATTAATATAATTATATGTCATACAATTATCAATTATTAATATATATATATAATAATACTACTAATAATAATAATGATATTTGTATATATATATATATATATATATTATAGTACTATAGTAATTTTATTATTTATAATTATACAATTATTTAAAAATATATATAACATAATGAATATATTTAAAGTATACAATAATATAATATAATCTAGATTATTTCTAACTACATAGTATTTTGATAACTATCGAATATTTTGTATAGTTATTCTCAATTTATGTATTACATTTCTTAATAATTACTTACTTATTGAGTCGAGCAGGTTGCTCGAGCAAAAAAAAGCTTACTATTTAATGCAATTAATATGACTTGTGAATATTTTTATACTTTATCGATCTAATTTATATGAAAATATAGTATAATGAATATAATACTATAGTATATATATGATTATATTTGGGTTGGTTATTAATTAAAGTTTATATATTTCAATTAATTGACGACCTTACATCGATTAAAAAAATAATTATATATAAATATTAGGTATTTATTATTTATAAATTGATATACACATAATATATTTATAGGATTTTATTGATTATTATAATATATGATGTATATAATATATTTAACATTTAATTTATAAATAATATTATAGTGTATTATGTTTGAGTTGTTATAGTGAACGAATTACTAATTCTAATGCAACATTTTGCGAATTGGGTTATTATCAATACTATAATATATATATATATATATATATATATATATATATATATATATATATATATACCCAGTTAATAGAAGTCTCATTATTTTGGTGTCGTACACCTTTATTTGTGAAAGTAGTCGAGACATCGACCATGGCTAGTTTTTTAGAAGGTTTTCGATATATATTTTGTAATCACATTTGAAACAAATAGGTCTCAAATATATTTGTTAAAGACCAGCTTAATATATAATTATAAAACATATATAAAAGAGTATAAAATACTTTAAAAGTATTTTATAGCTGGAATAATATAGTCAAGAAAGTCGAGAAGATGTTTTTATAGTTTATTAAAACACGACAAAAAACAAATTTATTGATTTACAGAATTAATAATATTTCATAATAATTATATAGATTGGCACATCGTACGACCTCTTTAGAAACTTAATACGTTAGGTGACTTATTTAACTGCTCTACATTTCAGACGAACTATTTAACATATTGGCATGGATCTGTTTTAAGAATAGATTTTTTGATTATTAAAAAAGATTACTATACACAATTTATTTTAACTTTATATAAGAATACTCTTTACGAGATTTTAACATTATTGAATTTCATTGAGGAATATTTAATAGTTAATATTAGGGGTCAACGTGGTATGAAGGAGGATTAAAGCTGATGTACCTACTGCCACACTCCTTTTAGGAGTGGTTTGGAAAATCCTGCATTGGCTCCCCGTGCCGACCATTGCAAACACTTTGTCATGAGGGCTAAAATGCAGGAGGGAACTAGGAGATGAGACAGACGCCACTTATTCTAAAATTCTTACAGAAATAATCAAATAATTCAATATTCTATTTACAACACACAACATCTCCAAAATGCTGGATCGATCGAGTCCCGGATCAACAACAACCGCGCTACCCATCGGTGCTAACCAGGAAGGAAATGCTAATTTTGCTACTGGAACAGCAATCAAAAGAACAACACGTGCTAATGATAACCTAAAACTACCTAAATGAATCATTACTATAGGATCATAGAATTAACGTACACTAAGAAGATATGGTAAACTTAGGAACTCACAAATGAATTCAAACTATATAGATGGGACATAATAGGTCTTGTAAAAACAGGGATGAAAGGCACAGTAGGACTAATAACTGATGATTGACATAAATTATACTATAGCGGACATGATAAATATTTCGAAGGTGTCGGGTTCTTAATCAGGAAAGTCTTGACTGATTAGGTTATTAATTATTCTACGATTTCTAGTAGAATTATATCTATCCGAGTTAAAGCTAAACCAATAAATATAACTATCATTCAAGTTTATGACCCACCAACAAACTATTCAGATAATGAAATTGAAGATTTATAGGAAACTTTTAAGAAAGTAATTCATGATTCTCCGAGGAAAGATTTTATTATAATACAAGGTGAATGGAATGCTAAGATATGAAGGAATGCACACGCGAATGGATGCGTTGGACGTTTTGGTATAGGTGACATGAATGACCGAGGGCAGAGGCTACTTGAATTCGCAGAAAAACATAAAGTAGTGGTTGCAAATACACTATATCTGCACAAAAACTCAAGAACTACAACATGGCACTCATCAAATGGTCTAATACACAATCAAAGTAATTATATTAACTCCACAAAGATTTAAGTATACTATTATTCGAAGTGCAACAAATACATACCCAGGTGCTTTCATAAATAGCGATCACGATCGTGTGATGTAACCTACGCCTTAAACTGCGATCAAAAAAGTGTAATCGATCAACACTAATCCGATTCAATATCTATAGACTGAAAGATCCACAAATTTAATAACTATACGCAAACTTAGCGACAAACTTGAGAATATTGAAACAAACAATACCGACCCTACCGCCATGTACACACAATTTGAAGATATAATAATAAGCACTGATACAGAAATAATAGGCAAATTTAGAAAGAAAAAAACAACCTTGGATTACAGATGACATAATTGACCTATGTGATGAAAGAAGATCACTATAATCTAAAAAGAAACAAAAACTGAGATAGATAGTATGTACAGAAAAATAAATACGATTATTCGGAAGGCAATGCAAGAAGCAAAAGACAATTGTATACAATTACAGTGTAAATCTATTGACGACGACATGAGATATGGAAGATATAATAAGATAGCTTACAACACACTGAAAATTCTAACGAAATCATCAAGAACTATTTCAATCATTGAAGACAGTAATGGGAAACCACTATCTGAAGACTCATCCTAAAGCGATCCTAAACCACTAGACTTAATACTGCCACAACTTATATAATTATCCTATACAACCTGATGTTAATATACTGAATAACACGGACATTCTCAGCAAAGAATCAGACCCTGATCTGACAATACTCAAATCTGAAGTTAGCGATGTTTACAAACGTTAAAAGAAAGGAAATCACCAGGAATTGACAATATACCAAGCGAACTAATTAAACGTGGGGGAAGTTTGAAAATTAAGTTCCTCACTCAGATATGCCAAAAATATTGGGAAAATAAAATCCGGCCTACCCAATGGACCCAATCATTGGTAATATCCATCCCCAAGAAAGGTGACCTGATAAATGTTCAAACTATAGAACCCTTAGCTTAATATGTCATTCAAGCAAGATATTACTAAAAATAATACTTAAAAGGCTAATACTGCAAACTGAAAAAAATATATCGGAGGAACAAGCAGGGTTTCGGAAAGGCATAAATACGGTCGAACAGATAATAAATGTCAAAACTTATAGAAGAGCATCTTGAATCCCAGACGAACATGTTCCATAACTACATTGATTTCAGTAAACCGTTTGAATGAGTATATCACGAAGGACTGTGGTCAACACTTCAAAAGTGTTGTATCGATCACGAATTGAATAAAATGATTAAATCTTTATACAGTAACAATTCCATTTCAGTACTCATTAGGTAAACATTGGAAATTCGTTCAAATCATCGGTTGGATTACGTCAAGAATGAATACTATCACCTTTACTCTTCAATATATACCTCGAGGAAATCATGTCGGAAGTACAAGATAATATAACGCCATCGCTATCAATAGGTGGTAGACCAGTATGGAATCTGAAATTTGCAGATGACATTGATTTAATAGCGGGCACCAATAAAGAGCTTCAAGATATGACCAAACAACTGTCTAAATGTGCCTAACTAGCATATATGGCATGGAAATCAGATCAGATAAAATCAAGGTAATGGTTAATAGTAATGACTCCTCTCTTCATGCTGAAATTACACTAAATGATAATAAACTGGAAGAAGTCAACACATTCTGTTACTTAGGAGCAACTCTGTCAAAGGATGGTTCATGTGAAACTGACATCTGAATACGACTAACTCTAGCCAATTCAGCCATGATACGACTATATGTTATATGGAACAGCCGACACATACATGTTAAGCTAAAATACAATTTATACTGTTCACTCGTCTTTTCTATATTAACTTATGGATGTAGGCCTAAATAATTAGCACAGCAATGCCAAAGAAACTGCAAGCATTTGAAAACAAATCAAACAAAAAGCTGCTGAGCATAACATATCAGGAAAAAAAGACGAATGTGTATGTAAAAGAGAAGATGATAGCAATAATCGGTAAATATGATCCTATGTTACACATATTCAAACGACGCAAACTAAAATGGTATGGGTATATATCCAGACATGACGGTCTCAGCAAAACGATAATGAAAGGTATTGTTGAATGTTCGCGAAAGCAGGGTCGTCCGAAGATTCAATGGTTCTATAATATATCTGATTGGACTAAGATGGACGCGAACCAACTATTGCATATAGTTCACGATCTCAATGACAGGAGAAAGTGTGTTGTTCAGACAGAAAGGACTGAATTTATTACCTCTACGATTTCCGAGTCACGGGACTAAAAGTAAAAGTAGATAATAATTGGTAATAATACAATTTAATAATAATCATAATAATAATTGTAAAAAGTTACCTCTCATGAATTATATACATGAAGTATGAAATCTGATAGAATTCATGAGTTCTATTACGGCTTGACATGTAATATTCCATATGAATATATATTTTCATATGAAAACTCTCTAGCAGCTCGACACGGCATGTGAAATCTTTAGCATATTGGCATGACAGATGAACTCTTTAGTAATTCGAAACAACAGGTTACCTCTTTAGAAGCTCAACATTGCACACGAAATATTTAACAGATTGGCATGGATCTGTTGTTATAATGCATTTTTTGAATATGAAAAAATATTATTATACAATATTTTTTTTTAATTAAATAAGAATACTCTTTACAAAATTATTGAATTTCATTGAGGATTATTTAATATTTAATAATTGATAATATAATAATATTTAATAATAATCATAACATACGATCTCTTTAGAAGATTAGCATGGATCTGTTGTGATAATAGATTTTTTAAATAAGAAAAAAGATTATTATACGTTTTTTTAAATATAAATAAGAATAAATTACAAGAGATTTTAATATTATTTAATTTCATTGAAGATTATTAAATAAAATTATAATTGATAATAATAACATTTACTAATAATCATAATAATAATTATATAGAGTTACCTCTTACGTTAAGATATTCTTATATCGTATACGCCTTAAGTTATATCACTTTATCATTTATTTTGATATTCCCTATTAAATCTATAAAAATTATATTTAATTATTTTATATTATTAATAATAAAATAAAAGATTTAAAATATTTGTATATGGATATTTCATTATTTTAAATAAAGTAGAATAGTGGTTACTTTTATTTATATATTCCAAATATGCCTAAAATATTTATATTCAGGTTGTAATTGTTTTTCATTGGAAAATATAAATAATTTATATTATTATTATTATGTGGCTTATATATTCAATATTAATTATAAAGATATATATAACTATTTAAATATTACTACGAATTATATATTCTTTTTAATTATATTTGGTAAATTAATATATCTGATAACTATGGATTATTTAAAACTATATTATATTATAAACATATTCTAAATATATGTTTGTGAGATATATGTATTGCAATTTGGAAGTCTCTAAACATATATAATAATGAATTGAAATTTTTAAATATTTTTATTTATGTATGAATTATTATTTTTAACAGAATCTAAAATCGATTAAAAAATATTTAAATAATAAATATAGATCTTCTATATCATATATTGTTAATATAATTTACATTATGATATAACGTAATTAACAATATTTAAAAGATCAATGTTTAACATATATTTAAAAATCTATTTAACTATTATTTCATATGTAATGTCATATATAAATGATAACATTTACTTGAGACAGCATTACATTATATTATATTATATCATACAATAAACAAGTATTTATTACAAATAAACTAATAAACGTAATACTATATATGGTTTGTAGGGATTATCGATTTAGATTTTGAAATAGTATTATGCGAAAACATGTGTTTTACTATCATTAACATTGCTAATAGGATGGTATGACATACACGTAAACACACACACATATATATATATTATGTTATTTTTTTTACATATCATCAACATTATTATTAATTGAATTAAAAAGAAATAATTTCATGATTCAGATTATTTTTTATATTTTATAAATTATTAATTTTATAAAGAAATGTTGTATTATAAAATTATTATTTGTATACATTATTGTATTTATAATATGATATAATATAAATTATAAATGTTATGATAATATAGATAATTATAATTTAATTAATATTTTAAACATTAACATGTACACTATATAGATTAAACTACATAATATAGGTTATAGTAGCAAGAGGATGTAGAAGAAATATATTCCAAGAAATACAAATGAATCCAGAAGTTCTAAAATTATATAATAAACTATTTAATCCTGTTTTAGTAAGTTTATTATCAAATTGTTAGTAAACCTAATATATAATGTTAAGATATTTCTGATATTTGGTATATTATATATCAATTTATTATAATTATTATATAAATAACTAATCTATATATATATATATATATAATTTCATAATATAATATACAAATCTGAGAAAGCTATTTATTAGATTAATATATTATTAATAAATACTTTATAAATATTCTAAAATTCAAATACTAACATTCAATAACGAGTGCCAAACTAAATCGACCAAAACCTTTATCAAAAAACCGAATCAATAAACCTTTATATTATCATTATTATAATTCTTCTTTGGTATTTAGTAATTTTTTCGATCAAATATTATAAATATATACTATGGTATATAACTATAGAATATATTCTATCAAAATATATAATAGTTTTAAATCATTTTATAGTATAATATATTTTAATATATTTAAAATAATAATATATGTATTAATTATATTGTATGATTGAATAATCAAAAGTGATCACAATATAATTATGTTTACTTAGGATATATTTGATATCCATATTACATTTTATATATTAGTAAACATGATTGTATTTTCTGAGTTTGCATTTATACTTTCAATATACTATAGTATTACTGGTATACCTTACTGGTATACCTGGTATGCTTATAAGCTGAGAATATATATTAATAATTCATAAAACTAGATAATAAATATTCAATATTATAAAATATTATTAAGATTTATTGTTAATATTAATTAATGAGGATTTGATTTAATTTGTTGATAAAATAATTAGATAATCCGAATACTTAGCGGAATTAAATAATAAGTATATATAATAATATAATAATGTAATATTATAATCTACATATGAAGTTATAAATAATATAATAAGTATAATATATGTATTTGCATTAGTTTTTTAATAATTAATTATAGGATTGATCCATTCATATATATATATATATATATATAATATATAACAATCTTATTTTGAATAATGTTTCTAGATACGATTTAAATATTCATGAATATATTCTTAATATATTAAACTTCACTACTTATATGCATTATAGCTGCAGTTATCAGAGAATGTTTTACAAATGGTTGTAATAAAATAAGATATGAAATACCAAAATGTTATTATAAATATTTATGTAATTATATATATATATATATATATATATATATATATATATATATATATATATATATATATATATATATATATATATATATATATATGGTATATACCATTACAATTTAAGATAAATACTAAAAATATTCATCTATACATATTAATAAATATTTATTTATTTTATAATATTAATATAAATATATATATATATATATATATATATATTAAGGATTATATTAAAAATGTAATATAGATACAGAATTCAATACTTTAAAAGATCATTGGAAATTTAGCGATAACACTGAAACCATAAAAGTTAATACTTATGTTATACATTATGCTTTACATATTTCTATATATTTTATGTTTATCATAATTAAAATAATAATATTAAATTTTCAAAGACAAATTTCTATATTTTTTTTTAATATATTTAATTATTTATATAATGTAATATGTTAGACATTTTTGTTATTATCTTTATTTTATATATATAGGGGTATTAAATTAATCAATAAAGTTAATAAAAATTGTAATACTTTTAATCAAAAATATAATATTCATGATAACTAAAATTAAACTAAAATTAATGTTGATAAAAAGTTAAAGGTTTATACTGTATTAAAAATGTATGTAAATATAATAATAAAATATCTATTATTTTATTACAATAAGTATGTATATATTTATATACGTTATCAATTACTGAATAACTATTATACAGTTATATATAAGTTGTATTATTTATATTATATAACTTATGGTGTGATACAAACTGGTCATTTATAAAATATGAAATAATATTATTCCATTAATTCTATTAATTCTACCCATTTTATCGTATTTTATTAAAAACTATTATAAAATATGCATTAAAAAACAAAAATATAAAACTATTTTATTCAAAAATGTATTCCAAATATTATAAAACATAACATGACTTAATCATGTAAATAAACAAAAGTTGTATATCCACGAGTAAGAAATTATAATAATATTAGAACAATTATTATAAATTATCTCACGAATTTTTTAAATAATTTAAAAAGGATTTGTATACTAACTATTTATATAATAGTAACCCCATTGAACTACGGGGTAAATTTCAAATTTATTAATTTAACAAATCCTTACAAAAATGCCATTCAAAAATATCACTCCTCAATATGCATGAAAACTAAATTAAAGATGACATAAAGCTAATAAATTTAATAATCACTTAATTAAATGGTTGGTAAATTAGACAAAAACAAGTGCTCGCCTAATACTTATTGTAATGACTACCTTAAATATAGTAACTAGTCTTCATTATTTGTATATCCTATCATAAAAATAAAATAATATAAACATAATCACAACATTATACAGTTTATTTGTCTCCAGATTACTCTCTTTCTTTGATTATCATAGCATAATTAGTAGTATTATTTGGTTTTCTGAAATGCCTATATATCCTATGCTATAGAAAAACTTCAGAATATTATATGTAATACTTTAATCTCTAATTCAAAATATTTTGGAATATTTGTGACTTACAGAATATTTTACATAGTCAACTATTAAATCGTCATATCAATATGTATTTTATATTTAATATATGCATTTTATGATATAAGACTTTTTATATTTATATTTATATATTAGAGACATTACTCAATATATAACTTAAAATAACTATAGGTTCAATTTCATCTTAAATGTCCTATACGTGATGTCATTCAGTGATCTATTATTGAACCGCTCTTTTTTATTTTATTTATAAATGACATGCTTATCTCCTCCATTGATAATAATGTTATACTACTAGACGATAAAACACATATTATAATTAATGGTTCTACAGAAAATACATTTGAAAGTAAAATACAGTTAGCATTCGATGATATAATTAATAATTGTAGGTAGTGCGAATAAATTACCAAGTAACATTATTAATGATCACTGCATGCCTTTTTTAAATGATAAACAATGTAATATAATAAGAACAATAAACATTTAGTTCGAATATATGAAAAGATTTTCCTTGGACTAATTATCGATAGTTCATAAAACAGGACATTTTATTTTCAATTCCTTAGAGTAAATTATTAATAATCTTTTTTTAAATATTTTTTTAAAATAAAATTAATCAAATATGATACATTTCTAAATAAATTAGTTACATATATAATGTTATAGAAAAACTATTACCTATTATGTATAAACTTTTTTAGAAGATTACTAAATAGTAATGCGATATATTAATATTAAAAAAGTAAAATAATTAAATGACTTATGGTTTATATAATCAATTTTCATTCCATATTCATACCATACATACGTGTTTATCAGCTTAGTAATTTTCATAAATATCTGTACACATATGTATTTGATTATATTTATTCTATGTACTTTTATTTTATTTATTTAATATATATATTTGTGTATATATGCATTAATTTATTTATAAAATTATATCTTATATTAATTATTAGATATTAGTTAAATAATGTACCAACTAATATATACTGTATGTGTAATTTATAGAATAAATCATATATATACTATTTGACTTATTTTTAATTTAAATTCAAATATTGATTTTTAATTAAAGTAAATTATTTGTATATTTCATCCTATTTATAATTGAATATATATTTTATTTAATTTAATTGCATTATTGCATAATATATTTATTTGATTTAATTCTTAAATTATATATATATAGTATTTATATGCGCATTAATGTATATTGATATGCATTGATTTTTGTATTTGTATTTATATATATATATATATATATATATATTATTTCAGTTGTATGCACATTAGCTTCTGATAGCATATAATATATATGTATATATATATATATATATATATATATATATATATATATATTATTATATATTATCTTGTGTTTCCTGTAGCAATATTCTTCATTAAGGTTGTATTCACGCTGGTGGTATTTTAACATCATCGTGGAATACTAGTAAACCTATACCAAAATATGCTATTTATTTATTTGAGTGTGATCATTTCTCTGTTACTTATAAATCATGCAATATTAATAAAAAATCTATATTACTTACTTCTTTATCTAAACAAATTGAAGACATTAATGATTTTTTAATTGATAATTATTTATCAAAAAAACGTGAAGAATTAAATAATAAATTTAATACTAGAAATTAATCATTTTGTGATATTGTCGAATAACAACAAACAAATGTTCTTAATTTAATGTGTTAAGTACTTCTAGTTAACTTAATTCTTCTAGTGTTAATGAATTAAACAACAATGTTATAACTGATTCTAAGATTGATAATAATGTCATGGCTGTGATTGAAAATATACCGAATTCGATTAATTATACTCTTTATTTAAAATCTCTTTTTAGTTATCTGGAAATAAATGAATCTATTATTAGTTATGTTACCTTTATAAATAAGATAGCTATAATATATTTTTCAAATATATATGCAAAGAATAACTTTCTTTCAACTAGATCTATGTTTTATTATTTTCAACTGATTTATATATTTTTGTGTATTTTGGTATTTTATATTTTGTTTACATAATAGAGAACGTCTAACGTTATTATTGTGTCTAAATAAACATTCATTCATTCATTCATTCATATAATGTAAACCATAAATGAATATATATATATATATACACACACACGTATTACTAATTTGTAGATACCTGACAAGAGAAGACCATATCGTTAGTATATAGTATAAATATATAAATAAACTATATAAATAAACTATATTTGTTATATGCTCGTGAACAAATAATTACAAACCAGATTATACAATCTATCCTCTACATACGAAGATGTTAACACGATTATGTTGAGAAATTATTGCGGAAAAACCGCATAAAATATATGAATAATTAACTAAGTAACTTGTTTCCAAGTGATGAATTGTACCAATAAGCTTACATTTATATTGAATTGAATTGAATTGAATTGTTTATTTAAACACCAATATAGCGTGTGCCCTCTCTGGTGTATAATAATAACGAAAAATAATAAAAACAAACGAATAGAAAATACAAAATAATAAAAAATTAAATTAAATAGATTTAGATAGGATATAAAGATTAAATAACGCGTATACAAAAATAAATTAAGAAGTGTTTAAATAATGTTTTAGTTTCTTTCTAAAACAATATAAGGATTGGACCTTCCGTAAGTCATACGGTAGGACGTTCCATATGCGAGGAACAGCGGAGGAGAATGCCCGATTACTAAATCCATTGAATAAAGTATTGCTCTCCAACAGTATTGCATCAGATGTTCGAATCTTCTTCAGTATGCGACGACGTTTCAGTTGAGTATGCAGATAGTCAGGCTTACCTAAGAATACAGATTTATGAGCTAGACAGAGTAAACGATATTTGCATCGCTTTCTAAATAATAGCCATTTAAGATTATGTTGGTGTTCATCTGTTTTCAAATGTTCACTACGATTGATATTATAAATAAGGCGTATAGAAGCGCGAATAATTCTATCAATCTTTTTAACCTCTATATTCTTTAAGTCACTAAATAATGATCCGCAATAATAAATTCTGGATAATACTAGAGCATTAATAAGTAGTTTAGTAATACGCTTAGAGCAATACTTTCTAATATGTCTAATCCTACGTAGATGAAAGTTAGCTGATTTTGATATAGAATTAATGTGAGCATCAAAAGATAAAGTACTATCGAAGATAACTCCAATATTACGAACTGAAGCAGAAGGATGTATAACCCTATCATCAATGATTACCGGTGGAAAAGTATTATATACCCTAGATACATTTAGTAGTTCGGTTTTAGAGGTATTTACTAGTAGATCGTTTCTAAGAAGCCAATTAATGATATTAGATGCACATTCCAGAAGTTCCAAATTGGAGTTAAGCGAGTTAACAGGAATTTTAATAATTAGCTGTATATCATCAGCATATATATGGTAGGTAATATTAGGAAATTACTAATAATATTAGATAGAGGACGCAAGTAAATAGAAAACAATAAAGGACCGAGTACTGATCCCTGAGGAACTCCACATAGTATATCAATGGGAGTCGAAATATAATCATTCACTTTTACTGAGGAAGTTCGATCGTTAAGAAATGAAGTTAACCAGCTGAGAGACGAACCTTCAATTCCGAGTTCCTTAAAGCGTTCAATAAGAATATTGTGGTTTAAAGTATCAAACGCACTCGAAAGGTCGAGTAGCAATAGTTGCGCACAATGAGAGGAGTCGAGCGATTTATAGAGCGTAACAGTAATAATATTTAAAGCAGTTTCAGTGGAATAATGTTTTCTATAAGCACTCTGGTAGGGTTCCATTATATAGTTATTCTCAAGATAAAATATCAATTGTCTACTGACTACACGTTCCATAATTTTACTGATTATCGGAAGTTGGGATATGGGTCTATAGTTCATAAGATCATCAGGATCGAGACAGGATTTTTTCAGAATCGGCTTAATAATAGCATATTTTAGAGATTTAGCCATGATCCCATCATTAAGTGATTCCGAAATTAAATTCGAGATAGTAATCGAAAGTAATAAAACTACATTTTTAAAGACAACCAAAGGAAGAGGATCAATAGGAGATGTTGAATTGGACATCATAATCAATTTGTGTATTTCAAAAATGGAAGGCGAGGAAAAACTAGATAATTTACATAACGTTGGTTCAGTGATTTGATGGGCAATCATACTCGGAGGTATCAAAGCGAGTTTAGATTTAATTCATTTAGAAATACTAGATAACTTATTATATAAACTAGATACAAAAGAAGAGCACATATTATAGTCGGAAAGTCTATTTGATATGGGATTTAAATTACTACCAAGTATTCTATTCACTATTTTGAAATTTTTTTGGGAATTTGAACCACAGGCATTTAGTTTTTGCTCATAGAAATTAGCTTTTTTTTGAATAAATTGCTTTCTTATAAGCCATCCTTGCCTCCAAGAAAATATATTTATGATAAGAAGATTGATGAATTCTACGCTCAAGTTTCCTTAATGAACGTTTCATTATAGCAAGATGAGAAGAAAACCAAGGTGATGAAGTATGTAGAGTGGAGTAACGAGATTTTAAAGGAACTAAGTTATTCAAAGTAGATGAAAGACAGTAATTTAAAAAATCAAACGATATGTGATCACTGGATAATCTATTCTCAATTTGTAACCCAAGTTCATGATAGTTTAATTTCCTCAACTCCCTATAAAAAACTAATGACTTAGTTGATACAGGTTTCCTTAGAGAAATAGATGTATGAATCAGATAATGATCAGTTAAGAGATCAGAACGAATACAGGGTGAAATGAACTGAGTAGGTGTATCATTAGGAGTAAAAATCAGATCAAGAATATTGCCACTTGTGTGAGTAGGACAGGATATATGTTGATGAAGACCAAGGGATTCAGTTAATTGCCTAAATAATGAATGGGGTTGAGACATGGAGTCAAAATGATAATTGAAATCTCCCATACAAATGAATTTAAAAGAGCTAGAATGTAAGCCATTATTTACGCAATCAGAGAATTCATCAAAGAAGATGGAATAATAAGGCCTAGGAGGCCGATAAATAACTATAATACGAAGTATATCGAAAGAGAAATTAAATGTGCAAGATAAGCAATCACTATAAGAAAAAGTAACAGAAGAAATGGAAGGCGTTGGTAAGTCCATATGAATTAAGATACCAACGCCTCCCCCACGACCATAATTACAAGGTTGGAGATAAAGATTATAACCCGCCTCGCAGCACAATGAGAATATATCCGTATCATCAATGCTAATCCAGGTTTCAGTGATCCCAATAATAGAGATAGGTTTAATTTTTAGATAGGCAAGGAGTAGTACAATATTAGAGCGAAGAGATCTAATATTAATAAGGGAAATGCTAATTACATCAGATAACATACATAGTCACTTTTTATTAGACTCAGTCTCAGATTTTGATTTTGAAAAAGCCGCAAAAGATATCTTCCATGCGGATATTTCCTCTTGCGTAGGGTTATATTTATCAGATATCCAGTCAATCTTATCATTGATAGTTCTTCTTAACTCATAGCAATTAGTTATTTTATTAAACACCGATTTGAGGGACTTAATGGAACCTGATTTAATAGCATGATAATACAGCAAGCCCAATTTCCTAGTATCGAGTGATAATGACTGGAATATAAACAGTTTATCATATATATCATCACATTTTAGATCTAAAAACCTATCTCTAGAGTATTTTGAGTTGAAGTTTATTATGGCAGTGCCATTAATAAATTTAACATCAGAGATAGTAGCGTTATCGATACCAAAATACTTAAACATATCATTAATATAATCCATATTACAGCTAGATTTCGATATATTTTTTATAATTGCACATAAATCATCTATTTGATTATGTGTCATTTTACTCGGTATATTATTAATCTTAGATGTCATAGAACTAAACGAAGATTCAATTGAAGATTTCAGTGTATCAGCATATGTTGTATTTTTCTTAATAATATTATTAGAATCGATTATTAAGGATTTTATATTATTTATTTGTACAGATAAAGAGTTCAACGTGACAACATCAATGGAAGAGGAAGAAACATCATTTTTAGATACCAGACAATTATTACAATAAAATAGAACATCCCAGTATTCAAGGCTGCAGTTAAACTGCAGTTATTCTCAGTTTTTTGTCAACTTTTTAGTGCAGTTAAACTGCAGATAAACTGTAGATAAAACTGTAGTTAAACTGCAGTTTTATCTGCAGTTTAACTGCACTAAAAAGTTGACAAAAAACTGAGAATAACTGCAGTTTAAACTGCAGTTTAACTGCAGTTTAACTGCAGCCTTGAATACTGGGTATATAACTAGAATAAATATATTAATTAATAAAATAAATATTTTGTACATCATTGAATGAATCAAAAATTAGTTTAATTGAATAAACAGTTGGTTTATTAATTGGTATTTGTAGATCTATCCTCCATTATTTGTTTCGAAAAACCATTAATAATGATGTTAAATAAAAAATATGTATATCAATATAAATAAAAATTGATTTTAAAATAAAACATTTTATCTATTTAATATTTATTTCGTTAATCATAAATAAATAATATAAAATAGATATTTTAAAAAATTTAAACAATTTATCTGCAATGAAATTTATATTTTAAAATTTAATTAAATCTATTAATAATCTTAATATATTAATTAATATATATTTTTATAAAATTTGCATAAATCGTATTTTATTTTCAAAAAATTTAAAAACTTTGTGTTTTATTGGCAAATCATTTTCGTATTATTTTCGTAAATTATTTTCAAATAGTTTGCAAATTAGAAAAAAAATTAGAGTTTTAAAAAATCAGTTAATATATTATAAGTTCAACTGCAGTTAAACTCCCGCTATAAAACTGCAGTTATACGTCACTAGAATAACTGCAGTTAAACTGCAGTTTTAAAACTGCAGTTTATATGTGATCAGTTTAACTGTAGTTAAACTGCAGTTATAAAAATGCAGTTTATATGCGATCATTTTAATTGCAGGTAAACTTCAGTTATAAAATTGCAGTCATACGTCATAAGAATAACTACAGTTAAATTAGAGTTTTAAAAACTCAGTTAATATGTGATCAGTTTAACTGCAGTTAAACTGCAGTTATAAAACTGCAGTTTTATTTCATAAGAATAACTGCAGTTAAACTCCCGCTATAAAACTGCAGGTATACGTCACAAGAATAACTGTAGTTAAACTGCAGTTTTAAAACTACAGTTTATATGTGATCAGTTTAACTGCAGTTAAACTGCAGTTATAAAACTGCAGTTTTATGTCACAAGAATAACTGCAGTTAAACTCCCGCTATAAAACTGCAGTTAAAGTATACGTATATACTTATACGTCACTAAAATAACTGCAGTTAAACTGCAATTTTAAAACTACAGTTTATATGTGAGCAGTTTAACTGCAGTTTAACTGCAGTTATAAAACTGCAGTTTTATGTCACTAGAATAACTGTAGTTAAACTGCAGTTTTAAAACTACAGTTTATATGTGATCAGTTTAACTGCAGTTTAACTGCAGTTATAAAACTGCAGTTTTATGTCACTAGAATAACTGTAGTTAAACTGCAGTTTGCACGAGTTACTCGAGTTTAACTGCAGTTTAACTGCAGCCTTGAATACTGGGATTTTTAGAATTAAAAATCGCACAAGCATATTGAGGAGGAGTATTATTATTATTCCACGCGGAAGGGAGCATATCGGCATTGAAAAGGCATTTATGATGAATACAATCATTACAATTGGTACAAGAATTGCTATTCTCAGTGCTACATGGCTTATCACAGTAGGTACAATTGGTCATATTAGCTAATATAAGTTAAATTAAATTCTAATGTAGTATGTATTTATCTAAGCTTGCTATATTAGTATGAATATGTGATGTGATTGTGAAATATATGTTATTGTATATCTATGCAGGAATTATGTATATATATAAAATATATAATATATTATATATAAACAGTCATAATGTATGAATCAATAGTACAGTAAACAATATTAAAATTAAATCATCCAGGCAATATAATAGAATAAATAAAACAATAGAAGTCAGTTGTTTACATAATAAAAATGCACGCGATGCGGTCTGGTGATTTTATAGATCTAAGGTATCGATTTATCAATTTACACAGCGCTGCAATATCGAAAAACCTATATAACGTTTATAATTATAGAATATATACTCAATATGATTGATATTCTATTATATATATAAGACGGAAGCTATATATTTATATTGCGCATACACTATGAAATATCATACGGGATAAATGTACACTAATCTCGAGGTCACGACGGTTTAAATACGGGTTACCGACAACCAGAGCAAGCCAGGCACGGGATGATCCTCCTGGACAGTGACCGAGATATGTAGTCGTGTGGTACAAATTGATGATATGCGAAGATGTGTATTTTTCAGTATACAAGCGTGTAACGTAGATGAATGCGAAATAGTGTATTTAACAGTTAAACAATAGAAGTTGAAAATCAATAGAAACACGTCTGTTCGCTACGAGAGACAGAAACAGAATGATATCTTATTGATATCTTAATGATATGATATTCGTAAACATATAATATATGATACATACATTATGTATATGATACATAAATGTATATAAACTTATCAAAATATTGTATTATAAATGAATAATTTAAAAAAATATATGATACTATTATAATATATATATATATATATATATATATATATATATATATATATTTGATATATATTTTATATATACATATGTGATATTATAATATAAAATGTATGATATTTATATATATATATATATATATATATATATATATACATAATAATTTCTCGGCATTCATTGAAATGTTTCTACATTCACATAAAAATGATCAGTGTATCCAAGTCATATTATAATATTTTATCTTTCCATATATTAGCAGAACGTCTTAAGAATTCCGAATTCAGGAATGTCTACTATTTGAGGATTTCCATAGTAGCACATCAATAACTAGCTTAATTTGTATTATCCAGCAGTGTCTTGCGAATCGAATTATTTTTTAACCAATTGAACATGTGATTCTTGGAATATTATCATAAATCTCATTGTTTATCATATCCTATATTCAATACACATTCAGGGAGGTTCATAATATGTTCGTGTAGGTACCTTCGATCTTCTACTCCAATGCGTATATCAATGTTCAGATAATACTCCATATGCTAACAAATAATCTAAATAAATACGGTAGTATCTTCTTGCAGAAAACCGGTTGTAATCTCAAAGAATGTAATATTTACATGAGGTGATCTGATCATTGGGCATATTTTAATATATAATATCATTATAACGTTAATAACTTTTATTAGGATACCATAGGCGATAATTATGTCTCTCATTTTATTTCTGTCAATTGAATCAAATTCGTTCGAGAAAATATAAAAAGTAATAAAGTAAGTAAATGCTTCTATTTTACTCCTTCGATTACACGCCGTGCAGTTAGTATTTTACCGATTGTGGATTTGTTATTTTGAAACCATTTTGACTATTCTAAGAAAATCGTCTGTTTTTAATAATGTTCTATTTAATACAATACATTATAGATATTCGCGGGATTTGTGTACATTTTATCCCACTGTATTTTTTAATAATATCTATGTTTACTTTATTTTGAAATGCTAGTAAATATCTTTATTCCATTTTAATAGGATCCTGATTGTATACACTGTGGAACAAGTTTAATAGTATGTTTTGTAATTCTTCTAACTTCTAGATTTCTGTTAGTATTTCGTGTAAACTTACAGATTTGCCTTAGATTTAATGATCCTAATAGCATTATAGATTTCATCAGAAGTGAAAGGCATTTTATTGATTTCTAATTCAGTGTACAATTCTTACGATTTCTTTATTTTCTATAATTCGTGGGAATTCATTCAGTAATTATGCCATAGTTGCAACCATTCTTCATTATTTCTCGCTTTAATGCTTGATCTGTATAATAGTTGTATTTCTTTTACCTGTTATTTATTCCAAGCCATTGACAATTTTTGATTTCTTACAGCATATTGTATTTCATGTATTTTTGTGGATGTATTAAGATTATTCTTTTTCATTAGACATTTCAAGTTTCTTTGTTGACCTCTTGAATTTTCTGATGCTTTCCATTGTTGTTAACATAAATATAACATATGACCATGTATATAATAATAATAATAATATCAGAATTTAGGTATGACCATGGTAAACGAAGAAGCCATATGCTTATCTAGTCGTTTACCTATTTCACTTTCCTATAGGACAATTATGAGGAGAAAATTATAGTAAAAGTAAAATAACAATAAATAAAATAAAAATAAAATGTTAAGAGTTACAGTTAGTAAAAGAAATATATACCCAAAATATATACAAAAATATATGTTAAATAACAAAAATATAAATAAAATGTAATATATACTTGAGAAGGTGTTGCGTTGGTAACGGTCGTGTTGCTTACATACGTTAATAAGAAGATGTATCATTGTCTTAATAGAAGTTTAAATGATCTATAAGTATGGTTGTATTAGTTGTTCCAGTAAGATATCAATGAGATGTTACAGTAAGATATCAGTGAGGTGTTCCAATAATATATCAGTGAGATGTTACAGTAAGATATCAGTGAGGTGTTCCATTAAGATATCAGTGAGGTGTTCCAGTAATATATCAGTGAGGTGTTCCAGTAAGATATCAGTGTATGAGATAATATAATGAGACCTATGTTATATTCGTTATTGGTTGGTTTATAATAAGTGATTATAATAAGGATGAACATAGAATTTTATATGATAATAGTATATAAATAATTGTGTATAATATACCAATTTATTCCTACAAAATATTATCGTAATTATTTTAAATGTATAAAATATATTTAAATTGTATTTAATGCTATATATAATACTATATTTAATGCTATAAATATATATATATATATATATATATATATATATATTTATATTTAATTTTATAATACTTTATATACTTAATAGAATATATTGATTCGAAATATTTAATTATTAATTTAAAAATAATACATTATTAATATTAATATATACTCTTTTAAATTAAAGTTTGTATATTGTCAAATTGCACATTTAATATATTGTATGCATAATTTATTTTTATAAATTTTTATAAAGATAATAAGTTTTAAATATACCATACATATTATTAATTAATATATAGTTATATATATTCAATAAATATAGCTTATTTAATATGATAATTATTAGAAATCTATAAATCTATTGGTAATAACAAACGAACATTTGAAAATTATGATGATAACGATACAGATATATCGCCGGTTTATATATATATATATATATTTATGTTAACTTAATATCCATTTAAATACAATTATCACATACACCACACACACTATATATATAAATATATATCACTAATTTATAGATAGATGATAACAAAAGAATAATACTTGAGAGTTAGTATATTGTATCAACCTTTACATTATTATTATTTTACATACAATGAAGCGCCGTTTATATGTAAAATCCAATTGTGCAATTCTTATTAAATATATGTTAACATATAATGTGTAATCTATTATCTTGATATATCTCCGGTTTTTAATACGAGTTCATATTTTGAGCAATTATAAAAATTAAGATAAAAATGAAACTAATGATATATCATATGATATATGCTATAGGATCAACCAATTAACCTATGAATAATTGATATAATGTATTAATGTATTATGAGTTGTAATGCATGCATACGAGGGTATGTTGTAATGCATATTACAATGCATAAACTTAATATATATATATGGTAAATTATACAAATACCCAACGGATAGGTTTATACTTTTGTAAGTTCTTATAATTTTACACATTATTTATGGGTTTTTATAATTTGAATATATTATCAATAGATTCTATAGAATTTATATTCACCCATTAGTAATAGGTTATTATCCAAATAAAACTAGGTATTAAATCTAATATAGAAGCTTAATAAGACTATGAATATAAATATATGTATACAATATCTACAAATAAATAACATGAACAATAATATATTGATCATTGGAAATTAAAATTAAAATAAATGTTTAAAAGTATTATAGTAATTTATAAAAACTTAAATGTATATAATATTAACTTTTCATTAATAAAAATATCTAATAAAATATGATATATAAACAGCAATAGTAACAGTTTAAATCATAAATGGAAAATAATATAAATATAGCTAAACGTTGTACTTTACACGTAGTACATTATTTAAAGCTCTAAGAATATAATTATAGTGCTCTTTTTTGTAATACTGTATTTTGTGAATAATTCTATAATCTGGTCTATAATATTTTATAACAAAAATACCAAGATTACATGAAAAGTTATGTTTGATAAACATATTGATGGACCTGAATTTATACGCACATTTTCATTTAGAAAATAATGTACCTAATAATCTTAGGATGTAAATCAAACTGTGATTTATACATATATTTTAGGTACGTATACCTTAAGTATAGGTATAATATCATTACGTATTTAATTTGAAATACAAATGTTCATAATGCTGAGTATTTGGATTATTAAAAATTTAGTTTAACATTTATTTATTTTAAATTGAGTTTAAAACATTTATTATGAAAATAGATATAAATGTTATGTTACCAATTAAAGTATTGCTTATATCAAATAGTACTAATATAGATGAACATTAATTGTGTAATAATATTTATTTAGTAATAATGATCGACATAACAGATACATAAGAGTAAAGTTTATTTTTTAATATATATCATATGAAAACGTCAGTTTATATTGTCATCAATATGTATTCCTATTTATATGATGATTTCTTGCTTATAATGTAATTATTATAATTAATATTTATAGTAATCATTTATTGTATTCTAAAACTATGGAATAATATATTTTCTATCAACATTAAGCTGTAAGTTATTAATTATTAATCATATCAAATATTATTAATCATATCAAAATATAAGCAAATCGATTGTTGTTATATATAACAGTATAGTATACTAGGTTACTTAGAATGGCCACAAATATATCATGGAAAGATAAAGTCACAAATAAACAATTGTACAAGAGAATGACAACGATCTCCGATATAATAACACAAAGAAGATTGCGACTAGCAGGTCAATTCATAAAGCACACCAACGAAATAGTACATAATTTAATGTTATGGAAGCTAA
The DNA here is from genome assembly GCA_964019155.1 of Osedax fenrisi. Taxonomy (NCBI): domain Eukaryota; kingdom Metazoa; phylum Annelida; class Polychaeta; order Sabellida; family Siboglinidae; genus Osedax; species Osedax fenrisi. The sequence goes on along the minus strand of OZ025244.1, from coordinate 12,616,363 downwards.
AGAACGTCATACGAAACAGGGGAGACAACCCAAGAAATTAATAGATATATTAAAGAACGACTGCGACTGTGAAGAAAACTAATTAAGTATACTGATGATGGACTGGGAAGGATGGAAAGAAATTGTCAGATCTGGTCAAATTAGAACTCGACTAAAGTATAGTAAAGTATTAATATTTCAAGTATATCATATATATTTTTCCATAAAAAAAATTATATTTTTATTGTCAAATAACAAATTTTATTTAAGAATAATGTTTATTTACAATTGATAACTAAAATTTAGAAATTCATTTATGTACGATGAAAATAAAAATGACCTAATATGAAACCTTGAGGAAATCCACAGTTAATTGGAATAATATCAGATTTATCTTTATTAAAATAATTATTGACGCCAATTATATAAATAGCTTATTATTAACCTATAGAATGTATACCATAATACTATAATGTATTTAATAATACGTTCTAATTACTATACTTTGTTTAATTTATATTGATATAACCGAATAATTCTTATTATTTAAAAATTATTAAAATAAATCAGATCATCAGCAGTTGAAGAAGATGTCTTAAAATCAAATTGACAATCTTGATATAATATTATTTGAATTTAAAAAAATTAATAGTCTCCAAATATTTTTATTTTTTTTAAATCTTAGTTACCAATGATATATATATATATATATATATCTCATTAAACATAATAATTAATTTAATATAATTATTAATTTATAATTTATTGATACTTTATATATATATATATATATATTATTAAATTATTAATCTTTTAAATATCAATATATTTCTTATTATATCAATACTATATTTCAAATAGCAACAGGGTCTCTAAATAAATATTGGATATTGTTACTAATATGTATGTTTACATCTGCAACTTTAATTTATTTTAAGATAAATATGGGTTTATAAATACTTATAATTATATTTTATATATATATTTATTATTATTATTATTATTATTATTATTATTATTATTATTATTATGTTATTACGGATATCCTTAGTATAAGATAAACATAGCTTATGGGTATCCCTCCGATTATTATAACATATATATATATATATATATATATATATATTATGATTAATAATATCATATATCTCTATTATATATATATATATATATATACATTGTACATAAACCATGACATTATGTAGTCACAGGATTCACTAAATTTCATTTCATTCACTTTTCTTATCGAATCGCAGCATTGGGGTTTGTTGTTATTTTATGTTTGTTGTTTTTTATGTCTATCATTTCCGCTGATCGTCACGCTTTCTACCACCCCTGATTGCACCCTCATGATAATTTTAAAAATATCAGATGAACTCACGCCATTAACATATTATAGTAGATTTCTTCTACTGGAGGTTCAGATAAGATCTTCATATGGTACATATATCATACATCATGTATCATGTATCATACATGTATATGTTATTCAGATGCGCTCTACCGCACTTATATAATATCATATTTAAGTATATATACATTGTTGTTGCTTAATCGGTTCTAGTAATCACTTCTGCTTTAGATCTTTCTTCACTGATTATCCTATTTGAAGTTTTTACCTCTTCCAATATATTCCTCACTCTTTTTATATCATAAATTATGCCATTTGAATGTATTATCATGAACTTCGTAATATCTCAATTAATCTCCATTCCATATTAATATGATGCAATATCTCTATAGTCTCTATGCCATTATTATTGCAAATCTACTTCATTACCAGTAATTCCTTTAATATCATCTGCTAATCTAAGGTATTTCAGAGTTTTACCTCTTATACTTGTATTACCAACATGACATTATAAATAATATGTCATAATTCATTAAATAATTTAAACAGTTTCGAAGTTATTATAAAAACTTGTCATACTTCAGTACTTGAACGCATCAATTCTCCAATAATTACTTGGTAAATCTGTACTTGTCGATGTTGTATAATCCTCTAATATAACGCACATTCACGTGACAGATGTTGTACTTATTCATTGTAACCCATACTTCCATATACCATTCACGATCGAAAGATTTCATCAAATCTATGAAGACATGGTACATATACTGTTGGTGTGTCACATACTTCTCCCATCATCCCAGGAAACACCTAACTTTTCAATCCGGATTCAATCTGGATTAATATAGGATTGTTTTTCCTGGGATATTCTCAAGTTAAAAACTATATAAACATAATGATATATCAAAACTATATCTTTAACCAACATTTTATTATTATATATATATATATATATATATATATATAGTTATGTTAAATAAATAATAAATAAATACATTTATATAAAAAATAAATTATAATATGATACAAAATCGTTGAGATATAATTCAAATTTAATACTTATACATATATATATATATATATATATATATATATATATATAAATTAAAAATTATCAAATCTTAAATTTAAATAATAACATTTTTAGCAAATAAACATCAAAGTCAAATATCCAATACTGGTTTTTATTAATATTAAATAGAAATAATATATATTATTAATAATATAACACAAGAGTTAAGGCTTGTATGCCATGTAAGTATGGATATTCTAATTCAGTATTTTGTTATCAAAATGTAAATAACAAAATCTAGATTGATAAATAGAATTTAATTTGGCATATGTTAAGTAAATTTTCGTATTAAATTATGATTTCAATATTTTAACATATTTGTTAATAAATTTTATGTGAGCTAAAATAGTACTTATTAAATATTATGATTAATTCATACATAAGTATGCTATACTTAGCTATACTTAGCTAGTATCTATAGTATAATATATGTATATATATATATATATATATAATAATATAATTATATATTACTATAAATTACCAAATTATTAACATATATATATTCACCTTTATTATAAGAATATATTTATACATTATATAATAATAAAATTAATTAAATATTACAATAATATATCAACATCATATTTATTTTCTCGTAATGAATAGTAATATATTATATGACAATACTTAAAAATTAGACAATCTTAAATTTTAAATAATAACTTTTAGAAAATGAACAAGGAAATGAAATATCAAATACAGGTGATAATTGATTAATTGATATTATATGTAAGCAAATATATTCTCGAAATATATATATATATATATATATAAATGTAAAATATAATTTACAATATTAACATTAATAATTATATTTATAGAAAATATGGATACAGGTAAACATATATATTTATATATATATATAATTTTATTATGTATCAATGGAATTACAAACGTACTCCAACATAACTCTCTTTACTTCAATTAAACCATTATCTATAGATATTATAATATATATATATATATATATATATATATATATATATATATATATATATATATATATATCATCTGTTCTGGTTCTACAATTCAATAGTTATCTCATGTCTGGAAACATAGCATGATATTTGATATCATATGATATCAATATGCATATCTCCATTATAATAAAAACTATCAATTTGCATCTTCGCTAACTCCGCTTAACCAGAAAGAAGATTACATTAGAACTCGCCTCAATAATCGTCTAGTCCTACATTATACATCAATTCCACTACTATATTTCCCTACAACTTTATTTCTGACCTCCAAATACATAAACTATAGATCATTCAAAATAAATCGCCAGATGCGTATTCTCACCCAGTGTATTATATCAAGTCAATTAGACGCTCTTATATCTCAACTACATAGATACCATATCCAAATTAAAAATACTTATACACCACTCCTATAGTTAATAATTGATACCATCATAAATACTAAGACTACCTTATTTAACTTAGATACCTATTGTCCAGTTCCACGTAATAACTCGTTCAATTACTACTAGTATATATATACTTCAAACCTATAATTAAAACCCTATAGGTTAAACGTATACATACACCCCTTCTCTATACTCATATTGCATCCTTTCGTGACCCATAGCTACCCCGTAGCTAAGGAACTCCCACCCTTTATAATCCGTCTTATTAGGCTACTTATATAACGTAATGTAAACTGTGTCTCAAATCCATGTAATTTATTTATAAATTTCTATATTATACTGCTGATTTAGCCTTCATAAATAGTCTTTAAATATAACAACATTATATTCGCTTTGCCTTAATCATGTGGTTCTCTTCCGATATCTTAAATTCATATAAAATAGAAGGTTAACAATCCAGCCTATCCATTTTAATTCAATGTTCCTCTAGGATATATTATCGGTCCTCTCCTCTTCTCAATTTATATATATATATAAATATATATAAATATATATTCTTATTTTTTGAATAATTAAAATTAATTGATTTCATATTAAATATCACTAATTTAAATTTATTTTCAGTTAATTAAGAAATTGAAATAAAGAATAAATATGTTTTCATTGGTTTTATAATAAATGTAATGACATAATTAATTATTATTATTATATAGAATACTATTTATCCCTTTAGTATACATTATATATATATATATATATAATTATATTCTGATATCTTAACTTCCTATAAATAGTAATATTATCGATAGCGTTGTCATTTTATCATGATAATAGTAAATTTAATGAACTACAAAAATAAGTAGCCTTTCAATTATTTTTTTTCCATTCAGTATTTTGGTCTGATGTTGTAGTAGGTAATATTAATATAAGATGTATTCGTGAAATGTGAAAGTGGTAATTAAATAAGTTAACTGTGGTAATAACAATATATTATTTCGAGATATTCAACGGATGAAATAGAATATATTCGAGTAGAACTTTAGATTAAAATGAAATGATTATTTTAAGAAGTATACATGATAATGATATGTTGAAATATAACCATAACAAAGGTTGATATATATACATAATAGGGGTGTAATGTATGTGATAGTGGAATATACGTATACATGTATATTACCGCCCTTCTTTGAAAAAGTGGTTAACTAATACACACCATAGATACTAAACGCACTTGCTTTAGATCATCACAGCAAATCTCCACGATAAGCTGAACAAGCTAAATTCCCCGACTTTGTTTACAATGGATTCCCGGGCACTGCGGCATCATAGGCAATGAATGGGCGGACGCCGCTGCTGGCGAAATCACTTGCGCATCAGACATTGACCCTGTCGAGCAGGCGGGGATTTCGTTCCAAGCCGCCAAAGCATTCTTCAAAAGGGAAGTCAATGACCCGCCCACAGAACACCTTCGGACAAAGGCAGTCTTCGACGACACGCGTTACAACGCCCCTCTGCCAAGACCGGACGCAGTTCTCATCGCCCAGCTCCACAGCGGACACTGCCGAAAATTGGCCGCATACCGGAATATTGTGGACGCAAATGTCTCCCCGAACTGCCCCTATTGCGTAGATGGCATCGAGACGATCGAGCATTGGCTGCAAGACTACCCGGCGACGGCCGCTAAACGTTTTCGTGTGATGGGGGATGTGGCACTCCAACTCTCCATTTTGGTTACCAACCCGAGAGCTGTTCTGGCGTTCGCGCATGTACTTTGGTCCATGTGACGCAACCCCTGCCGCCAACAACAACAACAACAACGACTGCGCTATCCATCGGTACTAACCAGGATGAGCGTGATAAAGTTACTACTAGAAATAATAATATTTAAAGATCAAACTACCCGGGACCATAACAACTATTAGAACTTGGAATGTATGGACATTGTATGTGGATTAAGTATTGACAAATCGGTAATCTTGACTAACTGATGAAATAACTGAGATTTTACAAATGGGATGTTGTAGGAAATGCTGAAACAAAACTAATAAGTGAAGTAACAAAGAATGAAGTTCACAAACTATATTATAGTGTAAGGTAAACAAATTATGAAAGTGTCGGATTCATAGTTAGAATGGAAATATATATGTCCTCAACTATGCGGCTATATCTATAGATATACTATAGTCGAATATTCTCGACAAGACTTAAGGCAATCCCTATGAAAATAACCAATATTCGAGTATACCCTCCTACAACAACACATACGAAGAAATATAAATTGTGTATTAAAACAGATAAAACTATAGCCGACTCACCTACGAATAACTTATTAGTAATACAACGATACTGGAACGCTAACGTTAGCAACTATGCACAGCGGAATGGATATGTAGGACGTTTACTACCGTACCATTACTATAGTAATATATAAACTGCATATTAATGTTATATAACATCGATATCATATTATGAAGTTAAACTATAATATGTAATTCTAAAATGTTAATATATATACATGTTTTAGTTATTTATTAACAAATATTTATTTTATATATTTATTAGTATGTATAATTAATAATAGACTTCTTGATTCTCGAATATATATATGTTAAATTATACTATTATTATATATGAAATTATAAGTTTAATTATATTGAAATACATAGATCCATACAAATATTTAAATTTTGTAAATGTATAATAATATAGATCTTTAATTATCGATAATTACATAAATGTATACATGAATAGTATATGTATATATATATATATATATATATATATATATATATATTATTGTAATTTTAATTTGGTGGAGTCCTTTCATCCCATCCAGGAACTTAGCTAAAGTTTTAACTTATAACCATATGTCCCTTCGAAGATGCTCTCATATAAAGAAACCATGGTTTTAACGAGAGCCTGAACAATAAATAATAAATAATAATAAATCTAAACAACTTCCTACTTTTACTTACTTTTACTTTTTTTGGTTTATGGACTGCATCAGTGCGTTAGCAATCGGCCGTCCGTGGGAGGGAATTATTGAGTGGGAGGGAAGGCAAGGGAGAAATAATAAGTCTTAAGGTGGCGTTTAAAGGAGGGAGTTGATGTGTTTGTTCGTAGGTGATTGGGCAGGGAGTTCCAGTGGTAAGGGGCAGAGAGGGCAAAGGATCGTATATTGGAAGAGTGGAGTTTGTGTAGATGGGGAGTGGTAAGGATACAGGTGTTGGAGGAACGGGTCTGGAGTGGAGTGATGGGTGTGTGTAGATGTAGGAGGGAGGCAAGGTAGTCAGGGAAGTTGTGGTGAATAGCTTTGTGGATAGTCAGGGAAAGTTTGTACTGTATGCGGTAGGGGACTGGCAGCCAGTGTAGTTGTTTTAGGAGAGGTGTAATGGAGTCATAAGAACGACGGGGAAGTAAGTGGACGCAGCGCAGAACTACAGCGTTTTGGAGTCGTTGTAGTTTGATGAGTTTATATTCAGGGAGGTTAAAGAGTAGGGAGTTGCAATAGTCGAATAAGGGGATGATGTAGGAGGAGGCAATGGTAATAGCGATGGGGAGGGGAATGGAGCGTCGGATTAAGCGGAGGCAGTGTAGGTGGTAGTGGATGGATTTGTGCATGTGTATAAGATGATAATCAAGGGAAAGGGTGGTATCAATATGGAATCCAAGGTTTCGGAAGTGTTGAGAGTAGGGGAGTGGGGTGTTGTCGAGTGATATAGGGGGTGGTTCAGGGAGAGTGGAGGAGCGTAGGGGTAAGTGGAGAAAAATAGCTTCCGTTTTAGTGGGGTTAAGTTTTAGAGAGTTGGAGGTAAGCCAGTGGTGTATGGACTTTATACAAGAGGAGAGTCGGTCAGGGGCATAAGTAGGGGAGTATGTGCAGTTAAGATATAGTTGAAGGTCGTCGGCGTAAGTATGGTAGGAGATGTCGGGGTAGTCAGTGAAGATGTCAAACATGGGGAGGAGGTAAATATTGAAGAGGAGTGGGCCGAACTTCTACAAGAAGAATACTACAACATTGAAACTAAAATTCTAAACTCTAACACCAAACATATTGAACCATCTAATGAGAGTAGCGAGCTTGTTAAGTTAATTAACAAAGTGAATGAATGAATAAACCCAAAAAGAGGTTAAATCAAGGCCAGAAGAAAGGAGGATCGGGTACTAAAATGGTATGAACATTTAACGAAATGTTAAGTGAGGGACAAACAACATCAATACTATCAGTGAAAGTACCATCGCTGTAAAAAAAACCTTTCTAAAATTTAGCAAGATAAAGGAAATCTAATAGATGGTAAATCCTCAGGGCCCAACGGAATCGCTCAAGAAATCTTCAAATACGTTTTAAATGTCATGACATTATTCTCGAGTTATCTAACATGATGTGATTCTAAAATGACACTAAATACCATCGCAATGGCTAAAATGCAACATTGTTCCATTTCCCAAATCCGGTAATAGTAATGAAGAAGCAGGGAACTACAGAAGTATTTCACTATCATTAATAGCAGCTAAAATGAAGAATACAATTATATTAAATCGAATTCAACCATACATAAATCCTATACTATGTTCCAATCAGGATAAATTTATACCTGGAAGATCTACGATCTCACACATATTAGCTCTCATCGCTTAATCGAAGAAGTGTCGATTTTGTTATTTTTGTTAATTTTAAGATGGCATTCGACAATATCAACAGATAAATAATGCTTATTATACTAGAAACATACGGTATACCCCACACCTTGTGCCGGATTAAGCAAAGTATGGGCCCGGGGCAAACTTAATTTATGGGCCCCCTAATTTTTATAATTTAAAAAACATATTAGATGTATCTACAATATAAATATACATAGTGAATTTTGGGTAACTAACATCTTTATGGTATAGGCGTACCTGGTACACATACATGTATAATTTTTATATTTTATAAAGGTATATATTTATAAACTATAGTTTAGATTATAATTAGTTTGAATAAAAAAAGAGTTTCTTAATTAAATATTTATTTTGCGTGTTTTATTTTTTGAAAAAATATTAATTATTTTTTCTTGATAAATTTCTTTTAATAAACTTGACTCCAATGATAATAATGTTAATCCTGGTAATTTTTCTGTGTGAGCGAATTTCTTAAATAATTGTTAATTAATTTAAATAATTTACTAATTTAAGTTTAGAAAAACTTCTTTCACCTGTACTATTTAACACCATTAGAGATAGATATATCCTATATACAATTTCAATATTAGGATAAACATCAATAATTTCTCGAACATATTTATAATCCGATAGTACTATTTTTTGGTAATTGTATATATCTATCAGATTTGATTACATATTTAGAGAAATGTATAGTCTCGTTTATTAATTCATCATTGATATCCGTAGAATATTTCTTTATGAGAACTTTACAATTATTTGTTATTTCTGATGCGCTAATAGTCCTCATATTTCTTATAAACCCGAATAGTGTAGCCACTTCATCATATGCATCAATCATCTGCTTTAATGCAACTATATATTAAATATTAATTATAATTATCATAAATATATAATTATATGTTATCTAAAATGATCATTATTAAAATATATATATACTATATAATTACCAATTAAATTTTCAAATATAGGTAGAAAACATTCACGTTTAAATCTTTCTTTTGATGTAATACTCTCATTAGTATTCAATGGTTCATCATCGAAGTATTTCTTTGCAATATTTATTCGTTTTTAGATTCATTAAATTCTGCCTTACATACATGTTCACTGAACATGTATGAACATTGTTCAGCCATACATATAAATTCCTCATAATGTGGGCCACAACACTATACAAGCGATCGCATTAACATATAAAGATACTGGTGATGTACATAGAATGATAGAAAGTAATTGTACAGTAATGATAAGTATACAGTAATTGATTTAATATATAGGTATATATATATATATATATATATATATATATAATAATATATATTATATATATATATTCAATAATTGTATACGTAATAAATGTATGTTAAACTTTATTATGAGTATAATTTAGGATAATATAAGTATAATACTTGCACGAGTTACCATAATACATGAATATAAATATATATATATATATATATATATATATATATATATATATATATATATATATATATATATATGTATTGTGATTTATAATACGTATAAAAAGAATAATATTTATTAGTAATAAAGTATTACTATATAAAATTGTATTATATATAGGGGAAAGTCTCTGATTACCGACCCCTAAATGTTTATTTGTAATAATGTATTCAATATTAAATATATTTATTTGAAATTTTGTAATTAGGGTAATATCATGGCAATGAATAATGTGGCTATTTTAAATTGTTGATATAATTATATTTACAAGAATAAACAGGGGGGTCGGTAATCGGAAATGTGCCTAATACAGACCCCTTCTCCTATTACCAACTTCTCCTATTGACCCCCTAAAAAATCGTTGTATAAATAATTATAGTATTATAATATCCAATAAAAAGAGTAGATATACATAAATATAATTAATTATAACATACACGCAATTATTTTGTATTGAATTTATGTTTTAATAGTAATATTAAATTTAAATTTAAACTTTATAGTAATTATATTAAAATAGTGTATATTATTATTTAATATTAAGTTATTAATCAGTATGTATATAATCAAATTGAATCATGAATCCTTAATCTATATCAATGATACGCAAACAACTTATGACATATTTTAAAGTAAAATACTTATCTATTTTGATTGGATATTATAAATCACATGGGTTCGGTATTAGGAAAATCATATGGGTTGCTATAATTAAGATATTTTGGTTAATAGTTATTTAAATTGAATTATTTTTATAATTGTTATAAACATGTTATTGATCTACAATATTATTCGCAGTATTAAGATTTCTTTTAAATAGTAAGGTAGGTTACATCTACCCCCCCCCCCTACAATGATTTTAAAAAAGTTATTATTCAAATATTTAAAAAGTAAAAACAAAATATTTCATTTTATCAAATAACTATTGTAGGATTGAATATTTTTAAAAACAAAATGCTTATTCATATTTATCATTAAATTACTAACGTTTCATGTATATATAATTTTTGTATATCTCTTAAGAGATATACAAAATAATTAATATAATTATATCCTAGTTACTGAGATACGAGAGGGGTCGGTATTAGGAGGGGGTCAGTAATCGGAGACTTTCCCCTATATATAAATATAATATATATATATATATATATATATATATATATATATATATATTAAATTTCTATAATACTATATAAGTAATTCAATTACTAAATTTCTACAAAGCTTTCTTCTCTGATCTTTTCGGATATATATATATATATATATATATATATATATATATATAAATATATATATGAACTGATAACTGATCCGACACAATTAATTAACGTGAAAATAAGTAATCCAAAAAGATCAGAGAATAACTAGGATCCTACATTCGAAAGAAATCGTTATACATATGCTTTATTTTATTATTTTTAAATTGTGTAATACCTACTTACATTTATTATTTATATTTATATATATATAGGTTGCTTGGGAGATATTTTATGATTTATTTTAATATATAAATAAACGTTCAATTTACTATAGGCTATTCACCTATATACCTACCATGTTTTGTATACCCGGACGGCATCGGGCGGACGCGTTACTGACTTATTCGTTATCTCCATCTTGTCGTGATAGAGGTAGGACCCTACAGCTTTTCATCGGGATTCATACGTGTTTATGTGTACTCTCGATCTTCCCTTTTTTAGATTCGAGGGAATTCTTCTTAACGGTACACTAGTTTAGATTATCGGTGCTGACCCGCTTGACCCTAAGATCGGAAAAGCCACTCATCACATGAGGTTTAGAGACCAGCGTTGTCTGCGAAGATATTCTTATATTTTGCTTGAGTATACTCTAGTGGCATCTTCATATTATTATCAACCATATTCATCTAAAAAATTATAACTACGAAATTAACGTATATATCAATTAAGTATCACACATATTTAGATGTAAAATAAAAAACACACAATTATATATTCCAAATTTATTTTTAATAAATATTCACAAAAGGACATTAACTCAATACCTTTATTTATTTTTTAATTTTGTATTTTATTATATTTTGTATATAGGACATAATTGTAATGACATTATTAATAACAGGCGTGGATTCAGGATGAAATTAAAGGGCCATTAAAGCCCCCCTAATTTTAATCTATAAAAATGCATCGAAATTAATTGTCACTAAAAAATTATGTATAATAATTGTTCTTTACTAGGATAATATCTAAATATATTATATTTGTTTCCATATATATATATATATATATATATATATATATATATATATATATATATATATATAAGCATAGATGTATAATCTACATATATATCATAACTGCAGTCCATGGACTTTCATTATAATTTATAATCTATTGATAATGTATAATTAGATACTATTAGTTACTATTATTAACTACCAACTATTTGATATAATTTGATATAATAACTACACATATTGTTTAACTATTATTATAATAATAAAGTACTAATCGTACATGTGTACCAAGGTCATTAGAGTTAATAATCAACTTTCAAACAAACACTACTAACCTTATTATATTTAATGACATTTTATTTTGTTTATTTTATATCGGAAAAATAATTCAGATTATTAAAAATGAACTATGTTCTAATTATTGAATTATTTTATAATGTAATTATTGTGCAAACTTATTTAAATAATATATAAATATATGAATATTAATGATAAAATATATTCCCAAGCTAAAGTATTGGACCAAAATGGGACTGATGGACGTATTTCAAAATGTAGAATATCATAAATGACATGCCATATATGATATATATATATATATATTAAATTAAAATGTGATCTATTATCACATATGAATTTGTATTCAAACATTAATATTTTCCGTTAAGTATATACATTTATATATCTATACATCAATTGGAATACCATTTTTAATAATCAGAATTGTTGTGAACTATACAATACATTTATTGATATATTAACTAAGAGTATTAATAAGCACTGTCCTTTTATTAAAAAAAGAATTAAATTGAATCAATAAACAATTTTAATCCATGACTAAATAATAAATTAAAAAATGCAATAAAAAAGAAAAATAAATTATATACAAAATACAAAATTAACAATTGTCCTTGTATATTTGGTAAATATAAAAAATTAAAAAATTAAATTAATAAAAATATTAAAATTTAAAAAAATAATTACTATAAAAATCTTTTTACTGCAAATACACAAGAAGAAAATTGGAAAGTCATTAATAAAATAATAAAACCTACAGACTCTGATTATCCAAATACTTTCATAGATAATAATATTAAAATGAATGAAAGGTACGAACAATGTAATGCATTTAATGAGTATTTTTCGAGAATTGGAAGTAAAATAAATAATTCAATTAATAATATAAATAAAAATGATTTTAAAGTATTTGTATCTAATAATTTTAATAATTTTTACTTTTTACCAATTGACAATGATGAAATAATTAAAGTGACTAAGGATATTAAATTAAAAAGATCATTAGATATAAATAATCATGACATGACCTTAATAAAAGATATTATTCAATATATTTTATAACCATTAAAAAAGATATTTAATTTAAGTATCCAAACAAATACATTTCCTGACAATATGAAAATTTCAATTATTAAACCTTTATATAAAACTAATGATAAACAACAAATATCCAATTACAGGCCAATTTCATTACTACCACAAATATCTAACATTTTTGAAAAAATTATTTTTAATAGATTATCAAAATATATATTTAAGCATAATATTATTAACAAAAATCAATATGGTTTTGTTCCCAGATCAAATACAAAAAAAAAAGTAGCTACTATATTCTTAGATCTCAAGAAAGCATTTGATGTGGTTGATCATGATATTTTACTTGCTAAATTGGAATGTATAGGGTTTAGAGGTGATACAAATTTATTTATTAAAAGTTATCTTACAAATAGAAATATTATAACACGAATTGATAATACTCTATCATCTAGAAAGATTATTAGATATGGAGTGCCGCAAGGATCTGTTCTGGGACCTCTACTGTTTATTAATTTTATAAATGTAGTAGTAGTAGTAATAGTATTTATTTATACACAAAGATTAATATAATATTCTACAATGTGTTTTACTGTTTGTCGAACAGTTTACAGGTGTGGGTTCCGTGATTTAACGATCATCCGTAAAAATAATATAATAAAATAAAATAACATTCTTAAATATAATAATATAATAATAATATAATAACACGATTACATTTCAAAGAGGGTTAGATATGTGGTATTTTAGTGGGGAACGTTTTAATAGCTCCTTGAGTTTATATTTGAAAGTGGTGATTGAGATATCTTCTTTGCGTATGGATTGGGGAAGTTTATTCCAGAGAGTTGCACCTCTCCAGCTAAATCGTTTGTTACCGTACTTTGGTAGTCGTGTAGTCGGTATGTCAAGTCTATATGTTTGTATCAGTTGTCTGTTAGTGGTTTGTTTGTGAAGTAAAGTATGTAAATTATGGGGTTGAGTTGTTTTTGTAGTTTTGTAAAGTATAGTTAGTAGTTTAATGTTGATGTTGTCAATTGTAGGTAGCCAGTTTAGTGATTTCCGTAAGTTCGTAATGCTAGTAGTGTAATCTGTGTTTTTTAGATTACAAATAATTCTAGTAGTTCTATTTACTAATCGGTCAATATTTTTAGTAACTGTTTTGTTTTCTCCGGCTAGTAAAGAGTTACAGTATAGAAATCTAGACATTATCAGTGAATTTGATAGAATTATAGCTGTATGTTTGGTTAAGTATGGTCTTAGTTTTTTTAAATTATATATATGAAAGGAAGAAGTTTGTTTCATTTTACTGATATGTTTAGTAAAGTCGAGTTTGTTAGTAAAGTGGAAACCTAAATATTTTGTATTTTCAGTCGGTATTATATTTATGTTATTTATATTTATTAGTGGAACTGTAGTATTGATCGTGGAATTGGTTATAAAGTTGATTAGTTCAGTTTTTGTTGGATTTAGTAACAAATTATTTTGTGTAAGCCAAATTTGCAGTGAGGTTAAACATGATTGTAAGTTAATTGAGTGAATGAATTGGGCGTGTAATTCTATGTCGTCAGCGTAAAGATTATAGTTCACGTGTGGGAAGTTAGTCAGTAGTTTGTTGAGTGGAAGTAAATAAATGGAAAATAGTATGGGAGAAAGAGTGGAACCCTGTGGGACTCCATATTTAATAGCATAAGGTTGTGATAATGTTTCGTTTATTTTAATAGAAAAACTCCGACCCCGGATAAAATTTGAAAACCATTTGATAGGTACCTTCCCTATACCGATAGATCTAAGTCTTTCTATTAAAATGTCAAAGTCGATAGTGTCAAAAGCGGCAGATAAGTCCAGTAGTATCAGTTGTATCGGTAAGTTGCTGTCTAGTGATTTGTATAAGTCGTCAAAGAGTGATAGTAGTGTCGTTTCTGTACTGTGATTCTTGCGGAATGCATTTTGTCTTCTGTCTAGTAAGTCGTAAGTATTTAAATATGATATTATTTGTTTGTTTACAATTTTTTCTAGAATTTTAGAAAGTAATGGAAGTTGAGATACTGGTCTATAATTACTCAGTACTTCAACATCTAAATCTGGTTTTTTTAAGTAAGGATTGATAATTGTGTATTTTAAATTATTGGGTATTTCACCAGTCATTAATGAAGTATCAATTATTTGTTTATAAATGGGAGCTAGTGTAGAAGCCAGTATTTTAGTCATTTTCAGTGGAATAGGGTCAGAAGGAGATGTTGTCTTTGCTGTAACAATTAAGTTATAGATATCAGTTATAGTAGGTCGTTCAAATTCTGTAAATGTGTGTTTGCAGGTTGTAGTTAGGATTGTCGTATCAGTTGGTAGTAATTGTCGTTGTAAATCTAGATTATAGCAAAGTTTTTCTACTTTTTCAGAGAAAAAATCACCAAATCTAGTGCAGAGTGTTTTATCTAGATTTGTAGTGGGAAGAATTATTTTATTTTTCTTGCCTAAAAGTGTTTTGGTAATGTTGAAAAGTTTCTTGTAGTCATGTTGTGAATGGTTTATTTTGTTTTTAATGTAGTCTGTTTTTGTTTGATTTAAAAGTGTTCTGTAAGTGTATCTGGATTTCTGCAGTTGAGTTCGGTTAATTATTGTTGGGTGTTTTAAATATTTCTTATTTTGAGTTCTAAAAATATGTTTCAATTTCCCTAGATCTGAATTAAACCAGGGCTGGTTATCGTGTTTGGTTAAGTAGTTAGTTTTAAGTGGTGCATGTTTGTTGAGTAAGTCTGTTAGTAATTCAGTTAGTGAGTAGGCTGTTAAGTGACATGAAATAACTGATTTATTTATATCGTTTTTAAAGTCATCATAGTTTATTTTGTTGATGTTTCTGTATGTGATTGTTGTTCGTTTAGGTGTAGTGTATGGCATTGTAATGGTGAAATCAATGGAATAATGGTCAGTAAGTAAAGTATGTCTGACAGGGGGTTTGTTTAACAGTTTAGAGTCAGTGAAGGTTAGAATTAAGTCAAGGGTATTTCCATGAATGTGCGTTGGGAAGTTTACATGTTGAGTGAGGTTTAGTTCATTGTAAGTCATTTTGAATTTATAGTGATGTAGTAAGTCCGTATTTACGTGAAAGTTAAAATCTCCAAGTATTAAAAGATTTTCGGTAGAGTGGTCATGTATAATGTCAGTAAAGTCAGTAATGAAGGAACGGTAATCATTATTTGGTGGTCTATATATCAGAAGTAGGGACAGTGAAAGATTGTTATGTTTTATTTTTGTAAGTAGTAAATCACAGTTTGTCGATTGGTAGACTTTGGATGATGTGACGATGATGTCTTTTTGTATTAACAAAGCAACACCACCGGCATTTCTTCCATCATCTCTATTTTTAGATATCATGGTGTAACCTACATTTTCAAGTTCGGCAGGGATTATTTTATTTTTAGCATTCAGCCAAGTTTCAGTCAAAGCTATAATATGGAAGGTTTACTAGATATGTATTAAATTATTAAGTCAATATTTTTTGATATAGATCTAGCATTTATCAGTGTGGTCAGTAAGTTTGCATTGGATGATAGTCATGTCGTTTTGTTCGTATTTTTTGTTTGATCAAATTTAAATGAGTTTAGGGAATTTTGCCATTCAATTTTTTGTGTGTCAGTCGGTATCAGTGGTTTGTTTTTCCAGTCAGTCGTGTTATCAGTACGTCTAAGTCGTAATTCGTAAGTGTCATTCTCTAGATTTAAAACGCATTTGTAACCATCCAGTTTCCCAGATTTAACTGCATGGTAATAAATGTTTTTTTGGCGGATCTGAATAGGTGTCAGTAAATTGTGTATGAATAGTTTGTTATATGGTGTATTTTTTAATTTAAAATTTAGATTTGTGAAGTAGTATTTAGCTGTGTAAGTTGTGAATGTGATGAAGCAGCTGGTGTTCCCGAAAGACACAAGTGCAACAGTGTTTTTATTTATATTTAAATCAGTTAGTAGTTTGTTTATGTATGTGCGATTCATGTTAGTCTTGTCAATGTTTTCAATAGTGACAGTTAGATTGGTATTATTTGGTAATTTCGGTTTTAAGAAGGTTATTGGTTGGGGTATGTTGTTATAGTTTAAGTTAATAGGAGAGAAATGGTTATTATAAACATTTCTATTAGGTATTTCAGTACGGTTAATTTCATTACGGTTAATTTCATTTCGGTTAATTTTTAGGAGATTAGTATTGAGGTTATTAATATTAGGTTGTATCAAGTTATGAGTAAAGTTGTCTGTATACAGTCTCTGTGGGTGGTTTGTAGGTTTAGGAATGTTTATGTAGTTTGTGTGTGTGTTATGTTTTAGAGTGTTGGTTATATGTGGGAAGTAATGTTGGTGTAAAATGAGTGTCATGATGGGAAATATTGTTGTTTATTTTATTTGTTAAATTATTATTGTGAGTCATTAAGGATTGGATTTGTTATGTATGTGATTTAAGTGTAGCTAGTATTGTGTTTATGTTGTCCTCAAATTTTGTATTGTATGTAGCGTTAGTAACAGTAGTTTGTGTGGTGGCAGTTATAGTATTAGCAGTATAGTTGGTATCAGTATCGGTAATCAATCTTATGTCTGTATTAGTATGGTTAGTAGTAGGTGTATTGGCGGCTTGTGCATATGAGGTAGTGAGTGTCTTATTCGTTAGTTTTGTTGGTGTTGTAGTATTCCGTTTTTTGATAATGTTAATCTGAGTAGTATGTATGTCTAGTATTTGCATTATATCATTTAGTTTATTTTCAATAGTTATGTTATTAGACGTAGTAGATGTAGTCATTGTATTATGGTTAGTAGTAGGTATGAGTGTAGTAATATTAGTTGTTATGGGTGTAGTATTAGTAGTTGGTATGGGTGTAGTATTAATAGTTAGTGTGGGTATAGTATTAGTAGTTGGTATCGGTGTATTATTAGTAGTACGGCAGGTAGGGCATGTATATTTAAAGGCTATTGATTGCATAAATGCTATTAATAGTTTTGAAGGTGAGTTTTTATTACCCCATTGCATCGATATTTCTTTCGCCGGATAAAGACATCTATAGTGGATTGTAGCGGTACATCTGCATACGACGACGTGTCCTTCAGCATGTGATGCTTCAGCTGTTGTCGATGTGTTGCAGTGAATGCATTTTGAATCCATGTTCTTATCAGGTTACTCGTTTCTCAGGTCGTTATCAATGCTTTTATGATCTGTAGTAATATGAAAAAATGACATATCAAATATTTTTAATAATGAACAAGTAAATAATATTAATATTAATTTATATGCAGATGATACATCTATAACTATATTTGCTGAAAATGATACATTATTAACATATTATTTGCAATATTACATGGATAAGTTAAAAAAATGGTTTGATATAAATAAGCTTAAGCTAAATATCGAAAAAAACAAAAATATTGCCATATATAAATTCTGGTATATTAAAATATATAACAATAGATAACATTAAAATCGATATAGTTAATAATTATAAATTTCTGGGATCTATTTAGATTCCCAAATGACCTACAAAAAACATATAAATTATTTATCGAATAAATTGTCAAAAATTATATAGGTATAGGTACTATACTACTATAGGGGAAAGTCCCCGATTACCGACCCCTAAATGATTATTTGTAATAACTTATTCAATATTAAATATATTTAATTGAAATTTTGTAATTAGGGTAATATTATGGCAATGAATAAAGTGGCTATTTTAAATTTTTGATATAATTATATTTACAAGAATAAACAGGGGGGTCGGTAATCGGATACATGTGCCTAATACCGACCCCCTTCCCCTATTACCGACCCCCTAAAATAATCGTAGTATAAATAATTGTAGTATTATAATATCCAATAAAAAGAGTAGATATACATAACTATAATTAATGATAACATGACGTAATTTATTTTTTATTGAATTTATGTTTTAATAGTAATATTAAATTTAAATTTAAACTTTATAGTAATTATATTAAAATATTGTATATTATTATTTAATATTTATTTATTAATCAGTATGTAGTCAACAATCCTATATAATCAACTGGAATTATGAATCCTAAATCTATATCAATGATACATAAACAACTTACGACATATTTTAAAGTAAAATACGAATCTATTTTTATTGGATATTATAAATCACATGGGGTCGGTATTAGGGTAATTTAAGGGGTCGGTAATAGGATAATAATATGGGTTGCTATAATCAAAGATACTACAAAGTAAAGATATGCCACTTGTATCTATGTGGTAAGAAACCACGGGTATCTATTTGCGTGAAATAAATTTAAATGTCGGTACTTCCATAATGTAGATGGCACTACTTGTCGTGGTTTAATATCTTTGTATATTTGTAATATTATATTCAGGATTATAATTTAAAAATATTTATAATATATTATTTAAAAATATATATATATTTTATTTTAAATAAGGTTAATTATATAATATATAATAGTGTACTTTAATTACATATTTATATTAAAATATACTACTTTATAAGTACTTTTATGTACATTTATATTATCGTAAATTTACTACTTTATAAGTAATTTTATGTATATTTATTTTTAAATAAATTTTAAATTTAAAGTAATGTAATTTAATTACAATTCTAATTATTTAACTAATATATTTATAAACATAAATATAGTATATGTTACCTGTTACCTGTTACCTAATTGGTTTAGGCACTTCCATCAACTTCTTTATTGAAGTTTTCGGACGTGCTTTCAATATATTATTGGGCAAAAAGGTATGTTTTGAGCTTTGATTTGAATGTTACAGTTGAGTCAATTGATCGGATATGGTGAGGTAGATCATTCCAGATTTTTGGAGCATGGATGGAGAAAGATTTATGTTGGGAAGATGTTAAATGTAATAGAACTGGAGTTTTTAATTTGAATTTGTTTATGTGTCTTTGTTCTTTATATGTAACATATACATTTCATTTTACATAAGGTTAATTATATATACATATATATAATAGTGTTATTTAATTAAATATTTATACTATAAATTAAATAATTTATAATTAAGTTTTAAACTTACTAACTTAGTAAGTTACTTAGTTTAAAGTAATTTATAAAGTAAATTTACCTTAATACCATATTTATAATATAAATTGACTAGTGACATTGCTCCCAACATGTTACGTTTCTAACCTATAGTTCAAGTAAACAATGCGTTTATAATTATATTAATATATAACCATACTGTATTATAATATGTATATATATATAAAACACGAATTCACTATTCGGGGAATAATTTACTGAGAAATATAATGCCCACCGCAATATTTTTAGACACGCGACTTATTACTAATTTATATATTTAATTTAAAAATAATTATTATAATATAATTAAATATATACTATAATTATCATTAATAATTATACTTGCTCTAATAATAATTTGTATTACTTTATATATTATATTAATTGAATAATATATGTATAGATTTGATAAAACAAAATTTATTATATATCATGAAATGGTAGTTTTAGAAGTGAAATGTACTATAAAATGTTGTTATATAATTGTACTAAATGTGATGTTATAAATATAATAATATAACATTGTATAAATTTAAAATTATTCATTAATAACATTTATATATAATTAATATCAGAAATGAATAAACCACGTGGAATATATTGCGCTGCGGTAGGTTGTCTAAAAAACCAAGGATCTAATCCTTCACTAGCATTCTATAGGTTCCCTAAACAGAAAGAAAGGTAATTATTACTTAAATATCATGATTTATTATCAAATTAAAATATCACGCACCAATATTAATATATTTTATAATATTTAAATTATTGAAGGGCTCACAAATGGTTAATAAAAACTAGTAGAGACGACTTAATTAAACAAGTAATGGTGAGCAAAACTATGTCATTGGAGAAACTTCATAATGGATATCGGTAAGTAATCTATTGTTTTTTTATATAATTTAATTAGTATAATTCTTAAAAGTTTATGTGGAGAGCACTTTGAGAATTCCCAATTTATGAACGCTAAGACTAGAGTTGGGAACTTAATGAAATGTGCTATTCCCACAATATTTTCTCATAGGAAATTACCTAAGGTTTAAAAATATTATTTTTAAATTGTAATATAATGATATATTAATATTTATAATTATATCAGAAACGTAAAATTATAATAAGATATAATAAACCGGTTGAGTCAAATAACAATCAACGTATCGATACTAATTTATTACCATCATCTAATCTGAATATAGAATGTGAAATTAATAATGAGACTAACGTAAAATTAAAGAAATACGGTTATTCGCTCAATGAAATATATTGGACGATGTTACATTTTTTTTATTATTTCATATGATTTTTTTATAAATTTATTATTTATTATAATATATAACGACTATTCATGTTCACATAAATATGATTTCTCCATTGCCGCATTCACAAGGATGTCTTTGAAATATTGCGGTTTTCACCAATTCTGGGGGTATACTATATTTGGAATTAATAAAGTTAATAATATTATAATTTATGTTACACAGACTTTATTTAAATTTATTATATAGTTTATACTAATTACTAACATACTATACTATTACTAACATGTTATATTATATAAGTTAGCTTATGTTAATTTTGTAATATTTACTAACAATTAATAGTTCTGTAGAGCAATTTCTATTAGCAAACGACATCGCGACTTGTGTATATATATCAGTCAAATCGAGGAGTATACCTGATTTAATAATCAATAATGTTACACATAATTATTATTACTATTAATATATGCTTGATTATGTTTATTTATTAATAATTTGTATAATTTATAAAGAATGAAAGCAATAATAAAGCTCGATATTAATTATATACAATTTTGCTATTTTAAATAATGTTATCATTCTTTAAATATCTGCTTTATATATGTATATTACTTATTAATTTTAATTAATATAATATTTAATTATTTATTAGAAGTTACAATAAGAAGGCTCAGGGTAAAATATTCTAGACTGAAAAAAAAATTATATAAAAAAAAATCCCCAAAAGAAGAATTAAAGCATATTTTGGAAATATTACCAAATTATGTATCAATAAGATTATTTACCTTTATAAAAACCCAAATAAGAGTTCATTATAAAGTAAAAGGAACAAGGTTAATAAAATAATAATAACACAAATATTTAACTATATATTAATAATAGTAATCATTTTAAAATGTATAGATTACATTTATTTATATATATCACATATATCACATATATGCAGATGGTCAGTAAAGGATAAAGCTCTTGCGCTATCACTTTATCACTCAAGTCCGAAAACATACAGGATGTTGCAGAAGGTTATTACAAGAATATTTATTATATTTAGTAATTTAATAATATTACTTGTAGTTATAGATTTAATTATAATAATTACATTATTTATTAAGTTATTTAAGCTACCATCATCATCAACATTACACCGAAGCATGAAAAATATCGTTATATATCCGGGCTTCTCATCACATATATTAAATGCATTAAAGGTATATATATATATTTATAATATGTCTTTATATTTTAAATCATTTAATTAATTACATATTCTAAAATATAATAGTTAAAAATTATATCAAAAATACCCCGTGATAAATTGTGTGCTATAATTTTTGACGAGATGTCAATTAAAGAGGCCATTATATATAATAAAGAAGTAGATAACGTTGAAGGATTTCAAGATTTAGGAAGTCAAGGTATTCGTTTAATTAATTATTATATTATTGAATTATAGAAAATAATGATAACAATATATATTATATAATTATCATAGGTAGAAATGAATACATTGCCAACCATGCTATTGTATTCATGGTTAAAGGTATATCTGGTATGAGATGGAAACAGCCAATTGGTTATTTTCTTAGCAGTGGGACAGTTTCTTCGTGTAGGCTGAAAAATCTGATATTGGAATGTATAACGGAAGTTAAAAATGTAAGATAAATCATATAAATAAAAATAAATATTTAATTATATTATTTATAGATTGGACTGATTCCTAAAGTTATCATATGTGATCAGGGAACAAATAATAGGTCTGCCATGACATCTCTCGGTTGTACTAATTCTAATCCATTCTTTTCTCATAATGGAGAAAATATTTATGTGTTATATGACCCACCTCATCTCCTAAAAAATATTCGAAATAATTTAAAAAAAACAGGTATATATAAATTTTATTTATATTAACTTTACATTTATAATACTTTACTTTTCATGAGGCTTTTCTCTTAATGGAGTTGCAGTACTATGGAAATATATAGTTAATTTATATGAAGCCGATCAGAAAAGCCCAATAAAATTAGCACCTAAATTAACATCTAAACATGTAAATTTGCCAATTTTCACAAACATGAATGTTAAGTTAGCCGCCCAGGTATTATTTCATCATATACTAATATAGATTTTTATAAAATTATAATTTAATATAAAATAGGTTTTAAGTCATTCAGTTGCGGCAGCGCTATCATTTATGGCCACCCATAAATTGATAAATGCTGAAGCCATTGTAACTGCAAATTTTATTGAACAATTTGACCAGATGTTCAATACCCTAAATAGCTGTTCGAATACAAGTACTCGCCCGAAGGAATATGCTATTAGTAAACGGTTAGAAATTATTAAATTATGAATTATATTATTATTGTTTATTATTGTGTATTCAGATCAGAGGTTATTCCATTTCTAAAGAAATCTTTAGAATGGTTAAAAGGTGTGAAGCCTTTGGCAAATAAATCGTTACCCTCTTTAAATGGATGGTCGACAACAATCAAAGGAGTTATACTATTATGGGAAGATATCTCACATAATTATGATGTAGAATATTTGCACACGAGAAGGTTATAATGAATATAATTTATACCAAATTTAATCTATTTAAATATATATATATATAAAATAAAATAATAAAATAGGTTAAATCAAGATTGCATTGAGAATCTTTTTTCTCAAATAAGATCAAAAGGTTGTCAGCGAGATAATCCAAATGCAATGCAATTTAGGCAGGCACTACGACAGGTCAATTTTTAATATTTAAATAACGAATATATTTTTTTGCATTTTAATAATGAATTATTAAATTACTATAATAATGAATTATATTAATTCCCAGGTAATGGTTGATGCTATATTATCATCGACCATAAACTCAAACTGTGAAGAGGATACAGAAGTATTTTTATTGAGTCTCGAAAATATTGCCTCTTCCCAAATGGAGGCCAGATCTAGAATAATAAATATTCAAACTAATAAAAGTATGTATTGTTAATAAATATATATTTAATAAATATAATATTAATGTAACTATTTTAATAGGCATTATCTATGATATCGATGTAAACACCATATACTTTACAAATACTGAAATAAACATATTGGAATATATAGCAGGGTATAATTCAAAGAAATTATCTATATGTAATTATATTTGTAAAGATTGTATGCCAGCTATATATATCCCAAATATAAATAATGTGGAAGGCTCATTAATTGCATACAAAAATTATTCTGAGGCAAAGTGTTGGTATATATTATTCTAAATATTAATGTATAATGTAATACATTATTTTTATAGGTGGATTAAACCAACCCACCCCAGAATTGACAGATGCCATACGATTTATGGAAACAAATTTCTAATTTTATTATACAAAATACAGGGTATTATTTCTTTGGAAATCACTGTAATATATTGCAAAGAGTATCAATTCTTTTTGTTAATATAAGATTACATTTTTTATTAAAAAAAGAATGTGAGTTGGTGACATCAAATATTAATGGGAGAAATCGTAAAATGTTAAAATTAACTCATATTTAATATAAGTTATTACTTACTTTAGTCGATTTCTCACTCGACCAGCTCTTGCAATTACATTCCATCCTTATCTGTCCATCATCGGTGTTCATAATTCGTCTTCACAATCACAGTCGCAGTTATTTAAGATATCTATTAATGTTTTGTGTTGTCTCCCTCTTTTTCGTATATCATTCTTTTGCTTCCATAACATTATTATCAGTATTATTATTATTATTATTATTAGTATTATTATTTGTTCATATATAATTATCATTACATGTTAACTTATAATATTATAATATAATAATTTATTAACTGATTTATAAATAAATATGTATATATATATATATATATAATAAATATATATATATATATATATATATATGGGGGGTTGGGGAGGGAGGATTGGGCATACATTAGCTATCTAACTACTGTCTTCTCTAATCAAGAAGGGTTAGATAGTTTAGCACACTTCTCTCTCTCAACTGTCATTGTCGGCTCCTCGTGCCACTCCCTGGTAACCACTTCAGTAAATGGGCTAAGACAATTGACGGGGATACCTGCACTGTATCTGTAGCGGAGGAGTTACTAGCTAACCAACTGTTAATAGCGGATGGATATCATATTATCTCAATGTTCAAGTGTGCAGCATATAGATGATCTACAATCTATAGCATAGCGAATGCTACGTAAAGTTTGGAGAGGATATAGGGCTGCCACACATACTCAAGCCGGAAAGAAGGAACACATAACTCACAATATCAATTCCACAATACCGGATCTGTCGAGGCCCGGATTAACAATGAACACGCATACCATCAATGTTTTCCAGGATGTATATTAAATCATATACCGGATTAAATACAATATTGACAAAGATAACATCAACACCAATAACATCAACACCAACAACAGTAACGACAACAACAATAATAGTGGTATCAAAGAAGGCAACAAAGAAGAGAATTAAACTGCCAACAAGTGTCACTACCATAGGTACATTGAACATATACACACTTAGCGGTGGAGCTAAATCGCTATAAATGAGACATCATTGGTTTAGCAGAAACAAGATAGAAAAACTCTGGTCAATTTCTTACTGATGAGATAATCAACAGTGGCTTTTCTTGTGAGGAAGGAGCTGATTTAAGATATTCTAAACTATACAGAATATTTAGCAGAATAATATCATTTTATAAATGTAAAGTACACATAATTTAATAATAATTATATCTGTTATTTTATTATTTTAAAATATATGTATGTGAATACATTATTTAGTTTGAAATATACATATTACTGATCTATTTCAGTAAAAGACTTCTTATTTTAGGAACACCTTCACGAATTAATATTTGTATCCACTGGATGTATGCCTTTTCCCAATAATTCAAGAATTACTATTATTATTATTATTATTATTATTATTATTAATTGAAATAAAAGAATTAAACTGAATTTCTTTTCTATAAATAAAATCCCCTTAACACAAATAATATAATCAGATAAATATTTGATTCTTTATACATATAATATATGACTAACAAATTAATAATATATGAAATAATATCGGTATATATATAGTATCATGCATAACACTTTCGTGTTTATGATGTGTAATGAATGATTTTATATATACGTATAATCAATTGACGATTAGGTATTAGTACTATAATAATTTGATATCAACTAGCCCTCTCTATAGAACTATAAGAAGTATTGATTTTAGTTGGCTGCAGTCTACATATAATTTAGATTAATATATATTTAGTATACTATTACATACTCACTTGACCAGATCTTGCAATTATTTCCATCCTTCTCGGTTTGTCATCAGTGTTCGTAATTCGTCTTTTTCTTCACAGTTGCAGTTCTTTAAGATGTCTATAAATGTTTTATGTTTTCTCCCTCTTTTTCGTATTCCGTTCTTTGGCTAACATAAAAAGTATAGTATTAATTTATATTTATTATAATATTAGTAATATATTTTATATATATATATTCTATAGTTTATATAATTATTATATATTAAATATAATAGTGATCAATTATCACTGATAATATATAATCTAAACCGGGCATATCGAAGTAGGCTGCCGAGTTAATTGTCGTATTAAATTTGGGCGTGGCTTAATTATCAAAGATAATTATAATTGTTAAGTTGTTGGAAAGAGAGTAAAGGCTTTAGTAAATTATAGGCTTTAGACTACAGTAAGTGATACCCCTTGTTCATTGTATAGCGAATGATAGTAAGAAATACATATGATACACGTTTAGTAATTATACCAATACAATATATAACATCTCCCCTTTCTCCTGTGTGGAGAAACGTGGGAGGATAACTCAATATTATACCCACTTTCTTATAGGGATTATATGATAGATTATGTGTCGGAATCCGGTGTATCGAAACCAATATTACACTGTGAACGGCTGGATAGTTTCTTTGTAGAGGATCGATAGCTTTACTGTTAGTAATTACTGGGATAGTAGCAACGAGTTGATATGATAAGGTCATGTGATAGTCGAGGGGCTTGTTCGAGTAGTGGGCATGCTCTGTGGGTGTGTACACCAGTAGGATACAGGGTGAGCCAAAGATTCCCCTGCTGCCAGATTCTTGTTATTCTTCTGACCGTCACTCGTTAGCTTAACGACTTTCGGGTTCTCATTACATCGTGCACGTGTGGTATGAGGTATATCAGGCACTACGTCAGTCAGGCATCTGTGGTTGTCATGTGTAGTGGCCGAGTTGTAACGATAAATAAAGAGATTCTTAGAGAGCTATTATTTGAGTTACCTGAACGTCACTAACAAGTTATCTACGATTGCAGGGGTTACCCCATTGATCTCACAAATGTTACTATATTAAGTTGTTGGAAGGAGAGTCAAGGCTTTATTACATTATGTATTAGACTACAGTAAGTACATATGGCGATGGGCTATTATATTTATATAGCTATTTATCTACACACGGGACGGTCATGTGAGATGGCTATACAGGAATTTGTGAGCGTATTCCAGGTACTAGGCGCACTTGTATCGCACGCCGTTCATTATATAGCGAATGATATTAATATATACATAATATACATATATAGTAATTATAGTATATAGTATATAACAGTATATAACAATAATTAAATATAGAAATCTTGTATTTAAATATTAAATATTCCAATATGTAAATATCAAAATATATAAATGAATTTATTCCGTTTATTCCAGGGTTCCATTATTTTTGGTAAAAACCTGTTTTTACCAGGCAAAACCGGTAATAACCGGTAAAAACCTATCTCTACCATGTTAACCTATGGTAAAAACTGGTAATTACCGGTAAAAACCTAGTACTCATAAAATATAATACCTTTAAAAAAAATGTATATTGAAATTTAAAGTAATATTGATTCATTTATATATAAATGTTATGGCTAATTAATCTAGCAACTTTATTCGAAAATTTGTCATAGCATTTTATCACTCTGCTTTAATTATGCCAGTTATAGTACATTTATTTTTTTAAATCCAACTGGATTTCACCATTATATTGTAAAATTAACAATTTGATGTAATTGGATATATATATAATTAACAATATCTATAGATATATTTAATTAAATATCATGGCATAAAATCATATAATATATTCAAATAATTTCTCAATGAAAATATTATTAGTTCTATTGTTTAATATATATATTTTTTTTAACAATATTAAGCCCATGTCACACCGAAAAAGTCGGCAGATTTTTCACCGATATCGTACCGATTTTCTCTCTCTGTGCGACACCCCTACCCATATATCACCAATATATCACCGATATCGTGACAATATCACTATTCATCATTTGGAGATATCTCTAAATATTTAACGATTTCTCAATGATTTCGTTACTGCGCATATCGGTGAAAAATCTGTCGCTTTATTTGGTATGAATTGGTTTACCTTTACCTTTTTACTTTACCTTTTACTAATACAAAAATAAATATATTATTATATTCAATATTTTATATATATATATATATATATAATGACTTATTTACTAATTTATTTCAATATATTATTATTTATTAAAAAAAATTATTCTTTATATAGAGTCAAAATTAATAAAGGTTTTTTTTTTTAAATATAACAAATCTTATAATATTGATTTTAATATAGTATTGTTTAACTTTTTAATCGTATATTATCTATTACATATAAAATCTATAAATAATATATAATTGTAAATTATATAGACAATAGTAGGTGTAATATAATATAGATAATATTATATTTAATTATATAGACAACACTAGGTTTTTACCATGGTAAAAACCTGTTTTTACCGGACAGGTTATTACCGGTTATTACCATAGGCGGTAATAACCTATGGAACACTGGTTTATTCATATACGATATTTATATTTATTAAATTTGAATATTTAGTCATTTAAAATAAGATGTATACGTATCACATATATCATATATTAAATGATATAGAGATACTAAATCTAGTTTTAACACCAAGGAGAAACCAAAATTAACTCGGTATCCAACTTCGATATAATCCATCTACACCATGAGCATTTTTTGCATGGATTCACTATATATTTTAATATATGTATAATATATATTATATGAATATGATATATATATATATATATATATATATATAATATGTACACAATTCCTATTGGATCTCATGTATCAATAAAATATAATTAACTCTATTATATAATATGTATAAAAAAAATAGCAAAGATATATTTGTCCATATAGCTGGCAATCGCTAAGTAGTAGTGAGATTTATATAATTTATTGATTTGGGCACGAAACCAACCACACATCAATACAATTCGTACTATTTAAACAAAATTTTACCATTTTTAATGTAATATGTAGAATATTTAGTTCAAATTTAATATATTTTACATCATTTACATGTATTCTATTTAATTAATAATAAAAATAAAGACTACTTTATATATATATATATATATATATATATATCATTATACTAATTATAATATATACTTTATTTTATTATATTAGTTTATAATGTATACTTAGTATAATACTAGTATTAAACTAGACTAGTATTACTAGTATATAAACTGCCAAAACGAGTATTTTAAATTTGATCTCATAAATCGTGATCAAAACAAACGGGGCCATATTCGATACACTGTATGATACAGTGTATCAATTGATACAGTGTAGCAATTGATACAGTGTAGCATACAGATATTTAATATATATATAATAAATATTATAATATAATTAGTAAATACCTTAAACATTATATTTATTAACTATTATGATCATTATTTAATAATTAAGTATAATAATATAATATTTATTTACAAATAAAATTTATTAAAACATTTATTTAATAAATTATTAAATGATTTAATAAATGATTTACTGTTATAATAGCATTATAAAGTATGTAAATAACTTAAAATAATATATATATATTAGTATAATGAATATGTAATATTTATAAAATATTTACCTTCTCATTTACGCATTTAGATCCGTGTTAAATATAATATTATTATAAATTAAATTTAATATTAATATTTTCAAATTTCAAATAATTGCATGTTACAAAATATGTGTAATTTTACATTGAAAATGGACCTAGTGATTTATATTATTTCACGAATATGGATGTATATTTTAAGAAAACTAGTTCTAATTATAAAATAATGTTATACTCTTAAAACAAACACTATGAATTAAATATTTATTGTATTCACAAATGTACGTAATTTTTCATTTATAAAAGTCATATATTTTTCAAATTAACATGTAAACAAATATAAACTATAAATAGAATTTAAAAATCCATTCCGTACTATAGGTGGAGCAATTGTTCATTAATTTCATAAATTTGATCAAAGTGAGACATCTTTTCTTCGGTCGATCTTTGCTATAATTAAGATATATTCAATATATATAATATTGGTTAATAGTTATTCAAATTCAATTATTTTTATAATAGTTATAAACATTTTATTTTTCTACAATATGTACAATATCAAGTTTTCTTTTAATTAATAAAGTATTTACAATGATTTAAAAAAAGTTATTATTCAAATATTAAAAAAAATAAAACAGAATATTACATTTTATCAAATAACAATTGTAGGATTAAATATTTTTAAAAACAAAATACGTTTTCATATTTATCATTAACAGTTCATGTATATATTATTTGTTGATATCTCTTATAGTTACTGAGATACGAGAGGTGGTCGGTATTAGGAGGGGGTCGGTAATCGGGGACTTTCCCCTACCTACTATACTATAAAAAATATCTTTTTTAGATACAAACAATTTAATTTTGTTATATAATTCGTTCTATTTATCTAATTTATCATATGGGATTGAAGTATGGTCAAATACTTATAAATCAAATATTACAAAATTAATTATGTTACAGAAAAAAGTTATAGAATTATTAATAAACAAATAATAGATACATCAAAATTACCATTAATACGTCTAACACATACTGGTCCTTTTTTTTTAAATAATATTTTAAAATTTGAAGATGTAATTATATATAGAAACACATTATTAATCTATAATTTCTTAAATATAAATTAGATTATAACTCATATTTCAAGTTAAATAAACTAAAAAATAAATTTATTCTACCACTTATGAAATCAAATAAATTAAAAAATACAATATTTTTTAAAGGACCAAAGTTATATAATGAATTAATGTTTAATAATCTTTTACGAAAAAAGAATATTAATAATGTATTTATTCTAAAAAAAACATTAAAATATTCATTTATAAGTAAATATTAGTTTTTTTTTATATATTTTATATATTTTAATATTTATTTTTTTTAAATATTTATATTTGTTTTACATCTTGTTTCGTTTATTGTTTTAAATATTGTTTTAAATTAGTATTGGTATTATTAGTCATCTGTAATTTGACAGGAATGTGGCGCCATTGCACGTCTTATTGAAAGATGATTAATTTTTTTTTAGTAGTTTTAATTTTATAACATATTTTAGATATTTTAATTTTACACATATTTATAATAATTTACTATTTTTATTAACAAGTTCTCAATATTGTAAATTTACATATTTTACTAATATATATTTTAATATATTTTAATATTATACAAATATTTTATTATCTTATTTTATTATTTACTTTAATGTAATGGATTGAAATATGATGATAACTTATGTTCATGAACAGTGTTTTATTATTTTATATATATATATGTATCTTCTATTTTATTACAAAGAATGCTAACACATGAATCATTATTATTATATTATTACTTTTACTAATATTGTAATCTGTACATGAACATATTGGAGGTATCGACCAAATAAAGCCTAGGCTTTCACTGATCCTCCATAGACATATGATATACATAGTATGTCGTATGTCTATAAACTGATTTCATTCATTCATATAACTATGTTATATTGTTGAATGTGTTATATTGTCATGTGTTACTCATACATAGTGACTCAATCCATGATTTATTGATGGTACATTTATATCCAATATTTTATTGTATATAAATAATGTATATATATAACCTATACATTATATTTTAACTCGTCATCATGTTGTGATTCAAAATATAAAAGTATTATTACGAATAGGAGAATATGAATAAAATTAATAAATCCACAAGTTCTATATTATTAATATTCTATAATATATACAATAGATTCATTACGTAGTACTGTCTCATATATCTTGTTCCAATATCTGCTAACTTAAATCCAAGTTGTCTCATATAATGTTTGTACTATATTCTACTTTGGTAACATCTTTAATATACATGTTTTTCTGATTATGGCAGTTAAGTTATATTATCATATTTCCCAAATCGATACTAGAAATATAGGCTATAATAATGCCAGATGTAATATATAATATATAATGTTAGATGTAATAAGCTGATTGCGTTGATAAACAGCCTCAGTTACTTCAACGTAGGAATAGATATAATTATCTCTGTTTGAATGACTCGGAAGTATGTGAATATTGTAATCTAACTATTATAATGATCTGCTACCTAGGGGATAACACAGGATATCAGATTTTCTAATAGTATTCTTTTTGATCAATTTGACTGTAAAATAATTTCCTTTAATTTAAATTGGAATCCCTAATCATCATACTTTATCTCTTGCATATAAAGAATTACAATGTTCATATATTAATTAATCTAATTATTGAACTATATTTTATAAATTATAACAGATATAGGTATTTATTT
This sequence comes from Osedax fenrisi, assembly GCA_964019155.1. Taxonomy (NCBI): domain Eukaryota; kingdom Metazoa; phylum Annelida; class Polychaeta; order Sabellida; family Siboglinidae; genus Osedax; species Osedax fenrisi. The sequence goes on along the minus strand of OZ025244.1, from coordinate 12,582,827 downwards.
ACGAGTTATTCAATATCTATTTTATAAACATCTTAAAATATAAATTGTGTATAAAAATGGTATAATTGAAAATAGTTTATATTTTTAAACTGAAACCTTTGCAATAAAATAAATAATACATAATTAAAATTTGTTAATAAGAAAATGTATTTAACTATAATAATGCTGTTATAATAGATATGCAGATAGTAGAGATATATAGATATTAATCCTAATTTTCAAAATTAATAATGAATTCATAATGATTAGATGTGTATTCGAATTAAGCCTATTAATAATATTATGTTATATATCATACATTCATTTCACCAGTTATATTAACTCTATAACTTATAGACTATAAGTCATAAAGAACCTGTGATATACCATCAAAAAGTAAGAATTTAGATGTGCCTATAAATCTCTTTTATTATTATAATTTATAATTAGATATGTAGTATAATTTACATATAAACAAGTAGAAAATGTCTGCTTGCTAATAGTAACTTTTGTTTTTCAAATAGATAATTTTAATTTGTATATTTAATATATCTATAAATATTTAATTAAAAATATGAATTTATTTTTAATTCAGTTTGAATTGAAATATATTTATATATATTATTTTAATAATTTAATTTGTATTAATTATGTTACAAATTTAATATAATCATATTGAAATCATATATTTGAAAATGTTTAAGTTGATTTTATATAAAATTAAAATATTTACTCATGGATTATAATGCATTTTGATAAATTATTCATCTAAAATAAAAGTTTATCAAAATATGCAGACATACTTGTTCGATATGATATAGTATAAATTTGTTCGATATATTACATATTTATTGGTATATTAATGTGTGTAGAGGAGAAAGAATCTAGTTTAACATAGGGAAGAATGAACCATCTTGATTATTTCTGAACTTAATATAGATTATATATTAATTTAAATACACATTAATCTCCCTGTAATTGCCATTATATATTGATACACATTGTTTTTAATATAAATTATTTTATTTAAATTTATATTTTTAAATTTTACTAATTATCTAATTTTAAAGTAATTATAATAGTATACAGTATGTAATAGTATACTATATTTATTGTAAATTTAATTGATCTATTAGAAAAAATACTATTTAAAAAATCTCAATAATAATTAAATAAAAATAAATAAAATATTAATATCAGTTATTTTAGTACATAATCCTCTGTTAGATAAACATATTACTTAATTATGATATGCCAAAATAGAACAATACAACGGAATAAACTACGTTATTAATAATATCATCATATGATCATTTAAATTAGTCGGGCATTAATTATAAAACTTATTTTAATTTGATTAAAACGCAAGATCTAAAAGATATAAGGATGGTAGTGGGGGAGGTCACAGGGGGGTCATCGGACATCAACACTCCACGAGTTCATGTGTTTCGGAGTGGTGACGGAACTTTCGAGGTTATAAGACTTGGCAGCTGTGAAACATAAGCGATTGTTGCTGAGGTCAAACTGGGTACTGTAGTACTTATGCGGGGGCTTCAATATTCATGGGGTTGAATCATGCAGCTCAGACATATCGTAGTGCTACCTTGTTATATCTGAGGGGGGTGCCGTTAATAAGGAATGTACGTGTATGTAAAGAATTTAGCGAAGATAAGATATGTCAATTCTATCCATTTATGTGAATTAATGTTAATTCCGATTAGTTTGAAATATAGGTGAATATATATATATACTATCGTTTTTAATAATTTCAATAGCGAATTGTCAAAGTATTGTTACATAAAACATTAGTTTTTTAAGATGGCTCTATATTTTAAGAAAAATAATTCTAATTATAAAATAATATTATATTATTAAAACAAACAAAATATAATAATTGTGTATTGCATTCGAAAATGTACATAATTTATAGTTTATAATAGTGATATTTTTCACATTTACAAATATAAACTAAAAATAGAATTAGAAATAAAAATATTTGAAGTGATAGCGCACATTTTTCATTAATTTCATAATTAGAGAGACATATGTTTGTTTGACAAAATCATTGGTGTATGCTTTATTAGATGTGCACAAATATATGGGTATAGATATTAAAGCAAAATATTACAGAGATATTTAACTTTGGTAATTGATATATTCAAATATTAAAGAATATATATATATATATATATATATATATATATATATATATATATATATATATATATATATATATATATATATATATATAGTAATATATGTTATTGTGTATATCTGTTATTTGCATATATTATTTGTTAATCTTGGAAGAAATGTGAAATAATTAAATTTAACTATTTTATAAAGCTATAAAATATAAATTTCTATTTAGAAATATAATTATTGTAATAAAATAAATGAGCAAATAAATATAATATATGGTATTATAGTGAGTTGTTATTTATTATTTTAGTGTTCAAATATATTATATTTAGAATGGGTAAATCAGATAGTATAATTAATACAAATTATTCAAATTATATACAATTTAAATGTATTACTAAGTTTAGTATTTTATTAGGCGAATTAAATTATGCAATTATTAAGAAAATAATTAAATACATTATATATTACTATATACTCATCACAGTATATACTCATCACATACAATAAAATATACAATACCTGTAGAATATAATCTTTTCCTTACAAAGCATACTGGGTTCCAGTCAAGGTAAACACAATCTTTGGTAAAGGTGGAATTCTCTTATAGTCAATGATGTACTGTGTAGGTGATGGTATAATATTATATATTTATATATATATATTTAGATAATTAACGTATTAATACCATGATAAGGGTCAATATAAATTAAATAATATTATATCTTTAATATTAAACATATATAAATATATGCATGTCAACATAGTACGTTTATTACCGTGAATTATACTTTATCAATATGATCAACATAAATAATCGATAAATAATATAAAAAACATCGTTCAATTCAAACCTAATTTATAAATAAATTCGCATTTTTAATAAAATATGTATATATAAATACAATTTAAAAATATGAATGCATTTTTATTTGACAGATATATAAATATCCTTAAAAAAGATTTAAATCATAGAAACAAAATTCAATATACCACTGAAAAGTATATAGGTCGGAGTACAAAAGTAAACATTGCAGAGGTAGTGGACATCATTGCCTTAATAGAGTCTGGTAATAATGCTAATATACATGTCACATCATAGGACAATACAACGTGGCTGATGTAAAGGGGTATTCACTATCATTGTTTATATTATTGACATTATTTAATATACTTAAACTTATTTTTAAATAGTGACAAAGATTTTCCGAAGGAAAGATATAACACTAACGCGAAATCGTGTAATTCGAATTTGTATACAAAATACCCTGGTGCCACCTATAGCGGGTTACTTTTAGGAACTATGCGTTGTTTATAATGTAAATTCGTATTTAACTATACACTTTTAAAATGTTAAATAATATGCTTTAAATTAATATTTATATGATGAAAACTAAGTGTTCATTACTAATATATAACAAACAAATATGATATTTATGTTTTAAATGCTATAAGTATATATTTAGTAAGTAAAAGTTAATTTATATTGCATGTAATTTAATAGAGCAATGAAAACATTGTTGTATGCAAACAGAGCCGAACCTAAATCTATTTCAGTGATTTCGATACTGCTGCTAGCAGCGGCTGGGGATATTACTAAATTACGTTGCATGCATAGGGAGTGTTATATCTTTGCTTCGCAAAATCTTTGATAGTGATCTAAATAGAAATAATGTACCTAGATGTGTAACATACCTCTATATCTTACATTGCTGTAAGTATCAACCATACAGTAAGACATATGTATATATGTATATAGATACAGTACATATGTGTGTATGTGTTGCATAGATTTATAGTTTACATACGTAAACTATAAATCTATGATGTATTGTATAGATATTAGTAGAATTAGTGAAATAGTGGATATTCTATTTGGAAATAATTAAATGGATTTCACTGTTTTAACAAATCTTCTCATTCAATTTATTGATTTATTATATAATATTTGTATTATATTAATCATAATTAAAAATATATATATATATATATATATATATATATATATATATATATATATATATATATATATATATATATAGAGTTCACCCATGATATCTACAATTAAATAACAATACCATTATTTACCATTGCCATTGAGTGCTAGAATAGAATATCATTAAGGTATACATATTTCTATTAATATATCCACTGAATGTAACATTAACCTATACTACAATACATCATATATTACAGGTATATAAATATATCCTGGTAATATTAGGTTTAAATGATAATTATAAAATGACAGTTTAAAATGATGAATTAATTATTAAGTAAATAAATATAATAATATTTATTTTTATTCAGACAACTTTAGTAGTAATTTAACAAAATTTGTAATATCACAATTATTAAATAATTTGTTAAGGCATTACAATTAAAATCTATATATTTCTATTATCTTTTATAGTATTAACTTAACATGTTTAATATAGAATATTGTTGTAAATAATTAGGAATAGAAAAATTAATGTATAAAATATATACATAATTTTTAAATAATTATGTGACTCTAATATTATTGGTAACTATATATTATATACAAATATCTAATACCTCTGATACAACTTATATTATATTACTAAATCCCTATACCACTTATATAAATGTATTAGCTTATTTACCTCTCCTTTAGTGATCATCTTTTCTCCGATTAGGTGATTGCTTTTCTCAACTTCCAGAGTGGGTCCGCTACACAGGGATGTTCCAGTATCAGCGATTGCCTGGCAGCCTCCCTCGCAGAACTTGTTCACGGTAACACTGGTGGTGGTGTGTAAATGCTAGTAGTAGTAGTAGTAGTAGTAGTAGTAGTAGTAGTAGCAGTAGTAGTAGTAGTAGTAGTAGTAGTAGTAGTAGTAGTAGTATCTCTAAAATTCTCGAAAAAATTGTTTTTAAACAGATAACTATTTTTATTGATTTTAATAACTTATCCTGTAACTTACAAAGTGCTTTTAGAAAGAACCACAGTACAGAAACTGCGATAACTCTTATACTAAATGATATATATACATCTTTAGATAGAAATGAGAAAATTCAGATTCTACTTCTAGATCTGTCATCTGCTTTTGATACGCTATCTTTTGATATCCTTTCAGATAGACTTTTAGACATTGGTATATCTTCAACTGCTCATGATTTCTTAATTGGATTTGTCACTAATAGAACTTTTTCTGTTAAGATCAATAACTCTTATTCTAAATCTCAATCATTTAAGTACGGGGTTCCGCAAGGATCCGTCTTAGGTCCACTACTATTCTCTATATATCTGAACCCAATAACTAATATTATCAAATCATTTAAAACATTAAGATTTCATCTCTATGCTGATGATATTCTTATTTATTCTGTTAATAGTAGATTGGTCATGAATAATGAGCTAGTTGAGTGTGCCAATCAAGTGAATAAATGGCTACTTATGAACAAACTTCTACTTAATACTTCTAAAACTGAATTACTGAACTTACCGCATAACTTTAATAACTTCACTGATATATTTATTAATAATATTAGAATTATTCCATCACTAAAAATTAAATATCTTGGTATTACTATTGATAATAAATTGAATTTTGATGATCATATGTCAACTGTTTGCAGGAAAGCAAATTTTCATTTATATAATATACGATATATAAGAAAGTTCATTGGCAAAGACCTCACTACGATGCTAATTAAAGCAATGGTATTTTCGTCGACTAATTATTGTAATTCGTAATATTTAGGTCTATCCAAAAAATTGAATAAATGTATCTATATAATTGATCATTCGGCAGTACGATTAATCTATCAACAACCTTTATTTGATCACTCGAGTGTTACATTGCGTCAACATAATCTTAATATTCTCAACAATATTAATAGAAGCAAATATAGAATTCTATGTATAATTCATAAATCACTCACTGCAGGTCCTTCGTATATTAGAACTTGCCTATCAGTTAAAGTGCCTATCTGTCGTGAACTTCGATCATCTAATGATGTATACTGCTTACAAGTCAAGAAATCAGTGAAACCAGTAACTTCCAAGAGAGCCTTTCAATACTATGCGCCGCCACTATGGAATTCTCTTCCCTTGAAAATAAGAATGATTCCTAATCACGATACCTTTAAATTTAATTTAAAACGTTATTTATTCAATATTGAAAAATCTTAATTTATTATTTTTACGTTATTTATGTTATGTATGTTATTGATATATTTTATTTTCCATATGACATTATATCATATGGTTTTTTTTTTTATATATCAATAACCAATATTGCATTTTGCAATGTACAGTTTATAATAATACTAATTATTATTTTGTTTATATTCAATTATGTTATTTTTGTTTGTTTGCTTTGTTACACTCTTGAGAACGCCTGGTGTGTTATTTGCAGTGTTTAAATAAATCGTTTTGATTGATTGATTGATAGTAGTAGTAGTAGTAGTAGTAGTAGTAGTAGTAGTAGTAGTAGTAGTAGTAGTAGTAGTAGTAGTAGTAGTAGTAGCAGTAGTAGTAGTAGTAGTAGTAGTAGTAGTAGTAGTAGTAGTAGTAGTAGTAGTAGTAGTAGTAGTAGTAGTAGTAGTAGTAGTAATAGTAGTAGTAGTAGTAGTAGTAGTAGTAGTAGTATACTACTATAGTGGCAGTGGTAGTGGTAGTGGTAGTGGTAGTAGTAGTAGTAGTAGTAGTAGTAGTAGTAGTAGTAGTAGTAGTAGTAGTAGTAGTAGTAGTAGTAGTAGTAGTAGTAGTAGTAGTAGTAGTAGTAGTAGTAGTAGTAATAGTAGTAGTAGTAGTAGTAGTAGTATACTACTATAGTGGTAGTGGTAGTGGTAGTAGTAGTAGTAGTAGTAGTAGTAGTAGTAGTAGTAGTGGTAGTAGTAGTAGTAGTAGTAGTAGTAGTAGTAGGTAGTAGTATTAGTAGTAGTAGTAGTAGTAGTAGTAGTAGTAGTAGTACTATAGTGGTAGTGGTAGTGGTAGTGGTAGTAGTAGTAGTAGTAGTAGTAGTAGTAGTAGTAGTGGTAGTAGTAGTAGTAGTAGTAGTAGTGGTAGTAGTAGTAGTAGTAGTAGTAGTAGTAGTAGTAGTAGTAGTAGTAGTAGTAGTAGTAGTAGTAGTAGTAGTAGTAGTAGTAGTAGCAGTAGTAGTGGTAGTAGTAGTAGTAGTAGTAGTAGTAGTAGTAGTAGTAGTAGTAGTAGTAGTAGTAGTAGTAG
>OZ025244.1:12522350-12575312 GCA_964019155.1 Osedax fenrisi | reverse complement strand
GATAATTTAATTTTATATAATTGTAATTTAATTTTAAAAGTTATGCTTTCCTCTTGATTAATTTGACACCATGATATGTCACCCATTACACCAACCCTTAGGACCTGGCCACCCCATATGGGATGACAACCTCGAGACCTTCGGTCAGATTGGGCGTATTATATTAATAAGTTGTAATCATTTGCAAGGCAATAATAATTCAAAATTTGTTTAATAGTCATATATTTTATATATTTCTTATTACTTTACTTATTATTTATTAATATTAAGATTAGTATAATAAATGATACCTATCTATCTATATATATATCTAAAATATATACATATAAACAAATAATTGATACAATATAATTTTAAACATAATTATTATCAAAAGTTTTCACTATTTCTATTTTCCCCTGTCTCCTTAATTATATTTCCAAATTCTAAAGGAATAGGTTAACAAATTATAATATTACTAACAAACATAAATAAATATATACCTTTTGGATCAATGATACTTAGTATATCATTTATATAAGCAGCCTGGTAGTTATCCTTATTGATTTGCGTGGAATGGCCGAGATGGTTCATAAGGCTGATAAATAAATATAAAATGTTATCTTTCTAAGTAATTTAAATAATTTAAAATGAACTTACTTTACAGAGCACCGATTGCTTGTTTCAGTAATGGCATATACTGATGCAATTCGGTGTCTATTGCTTGTGGCATTTATTTTTTTATTGCCAGCCAATCGACATATATTAGTTATACTCTGATCTCCATGCATACTGGAACATTCACTGCATATTATATAAAAAAGTTATTAAATTAAAATATTCAATAATATAAATTATACAAAAATAATCAATCAATAAAATCAAAATAACCTTTCGACGCAAAAATAAATATATTATTATATTTAATACCGGACTTCTTTCTAGATACGGAATAAATTAATTTATCTATGTATACAGATAATTCATTGACTATAATTATCTAAAAATTATATCATTTATTATATACATTTAAAATAAAATAAAGCATACATTTAAATTAATACTATTACTAACCGTGACAAATCTTTTACCCTTTCCTGTAATGGAGACCAGTATAGATTTTTTGTGTTTTGCATATTTATTTGCTTTTGCTTTAATATATTCCTGAATAGTCATTCGGCTTACCTCCTCTCCCCGTCTTACATTATATATGGTTAACTTTGATATTAACAGGGAGGCAATATAGGTAAATTCACAATTACTCTAAAAATGTGAATAAATTAATTATTTTATATTAATTATTATTAATATACATTATTAATATACGATACAATAACATTAATGTAAACAATAACTATAACAAATATTAAACATATTTTTTAATAACTAACTTTATTTAATTCATCATCAATAAATTTAAATAATTTTTTTATTATTTCATCTGAAATTAACTCTGAATATCTGAAAGTTGTATTACATATAAATATATTTAGAATAATATACATGTATCCTAAATAATTTATTATATTATATGCCAATAAATGTGATTAAAAATGTTTAAAAGGTTTAATGTCAAGTTGGTGTTGCTAACAATAGGCAGGTCACGTGTGTGCATCGAGGAAATATTAAATGTAAAATTAAATAATGGCCACATGGGAAAAACAATTTTTAGGAAATATTATACTAACCACTCGGTAATCATAATGTTTTAATAATTCCTTATACTACTCAGTAACATATGAATAATTTATTCATTTATAATTATTAATTATTAAATAACTAATAAACAACGGATTTATTGAATAAATATAATACTAAAATTAAAAAGTTCAACAATATTTTTATATTCAAAATGACACATGTCGACCATCCATATAGAGGATAATAATACATTTTGAAATTAGTATAATCATAGACATCTAAGGGGCGAAGCATAGATTTAGAGTACCATACTCGTGTGGCACTCTAAATATATATTAATATATAATATATATAAATATATATAAATGTATAATACAGTAGTACATTATAGTAAATATATACTAGTCATATAATATATACCTATATACATAAGTATAATTAATATATATTAATATATGTGATATATATAACATGTGTATAATTATTATTTTATATTGTAAGTATTATAATAATAATATTATCGTTATGATCAGATAATAATTATCATAATTATTACATAAATATTTTGATAATATTATTAATAATTATTAATTATGCCTATATAATATAATTGTATAATATAAAATAATATCCCAGCAAACAGTAATATCCGCATAATAGCAGCATAATATCATATGTAATAGCCTCAAATGTTTACATTGTACTATTATGCTGCTATTATGCTGCTATAAATTGTCATGATATTATGATGCTCTTATGCTGCTATTTAAAGTCTATTATGCTAATATTATGATGTTATTAATTTTAAAAGTATATTATGCTGCTATTATTAGAATAATATACTTTAAAATCAGCATAATAGCGTGACAAATTAATAGCAGCATGATAGTACAATGTAAACATTTTAGGCTATTACATATGCTGTTATGCTGCTATTATTTTGTTGCTATTACTATTTGCTGGGATAGGTTTATAATATAACTTTATGTTACATAACTTAAATTCAACTTAATTTAACAACTACTTTACTTTACTTTAATCCCTTGACTCGGAAATCGTAGGGGGAATCAAAACTTTGCTGGCAACAAAACATCGTCTACGCCATTTATTACGGTTATCAACTTCTAACAAAATATCATCTATTTCCATTTTCGTCCACTCTTTAACATCATCTATATATTTTCGTTTCGACCTACCTCTTTTTCTTGATCCTTCAACTATTCCTTGCAGAATGGTTTTAGTGATGCTATTGTGTCTAGAGTTATGACCGAACCATTTTAGCTTTCGCCGTCTTATAGTCTGTAATAGAGGCTCAAATGTACCAATTAGTGTATTAATTTTATTTTTCCTCTCAACATCTTGGTTATGATTTGGATAATTTCCGAAGTCGATCTTGTTTAACTGAAGATACTTAATTGAATAATCCATAGTCAGACGAGGTTCAAGCCAGTCATCAGCATACAAAATTAGTTCGTGGTAGACTTTGGCGTAAAGTGGATCCAGGGTTCTTTGAATTGTCGTAAAGTATTCTCTCCAAGTTCACGAGCAAGTTGAATTCGAAATATTGCGAGATTTCGTACACCTTAATCTGTAGAATATCTTCTGCTGGCTCCAACTTAAACATTGCCGTAGCAACGTTTACAGAGGATCCACTCTTAACTGTAGTAACGTGAGTTAGAAACTCATTTCCAGGCTCCGATACAGTTAATATATTATCTTCATTTCTGAAAGAGTCATTGTATTGCCGTGTTTTGTTAAATTTGTCATCAAAATAAAGAGAATTTAATTTTGTGGGAATCGGTTCTTCAAAGAACGTTTCCATTTCCGTATAACATTGCGATATATTATTCGGCACATGTCATTGTCAGAAAGTATCCCTTCTTCGTACATAAAATCATTTAGGAGAGCCGCTGTTTCAAGCTCTGGAATATTATAACGAAGCATCATCCTTGCCGTCAAGGGTCAATCACCATGATTGCATCTATAACAAATACAAGTATATATAAATTTTACATAAGTTTTTAATTCGAAAAGTAAATGACTACTACCTTGTGAGTGAAATTCTTCTGGTTGATAGTCTGAACCGGTATCATTAGATTTATCCATTTCATCCGACATAGTATCAGAAATCGATGCTGAATCTTCATCGTAAGAGGGATCATCGATGCTAGTGAATTAAATTTAGATTAAAGAAAATTTCGTTTGACTAAATTTAGTCAATATTTGAAAACGTAGCAAATATATTGAAATGTATACCATTTATAGTTATTAATATAATAAATTAATATTGGAAATAATAATAACATATATGTATATATATATATACATTACGTTTTTGAATGTTTATAAATTTTGTAAAGTTTTATTAATTAATGTAATTAACAAATTATATTAAATAATAACAAATATGTATATGAATTACATAATATATGATTATATATGAATACACCTATGCCACCAATCAATAGTTAAGATATATATTTCTTGTAATTACACTTTGAATATATTATACAATGAATGTATATATAGATTAATTAATAGAATACATATTATAAATATATACAAATAAAGATGTGTATTTAAACATTGCATTTATAACAATTTATAATATATATATATTATATAATATATATGATAAATATTTTTGGTTTTTTATAATATAAATTAATTTCAAGATTATGTTTCAACTGAAAGCAATATTGTCATATGTATAATTATAAATATATTTAATTGTTTTATAATTATTATTACTTTTTATTTGTTAAATATAATAAAGAAGTTTTAGGAGATATAAATAAAGATATACATGATTAAATATTAAAAAATGTTTATAATCTGATTAATCTAATTGATATCATATCGGTACATATATGTACATTATACCATTTTTAACAAAATTCTCTAATAATCTTTTTTCTATATCCATTTATTTAAAATCGGTGGATGTTTTAGGAGATATAAATAAAGATATAACATGATTAAATATTAAAAAAATGTTATAATATTTTTTAGCACATTTCGAAGAACTATCTTACCAGTATATAGTAATAATAGCCTTAATTCCACCTATCAATACATCTATTACTACATGGTTTTCGTGCAAATTATTGGGGTATACCCCTAGTATATATACTAGGAATAAATGTATTTAAGCTACTATCAATTATATTCATTTGACAAAATGATAATTTATATTTATTATTTTTGCGAGATATATAAAGTTTATTAATTTCATCATTACACCTAAAAGTACTGAATTCATATAATCTGAAATACAACTAGTGATCATGTTAATTGGTAATATGGATAATGGTGTATCTCCTTTATGGTGCAATTCTTGTACTTTAGTACGAAAGAAGAATCTGTACGAGCAACACATTGTATAGATGAGTATGTTGAACGACCTATTTTTTCATTTTTTTTTTTTACCATATATACATTTAAGAACATTTATCATACCCACATTTTATATTATATTGATATTTTTTGTGTAAGATCATACAGGTACATCGCATACAATTGTTGATAAAATTATTGTTATTCTAACATTATTAATAATAATACCATTTTCTAAAATAGTTTTTAATTCGTGAATTGTATCATTAAGAAAATCTAAATTAGCAGGTTTATTCCCTAATGTAATAGCTGATGGAAATACAACAAAAGGTGGTATATTTATTGAAAATAGAATAAGCCACATGCTATATTATTACTCTTATATAGTGGAAGCCCTTCTACATTCATATTTAAAGTAATAATATTCATATTAATTTCTTTATATTTTTTAATGAATGTATTAACATATTTCTAAAACCAAAGTTAAAATATTGTAGAGATGATTTTACTTCTATGTCATAATTATAATACATGCTGATAACACTGTAATAGTAGATGTTGCATATATTAGAGTCTCGTTTCTTCTCGAAGGAGTAGCTGATAACATTGTATCAGTAGATGTTGCATACATTGGAGTCTCGTTTATCGTATTATCGATACCTGACATCACGTATTGCTTGCAAAAGATCATCTTTAAAGATAATTATATTTAGTTTAAGATATAAAATTAATTTTGTCAAATTTAAGAATATATTATACTATTAAAAAAGTAATTGTAATTATAAATTAATACCAATTAATACAATTTATTAATATTTAATTTTATAAAATAACCTCAAGAAGATGTCATCTTTAACTTATGAACTGGCCACTTATTTGTAGGGCAATACTTTTTACGAAGATGTAAATCGATATTTTTCTCCAGGTAAAATATTTCATAAAAAAGGACTTTTAATATACATTTAATGAATTTAATGAATTACTAAATTTAATATTAATTTAATATTTACTGACATCATTTAATTCAGGTTTTATCCCGCTTTTGAATATTATAAATACTGAAGGTATATCATTTGGATCAAGTTCAACTGTTTCCATTATATAATCATTATATTACATCTGTATATATGATTTTAAATAAAGCATAATTATTTAAATTAGAAAATAAATTTAAAAATAAGTAAAATTGACAGTATAAATTGATATTACAAACTTTAATTGTGTGTTGGTGAATATAATTTAGATTATTAATTTTGCATATATTCTAACTATTGTATCAAGTAAGTTTATATTATATATGTACAGCTTGTATAATTATAATTGGGTAATCATACATATTCTCTGTGTTGGTAATGATAGCTCTATTAATTAAATTATATTTTCTTGTTATATTCTCTCTGCTACTTAAACGTGCTGAATATAGTCTGACTTTATTAGAATCAAGTGAGTGAAAGTACAATTTAACTTCTTTATTATATTCATTATAACTTATAAATTCATAACTAAATTTGTTATTTATAATAAACACATTTCCTTTTCTATATGATGTTTTATAATCTTTTGCCAATGAACTAATATTACGATTATTGTCCCGTTCTCCCTTTTGGTCACATCTGTCACATTAATAATAACCTGCATGACCAGTACATGATTTAATAAAAGCCCTAGCAGGTGCATCACATGTTATACAACTTAGTTTGATTTCAATGTGTTTAATTTTTTGTAAATATACCATTTTTTAATAAATGTTTTAATTCGTCGACGGTTTCTCGTAGGAATTCATAATTTTTAGGTTTAGTTATACCACTTTTTATACCATAGGTCATTATAGAGACAAATACAGTAATAGAAATAATATTACAACTAAATAAGATAGGCCTCATTAATTCCTTTGCACTTTTAAACGGGGGGATACCATCTAAATTCATTGTTAAATTAATAACACTAATTAAATGCCCAATAAACACAATGTTAAAAATAGTGGAATAAAATTCCAACTTTATTGTGATGCATAAAATGCGGAAGTTTGTTCATGTTGAAGATGTATATATAATGGCATATTTTGAACAGCATTTTATTCCATTATTTTGGTACTGCATTACATTCTATTACTTTTAGACTGCATTTTATTCCATTTTAGACTGCATTACTATTATACAATATTACAATTTTATATAAAATATATATACATATAAATAATACATAAAAGTAATGAATATATTATATTTATTAAAAAAACTATTTTTTGTTTTTATTATTTCGTAGATAAATATCTAATTTTGTATTCAAGACTCCCTTTCCACAAGTGTCGGATGTAGTTCACTCATTATATCTGAATAAATAAATTGCAATTAGAATATATAGAAATGTTTAAATAATATTAAGAAAATATTATAAATATTTGTATCCTTATCAACTGTCAACCTAATATATATATATATATACGTTTACAAGTATATTATAAAGTATAATACGTATTTATATTAAAAAAATAAATAACAGAAATTATATATCCTTAAGTACTCCAATACTATTTTATTATAATCATATTATGTACACATAGCACATATACATATATGTTGTAGTACACACGCATATATAACTATACATGTGAAATTCTCTCCCATCTTCTTTCCATCCCAAGTATGATATCTAAATGTTCTAATCCTTATGTATAATCAATCTTAAATCTCACCTATCTATTCTATAATACATTTATATTGATTATTTATTATTATCATTCTATTGTCTATTATCATTTTATTTTATTTTTCATGTTTTGTTTGGTGCACCTACGAAGAGCCCATGATAAGTTTACAATTCAAATAATTATCAATCAATCAATCAATGTACATATATATATATATATATATATATATATATATATATAAGTATAGGAATGTATAAAGTGAAAAGAGTATGTTAATATTATTAACATATTTCTAAAACCAAAGTTAAATTATTGTAGAGATGATTTTACTTCTTACGTCTTAATTATATTTTGTATTTATTAATGTTTTAGTTGTTAATTTATTATTCATTCATTCTATATACATAATTATTTATATATCTATTTATATAACTTTTATTATGTGTATATTAATAAATAAAAAAATAAAAAGGTGTAATTATATTATATAGAAATCTTGAGAGAAATAAGATCAGTGGGAGTGTGGTAAAGAGACCAGCGTTTATTATTCCGTCGATAAATAATTCTTAGGTTATGTAAGTCAGAGTTAAACCAGGGAGACGAAGGTTTGGTATGCAATTTACAAACACATAACGGAGCAAATATATCAAGAGCTAGTTTAAGATTTTGATTGAGACAGTCAATGTGAATAGGAAAGTCAGAGGTTGATGTAGTGAGTGCTGTGAGGATATGGTTGGAGAAAGACAAATAGTAGATGGATGAAATTTTACGGTATTTAGTGAATTTAATAGGAATGTGAGGTATAGGGAATGTTAATGTAAAGCATATGGCGTAATGGTCAGATATGAATAAGTCGCGGTGGATATTGGATAAGGTAGTATAGTCAGATGGTGTAATTATAAGATCAAGTGTGTTGCCGTGGATATGAGTAGGGAATGAGACGTGTTGTGTCAGAGAGTGCTCATATAATAGTTGGTGGAAGTTTGGGGTGGATGAAGGATTATTTACATGTATATTGAAGTCACCTAGTAGTATAGTATTGGGAGATGAGATTAAGGAAGTTATTATACTGAATTCAGTAATAAAGGTTTTAATGTTGGAATGAGGGGGACGATAAAGTAAAATTAGGGTAAAGTAACACTGTGAGGAACATTTTATACGACACGATATAACTTGACAAGAAGTTAGAGAGTCAATAGATTTAGTAAGAACAATTAGGTTACTATTGTAGAGCAGAGCTACACCACCACCTTTCTTGGATCTATTGTGTTGAATTAGTTTAAACTTATTGGGGGTAAGATATGAGGATATACTTAAATCATCATCAGAGAGCCATGTCTCAGTGATATCGATTAGATCAAAATGTGAATCACTCACATACTGTGATAGCATATCATATTTGTTCCTAACAGATCTGGCATTAAATTAAGTACATCGTAAGGGAGTTTGAAGGTATATAAACAGTGGACGTCATATGGATGAAGTAGAGTTAGATGAACTATTGTCTATTTTTAATCTATTAATATACTCATTAAAAGATTTTTCCCAGGAGATCAAAGTATCATTGGATGGTACACATGGGTTAATTTTATTTGAATCATCAGTTAAAATAGATCGTAGTTCAAATTTATTCCTATTAAATACGCATTTATAACCAGTAATTAAATTTTTTTTATAGTATGATAGGACATTTTTTTAAAATAGATATCATCAGATGCTAACATAGGGTGAATAAATAAATAATTATATATAGAATTACGCAGTAGTGATGTAGAAAATAATAACTGATCTCTAGAAAATAATGAATTTAACGTTAAAATTGCACTACGGTTTTTAAATTTGGCATTTAGTATTGAGTTTATGTTTAATTTTAGAACATTACAATTTAATTTTAATGTATCCATATTATTATTTTGCGCAATATTCTCAATTACAACCATTAATAAAGTATCATTATTACCAACACTATTAATATTTATACTATTTTTTCTAGTATGAATTGATGTATTAAATTGTGATGATAAATCAGTCATCTTTTTTAGAGAATCCGCGTATGATATTTTAAAATGATTATTATAATTAATAGATTCTGAAACTGTAGAAAGTATTAATTTTTTAATATCATCTAATTTATCATTAATATTAGTCAATATTGGTAAATTTGTATCAGGTTCATTGATAATGATTGGTAGAGTTATACATAAATTGAATTTAAAAGTGAAATTATCAATTTTGAATATAGCTTTGGCATAATTCGCTGGAGATTTAGTTTTATTATTATGTGCTATCTGTACATCAATAATATTAGCATCAAATAAACAACATATGAATGATATTAATACATGATGAACATTTAATAATATCACTTGATGCACTTTTGCTACAATGATAGCATGTATCCATAATGTATAAAATTTACAAAATTAAATTATATAATATTGAATATATATACTTAGCATATATAAATTTATATTTATATATTTATAAATAAATAAATGAAAATATAGATAAATAAATACTATATTTAATATTATATTCATTTTTTAATACAGAATATAATTTTGATAG
Source organism: Osedax fenrisi (assembly GCA_964019155.1). NCBI lineage: Eukaryota > Metazoa > Annelida > Polychaeta > Sabellida > Siboglinidae > Osedax > Osedax fenrisi. Next base: position 12,565,138 of record OZ025244.1, on the reverse strand, counting down.
CATTTTTATTGCATTAATCCATCCTTATTAGGTAAATATATTAAGTAATTAAATAATAATAATATATAATACATACAATAAAGTATTTTAAATACCTTCTAATCATGGTAAATTTCTATTAGACATTTGAATTTGTTTTATATACAATAACATATATTCAAAGAACTCTTGGTGACTATATTAAAAGCATTCTACATAGGTCTATGTGATTCTTCCTATAATAATTATTAATTAATTTATAATATCTTAAATTAAAGCATTGAATAATACATACTATTTTTTATTATATGACTAAGTCATACTATATTAAATTGGATTTGTATGTTATTTTATATATCAAATAATATACTATTTCAGAAATTTATTGCTACATAATAATTAATATGAAACTTGGTGGGCGGAGAGGGAAGAATTCTGCAACGAAGCGGATAGAGAAGGTGACGTGGAAACACATAATATCCTACAACAGATGAGATACGACGGCTGTGCACTTAGTGAAATATCTAAGTTCATAGCCGTTAGAACTGAGGCTCAACCGCTGCAACGTCAACAATACTATGAACAATTGACGTATAATATTAATAATTTAAAAAATCAGTCTCTAAACTATTATTTGACCGTGGTCATGAAGATCCGATGATCGCAAGTCAATTATTGACTTTTCGTGTGTAGTAATGGAATATCCACTATAGGTATCAGATCATAAATATTATGGAGGAGTAGCTGATAACATTGTATCAGTAGATGTTGTAATACATTGGAGTCTCGTTTATCGTATTATCGGTACCTGACATCACGTCTTGCTAAAGATCATCTTTAAAGATAATTATATTTAGTATAAGATATCAAATTAATTTTGTCAAATTTAAGAATATATTATACTAATTAAAAAAATTAATTGTAATTATAAATTAATACCAATTAATACAATTCATTAATATTTAATTTTATAAAATAACCTCAAGAAGATTTCTTTAACTCATCTTTAAACATCTTTAACTTATGAACTGGCCACTTATTTGTAGGGCAAGACTTTTTACGAAGATGTAAATCGGTATTTTTCTCTGGGTAAAATATTTCATAAAAGAGGACTTTTAATATACATTTAATGAATTTTAAATTAATAAATTTATCTAGTTGATATACATAGGTGTTTGTTTTTTTTACATTTGCATTGAATTAATAAACATAAATATTAGGTTAATTATCATAATATGCAGATGAAATGAAGTATAAACCTTGTATACAAATATGCGTGCAGTCGATTACTCCAACGACATTCGGGAATCCCGCAATATTTGTAAAGGCTTTCTTCTGTTTTTCGACATTTTCTCGTGAATGATTCATATACACCCATTCGTGCATATGGCTGCATATTGCAGCAGACACTTGATGTATTATTCTCCCCGCTGTCGATTTGTGCACGCCCATGGAGTCTCCAATAACTAATTGAAAACTCCCATTTGCATAGTAATATAGAGCCATGAGTAGTTTAGTCAATGGTTGAATAGTTCGGAAATTAGTGGACGCGTGTAGATCAACTCGTATATCGTGACTTATCATAGCCAATATTAACATAATAGTTTCTTTATTGAATCGGTACCGGTTATAGATTTCTTTATCACTGAAAGTAATAGGTTTTAATTAGTATAACAGGGGGGGATATAAAACCTAGGGAAAGTTAGGTATCTTAAGAAATTAAATAGAAGGAAGAACAGTATGTAGAAATTAAACAGTTTCATATTAATTATTATACTTACAAGATATATAACAAGTATGTAAAAAGCTAATATAATAATGTTTCACACCAAATACAACATACAAAGTATTATTACACAATATACTATACTAAGTTACACTCTCATTTATAGAGAAATCACTGCTGATTACGTAATTCTTATTTAAATGTATTTTATGATATATAATACTTATTACGAAAAGGAAATTTACCCAGTTTTTTATTAAAAATCAAGTTATCTAAAATAATATAAGTACATGAAACATTCGTACGACTCAATGTTCAATTTAATTAAAGATGGAATCGGGTACACATTTACATCTCTAGTATATAGCCCATATATACGGCTGAAACATGAGAAGGATAGTTGAACCTAGATAAATCTATATTAGATTATGTCATAATATATTCATATAATACCATAATGTGATAAAAATAATATATATATAAAAATTTGCTATACTTTAAAATTTACTTATTTATAACGTATCATATTCACATATAATTTTAGATTTACATATGTTTTACTTAATCCCGAATTACGTTTTCTGAACCCGCATAACCAATCTTTTCCGGCCATTCTTATCGTATCATTAAAATTATGTATGATTCCATTCCTATTTGCTAGAGTATAAGCTGCCCTCCTCACATCATCGCATGTTAAACCCAATAGTCTATCCGCACAATGTTTTATATAAATAGTTAGACTTTCTTCTAATTAATGCGGTAAAATAGGTTTGTGTCCCTTTTTTAAAATAATAGTTTCTATGTTGGTATCTTGGGAGCATCTTCTTCATAATGTTGTCGCCGGTACTTTAAATAATCGGCAGAAATCTGCATATTTTCCTCCGTTTCTAACATGCTTTATTGCATACACCAATGATTGGTAATCCCATTTATTAGTTGTATTCATGATTTGAATATAAATTAGTATTAGGTGTATGAGTGTATTATAGTGTATGATAAACTATGATACACTATAAAATTAATTTTTAAAATATAAATCTTAAATAAAATGCGTGCGTCGGCATGAATATTACAAAATATATTATTAAAAAAATGAATCGAGTATATAGCTGTTGATTTATTTTGGTACTAAAATCCACTACTCCCTTCTTGCGCTATTTTTTCGTTATTTTTTTAGTATAACTAAACTGATATTAATACTAGTAATATATGAGTTAAAGTAAAAATTAAAATAGCTATAATATATAACGATACATATTCTATTACATTTGAAAATATGAAATTATAACATCAACTATTCATCGATATATTACAATTCTACAAAATAATACCGAATATCCTCCACTACTCCCTTATATCCCCTAGAATAATCCTATATATATATAAAAATATTCTATATCAAGCACGTTCATGATATTGTTTGAAGAGTTTATTAAATATGATCCAGATAACATTAAATTATATGCTGATATATTATTATCATTGTAACTGTTATAAGCGTAAGTTATTTATTACATATTTAATCTTTTTTTGTTTATTAATTTTATTTAAAGATACGAGTGATTTAGTTAACTGGAAGTCTCGTCATCAATATCTAATATATTAATTTTTCAATAAATTTATAAATTCTATTAATAACTATATTAAATATGTTAAACCTTTATATCGTAATATATCGTGCATATCATTCAAAACATGGCACCCCGGTGCCGATTGATAATTCTCAATATTAATTTTCTCAGTGTGACCCATGTGGTTCATAAAACTGATTGTAATATATCAGTTAATTAAAATAATTAATAATAATGTAAAATAAATACAAACGTAGTTTTTTCTCTATCAGTTAATTTAAGTGTTGCCGTATGAGTAGATAATATGTGCCTATCTTCAACGGTTGATCAATAATGTTTTTTACCTATATGTGTATTTTATATTAATGTTATGTATATATTGTTAAATTTAATACTTACTTCTATAATATGTTTATGAACATGTGTTATATGCCTTGATAATTTTGAATTCTTAATCATTTTTTTCCAATAGTTACATGGTCAGTCAGGTCTTCTAATAGATTCTATTAAAAAATAAAACTCAATTAATGATAATAAATTTATTATTTTAATTCTGAATACATATTTTATTAAATAATAATAATTATAGTACTTTTATAAACTTTTTTTATTTTCAGTATTTTTCGGTTTCATAATATTCATATTTTGATTATCTATTTTTTATAAATAATATATTATTATTTTCATCTGCTATTATCATATATATAAAAATTAATAATTAATAATTTATTTAAATAATTTATTCTAATAATTATATTATGTCAACCTTTTTATTTTCATTATTAATATTAAATAGTTCATTTGATATGTCCATGTTTTCATCAGATATTTGATCATTTATTTCATCTTCAATTATTGGAAATAGTATTATTTTAAAAAATCTATACTGTTAAAAATACTGTAACATTAATTATAAATATACAAACTAGTTTTCTTTTCATCAGGTATATTTTCAACACTCTAGTATATTATTTGTCTCACCTACTATTATTGTAAATATTATTTTTTATATAACTATATAAATTTAAAATAACCTTCAATGTTATTATTTAATAATTATTCCGTATACAGTTCAGCCGATTCAACATTTTCATCAAATAATATTGAGTTCAAATACTGTATACCACTAATAATAATGATAAATATATTAAAAAATAAATAAATATCAATTATAAAAAATCTAGAAAATAAAAAAAATAATATAAAATTAAAAAAACTCTTCATAAATAATAATTTAAAATATATATGAAATTATATTCAAATTATAAAATTGCAAAATAAGATTCCATTATGATTAAATATACCAATTATTTATAATATCAAACCTCATTTCATGTATTTCTATAAAAAAATATACAACTTATTTAAGTTTTAAATTAAATTATATTTAAGTTAAATCTTAGTAAAAAATGTAATGGTATATAATTTTAATAATTAAAAAAATCTTATTAAATAATAATAATTAACAAACCTAAGTATTCTGTACTTGATATAAAACTAAAATAAAGATAATAATTATGGTATATATGAAATATATAAATAAATAGTAGTATACCTTTTATCGTGATTCATTGACATAGGAGTGCTACTTCTTGGATATTGTTTTTGATTTTCTATATCTATAACATTTTATATTTAATAATATATATTTTTTAAATTTAAATTGATATTAGATGTTTAAATATAAAATATATTTATTTAAGATTACTACTAATATTATTTGTACTTGTTTTAATTGTAAAAACCGGGTTTTTTGGTTTTTACATAAAAACCGAAAAAACCATCAACCCTGTATAATATAGTATATTATAAATATATATTCCTGAAATATGTGTTTTATATTTTATTTAGTTATTTTAAAAATATCAAAAATAATAACTAGTTATCTTGTTTGATATTTTAAAAAATATTTGAATATAATATATACTTTACTTTTTACTTTTTTTTGGTTTATGGACTGCAAGTTCGTTAGTAATCGGCAGTCCGTGGGATGGAAATTATTGAGTGGGAGGGAAGGCAAGGGAGAAGTAATGAGTCTTGAGGTGGCGTTTAAAGGAGGGAGTTGATAAGTTTATTCGTAGGTGTTTGGGTAGGGAGTTCCAGTGGTAAGGGGCAGAGAGGGCAAAGGAGCATAAATTTGAAGAATGGAGTTTGTGTAAATGGGGAGTGGTAAGGATAACGGTGTTGGAGGAACGGGTCTGGAGTGTTGTAATTGGTATTTGTAGATGTAGGAGGGAGGCAAAGTAGTCAGGGGAATTTTGGTGAATAGCTTTGTGGATGATTAGGGAGAGTTTGTATAATATATATATATATATATATATATATATATATATGTTACAGATTCTATATAAATATATATGTTTACACAATACAAATATAATAATTATAAACATACAAATATATATAAGCAATTTATGCATTTTATGCTTTATACTTATAAGCAATTTTGCTATATATTTAGAACCGACTATACGTTATTTAGAGCGCTAACGCTATTATATTTTTTAATATCTGTGTCTATAAATAAAATAACTATATTATGTTGTACTATTAAAATAGTTGAATAGAGAATATAAATATATTCATATTATATACTATTACGCTATTCTATTAATGTAACTATATGTAGTATAATCTGGTCCCTATTTATTTGTAATACTAGAGTTGAAGTATATAATTTAAAATACTTACAAAGTAAAAAGTACAAAGTAACTTTAAGTTAAACTTTGTACTGGGATCAATTGAGTTTGTGTTTATTATTCGATTTAAAATGATTTTTATTTTAGGTTTTGTTAGTTAATTTGTACATAAGCGATTAATTAACCCAAACCCACTGATCACCGCATCATTTTAAATTTGACACTGTCACTCGAGTAATCATAATTATTTACTTTTATTTTGAAAATAAAGAGTGGCCTGATTTACTATGATATTATTATTATAAAATTTATAATAAATTATTATAAATATTATAAATTTAATATTAAGAATTATTTATTATATTATTGGAATGCCAGTAATCCCGTACGAGGTAATCCCGTACGAGGTAATTTCGTACGACTTATTAAATTTAATTTATTTCAAAATCATACAGTTATTATACGAATATATATAATACAATATATGATGTCAATATATAATAAGTTATTATATATAATCGTATAAAAACTGTATTATTATGAAATAAATAAATTTAACAAGTCGTACGAAATTATTCATACGAGGTTACTGGCTACCTATTATTGTACTAATAATTATTATGAAAAATATCTTATCTTTATAAATATAAATCTGATTTAAAACAACATGTTATATATAATATATGATTATGATAATCATATATTATATAATATTTAAAATTGTATTTTAAAAATATATTTTAAATATAAATTTTTTAAATTTATTAAATAAATGATATTAAAATTTTGGATATAATTACTGTTAATTAAATTTACAAATTCAATTATAAATTTAATATTTTAAAATAAATTATTAATAAAAAACTAACATATAATTGTCTGTATAACTTGTTTAGATGAATAAATATATTCAAATGAATTAAAATTATAGTTTATTTACATCAATGACTAAAATAACGCATGCGCATTGAATATTCTCATTATAATATGAAACTAGAGTATATGATTCATCATAAATAATGGATACCTAGTAGCGGATTATATGCAATCTTAATTGTATCCCCATTCGTGTTCATTATGCATGAATAAAATTGAATACCATTCCGGTATACTTTGCGTGGGTTTTTTTAGGTTGACAATTATTTTGTATATTTGTCATTAATGAATATTTTTTAAATCCAAATATGGAACATTTTATTATATATATTAATTAATTATAATATAAAATTTCAAATTGATATATATTGTTAAAAAAAGGTATGCCCATTAGGTATATTTTTGATTGTCAGCCGTTCCCGTATATAATGACTATATATATATATATATATATATATATATATATATATATATATACTAATATAATGTATCCTAAGATTATGTTTATATTCATTTTAGATATGTATACAATATATTATACGAACTTCAAGATTTAATTCTATCAATTTAAATATATATTTAATTATATAAATATAAAATATAAACATATTTTATACATAAGAAATAAAATACAATAGGAATTATAATAGGAATTGCATAGGAATAAAATATATAACTAAATTAATAGCATAAAATGCAGATATTGTTATCATGCATAAAATGCATAACTAAAATATCGGCATTTATTCTGTAACTTTACATGGTAAAATACATAACGAAAATAATTGTGTATGCAAAATCATACAAAGAACGTTGGGGTTGAAATTCCTGTAATCCTCACATAGCAGCTGAGTTAAAATCCACTTAGTATGCGATACCTTGACGAGGTTAAGTGGCTCCTATTAATAGGTCCAAATTCGTATTAAATTCCTAATTCAGAAAAGCGAATTATTTATAACAATATTTAAAATTGATACTTTAACGGTCCTCTAGATATTTAAAATTATTAATAAATTAATTAATTTCTATCGATACTTTATTTATTTCCCATATTATCAGATAACTAAATAACTACAATACTATCAACCTGGTATATCCGTGGTGATGGTCTTAATAAATAAAATTAGTTATTATAATGTGTACTTCTTTTAAATTTTTCTCTTGGCTATTTTTTTTAACAAAAATAATATCAAATACCTACTATTATTTTATTAAATTTATTAAAAATAGGATATTTATTTTATTTAATTCAATATGTTTACAATATTTGTATATAAATATATATATTAACATAGTAATATATATCGGGTTGATTGGGTTTTTCATTCGGTTTTTTCAACTGGATTTTTTCGTGGTTTTTTCAGGTTTTTCCAACAAAAAAACCCTTGGTTTTTTGTGTTTTTTCGGTGTTTTGTGTTTTTTCAGTATAATTATAAATAAATATATTTTCATAACAATAATTAATATTTTGATATTAAATTGTTAGTTATATAATTTTATTTACTTAAATAATTTGCAAAGTTAATCAAGAAGTATTTCAAAATCCTTGTTAAAATAACAAAATCTTATAATTATATTAATATATTTATATATAAAATATTTAATAAAATTAATAATCTTTTAATAAAAGTTTTTATAAATATTATTTATATATATTTTCTTTATATCATATAACTCTGTTTGAAGATAACATATTATTTAATTAGTATTTATCATAACAGAACAACATATTTTTTTTATTATTAATTATATGATAATATTATCAATAAGCTATTATTAATAATTTATTATTATAATAGTTTCTATTTGATTTTAATTTTTAAAAAAATAATCTTTGATTTTTATCAAGCCTCTGTCACACCGAAAAAGTAGGCTGATTTTTCACGGATATCGTACCGATTTTTAATAGATTTTCTCTCTCTGTGCGACACCCCTACCGATATATCACCTATATATCACCAATATTGCTATTCATCATTTGGAGATATCTCTAAATATTTAACGATTTCTCAACGATTTCATTACTGCGTAATACGCAGTGCGTATATTTGTGAAAATAGGTCGATTTTTTCGATGTGAATGATGCTTTAGGTACATATATATATATATAATTTCAAAAATTATATATTTTTATATTATTATCATATTTTATTTAAAATAAAAATTACTTTCATTCATTATTTTATTAATATATTCAAATAGTATTCAATTCAATAGTAAATAGTGAAATTTATTCTGTACCTTAAAGTATAATTTAACAGATATGAAAATCATATCTCAAATCTATTATAACAAAGTTTTTTCTCGATATTTTAAAATTTACTATAGAAATTCTTAAATGTTAACTAAATATACAATCAAACTAAACATATGTGTACATCATATTAAAAACTATTTTTTTAAATTCCTATCTTTTTATGCAAAAATATATTTATGAAAAAAATATAATATTTCATGGAAATATTATATTTTTGAAAAAACCGAAAACACCGAAAAAACCGGATAAAAACCCAAAAAACCCAATAAACCGGGTTTAATGATTTTAACGAAAAAACCCAAAAAACCGCTAACACTGATATATATATATATATATATATATATATATATATATATATATATATATATAGTTTAAGGTATACCTATAAATAGACATACACTGATATGTTGTATATTATTAAGAAATGTAATAATCACAAATGTTATTATTAGTAGGATACCTATATATACCTATAACTTGTTGTAAAGACAAATTCCTTATTATTGATTTATTATTAGATGTCTTAACAGGATTGAAATAAAAATTAATGTATAACAATATAAATAAGATAACGAGATAATTTAATGTATACAAATACATTCTAATAGAATGAAGATAAATAGTAACGACCGGTTAATTCCAAATAGAGATATCTATTTACTTGAGTAAGTAACATGTGTAGACACTAGATAATTTAGCATTATGCTCTTTTATAAATAATAAAATATATAAGTTCGAAATTCTAGTTAGGATATATCTATATAGATAAATGTATAGATAGGTTTAGACTTGCATGCATATAACCAGAAAATGCATTATTTACCTTAGCTATTTGAACTCGATTGGTAACAGATGATTGAAGCGCTTACATACATTACCAACTATCTATTATGTATATATCTTCAATGGAAGTTTATAATGATATACAATATCAAATGATTTGACCATATCGATGTAGATAATATCAGTATTAAATGAATGGATATAGCCACTATAGTGGCTTTACTAATATGTCTATACAATTTTAAAGTTTGAGTTCAGTGGATCTACCGGCTAAAAATCCATATTTTTCCATACATAAGTTTATTAATTATTTAAATAATATAAGAGATAGTTTATATAATTAATCTTAAAATAATATTTTTATAAAAATATTAGAGTGGATGGCAATAAACAGATTGGAAGGTAATTTGATGGTAATGAATGATCACCTGACTTCCATATAGTAGTGCATTGAAATATATCAAGAATATATTATAAAAGAATAAATAAGGAATCAGAAATGTCATAAGATAATAACCTAAACCTATCTTTGGATAAAATATCAGGTTGATGAATTAAATTTATTGGGTAATTTACAAAAAAAATTCCATACTATTTCCTTTGATATAAGAAAATTATTAAACATAGAATATTTCAATATTAAGGGATCATTGTAATTATTTGAATTGAGAAAAATAGATGAAAATTATTCAGAAAGATAATCTGCTTTATCAAAGTCATTAGTATAAATAATATTATGATCGACTCGATTTCTGAGTGGAAGTATGATATTTTTGTTACTGATATTTATATAATTATAAAAAGAAGATTTTGTAGTTTATGAGTGCATGCAAATGCATTTTATGTTCAACATCAATATTATATTGTTTTATTTTATCTGATAATAAATATTGGTTATACCTCATTATATTTTAGCAGGCGACAGCATAGAAAAGATAATTATCTTCATCTGAAGCCTTTTAAAGGAAACAATAATATAATGAATTTAATAATTCACATGATATATATATATACAACTTTCTTCTAATAAATATTATTATTATTATTATTATATACCCCTTATATAAACATTATGAGTATAGAGTTATACATTATTCATGTGTAACACTTATCATATAATGTGTTATAAAGATTAATGTGCACTAACATAATAATCTCGCGTTGGGGTCGTATATTGATAATTTAATATAGAGCTAGTTATTTATATGGAGTTATCAGTATCGTCTGTTGACATCTGTATGATTGGTTCCTAAACCAGTCGTTAGGGTTTTTCCACTAAGAAGTAATACTTAGTTACATCCCCTTATGTTCAACATAAAGAAATATAGAGATAATTTATCACCATTAAACCTTATATTTGTGTTACATGGTGACAATTGGAATATATATTATTTTACATTTTCATACTAAATAATAATAACAATAATAATAAACAGAGATTAATAACAATAAGAGAATAATATTTACGAATAAGAATAATATTTACAATATTTAAAACCTTAACCCTTCTTTATCAGATTCTGTTTACATAATCCGATCACCGCCTAATATTATCAGGCAGCCATCTTTCTCTTTGTGGTCTCGTTTTCACTTCATTGTTTCTATATTCTCTTTCTTTTTCATTCTTCTGTCTTTCTTCATCTTCCTCATTCTCTATTTGATTTCTAACTATGTTTAAATCTTTTCTATTTCTAATATACGTTTTATCATCTACTTCAATTAAATTATGTGTGAGTATTGTTTCATATTCACGTATATTTCTATCATAGTAGTGTTTTTGCTTTTCTTTTTTTATTTTCATTCTTCTTTTTTCTTCTTCAGTTTCATGTCTTAGTTCTAACAGTTTTTTTAGTATTGTAAGCAACGTTCTTGATTTTCTACCAAAAAGCTTTTCACTTGGGCTATAATTTTCGTTTTCTGTTGCCGTATTATTCCATTCTAAAAGTGTCAATTGTTCGCTTCTGTTGCTCTCTTCAGCTTTTCGAAACAGTCGTTTAACTGTTTTTACCACATTCTCTACCTTTCCATTGCTTTTTGGATAGAGTGGACTAGATAGGATTGTCTCTATGTCTAGTTTTGCTACAAACTTTTTATATTCAGTTCTAAACTGTAGACCATTATCACTTACTATCTGTTGAGGTAGCCCGTGTATTGAGAATAGATTTAGTAGTTGTTTATTAGTAGTAGTAGTAGTAGTAGTAGTAGTAGTAGTAGTAGTAGTAGTAGTAGTAGTAGTAGTAGTAGTAGTCAGGGGCGGATACAGGGGGGGGGGGATCTAGCCCCCCCCCCTCATGATTGTAAAATATATGATTTAAAAATAGATAATATGGTTAAATCAGTAAAACATTCAATATCAATTATAGGTAGGTTTATACATATTTTATGTTAAGTATATTCATTAATTTAATATAATTTAAAGATATTGGCACTATTTATAATGAATCAACAATAAAACACATGAAGAAAGGTATCTTCTGCTAAAGAAAATAATTGCACAACAATCCATCAAATATCACCTTTTTAAAATATATAAATAAAATGGAAATACTCTTACATTTCAAATGAATTCATTACACATGTATTCTTGGTTATCATACAGTAAATCTTTAAATAGACGATTGTATATACAATGTGTTTTTCATTTAAAAATTAATCACGATCAAGTTGGAAAATGTGTCACTTCATCCATGATTAAGTTTAAAGATGCGATTGCAGATTTAAGAAAATATGAATCAATTATAGTTGATATATTTACCCCAATAACTCTTTGGAAGAACATTATCGTTTTATTGCAGTGATAGAAAATAAGAAGAATGCTGCAATCCTGGTCTGCAATCAGCTATAATGCAAGTCAACAATAACATATCAAAGCAAATTTAATGCAACAGAGCACAATTTAAATCAATATTAAGGGGGTATCTAACTATACTTGTATATAAGATTTTCCGGCAACTTACCTGAAATATTGTAACTTTAAAACATTATTATATCACTTGTGTATTAGGATTCAAAGCGATAGGACGTGTTTTTGATTTTATAGAATTATTCAATAGACCGTGAACAATACAGACAGATAAGTGATTTTATTTTATTTGTGTGTATCTATACGTATAAATTAATAGTTGTAAAACAAATTAATATCATATATAATTATTATGCATGTACATTTATATATTAGATTATTTATTATGCAATGATATATGTTGATATATAAATAAACTATTGAGTGTATAAATATACCTATACAGATACTCTGTTGTTATTGAATATTTAATATAAAATGACAAATATATGCATATAAATTAATAGTAGTAAAACAAATTAATATCAGCTATAACTATAATATAAATATATTTAGATATTACATTATTTATTATGTAATAATATACTTTTACATATAAATAAACTATTGAATATATAAATATACTAGATACCTTTTATTTTTATTATGTCATCTAGAATGACAAATTTAGAATTGTCAACATCAATTAAGGATTATATAAAGGAATTATTTGAAGGTAATATTAAACAGATTTTAGAAAATAATACTGAAACAATAATTAAACTTAATGAAAAAATTGATGAATTAATCATAAAAATAGATAATATAGATAAAAAAAATAATAATAACAATACCACATATGCAGATATTACATCTAAACAATTACTTAATATTGAAAGTACTATTAAAAAGACAATCAATAAAAATATTTCAGAAATTAATGGTGATAATTTAAAAAACAAATCAATAATAATATATAATGCTAATGAAAGTGACTTCGCAGATAATAAAAGTAAATATGATACTGAATTAAAACTTGTAAATAATATAATTAAGACTGTTACAGATGATTCTATATGTAATAATGTAATTAAGTTCCATAGATTAGGAAAACGAAATGATGTAAAGATACAAAATAATAAAATTAGACCTATAAAAGTAATTTTTAAAAATGAAATTGATAAAATTAATATAATCAAACATGCATTTAAATTAAAAGATTCTGAATATAATAAAGTTGGTATAACACATGATTTTTCTATAGATCAACTTAATATTCAATCAGACCTAATAAAAAAGGCAAAAAGTAAGTCAACTGATGATAAGTAATATTTATAAATAATTCCTTTAAAACAATATCTATAGTATCTGAATCACAACAGTATGATGAATAATACAATTCAAAACACATCTTATTATACTATTAAGGAATATAATAATATACATAATACGTTAAATATAACTATATTGATGCTAAACATTAGAAGTTTCAATAAAAGTATCAATACATTTAATATATTTTTGGATACATTAGTCAGTAAACCAGATATAATAGTACTAACTGAAACATGGTTAACTGATACTGATGATCCTTCAATATATCTAACAGATTACAAAATGTTTAAAACAAATCGTATACTAAAAATTAAAAAAAAAGGTGGAGGAGTTGCAATTTTTGCTCACAAACATTTAGATTGTTTATATATAGAAGACTTATCAACAGCAATTGATGATGACTTAGAAATAATCAGTATACAATTAAATTTAAAATTTAAATATAAACCTATAATAATCACAGGGTTGTATAAAGCACCAAATATTAATAGAACTATCTTTAATGATTTCTTTTATAATTTGTTTTTAAAATATATTAATTCTGAAATTTTTATTTGTGGTGATTTTAATATTGATTTTTTAGATGTTTTTAATCCATTCACAATTGATTTTAATAATACCATTTCACAATTAGGCCTAAATAATTTAATAAAAATACCAACTAGATTATCAACTTATAAGAATTCATTAATAGATAACATATTAACAAATAGTAATTCAATTTTATTGAATGGTGTTATTAATACAGATATATCTGATCATTCTGTTATATTTACTACTTTGAATATAAAAAATAACTATACTAAAAGTTGTGACTATGTATATATCAGAAATATGCATAATATTAATGCATTAGTAAATACATTATCGATTTACAAATGGGACTATTTTTACACAATTACAGATCCTTCTATATGTTATGATGAATTAGTAATACAATTAAATGAAATGTTTAATAAATTTTGTCCCATATCTAGAAAAAAAATAAATAAAAATAGTATTAACAATCTATGGCTTACAAGTAAATTGAAAAATGCAATAAGAAAAAATAATAAATTATTTAACACATATAAAACTAAAAACTGCCCTATCACATTTATTAAATATAAAAAACTAAAAAATAAAATTAATAAAAATATAAAATATGAAAAAAATAAATATTACTCAAATATTTTTTCAAATTGTAATCAAAAAGAAAATTGGACACATTTGAACACTATAATTAATCAAAATGTTGATGAATTACCCAAAATACTTAAATATGAAGGAAAAGAAATTATAAATATAAAAGATCAATGTGAACATTTTAATAATTATTTTTCAAATGTGGGTTTTAAAATAAATGAAAGTTTTTTAAATAAAAATATGACTAATGATAATTTGATTAGTGATAACATGACTAGTGATAATATGACTAATGATAATATAACTAATGATAATGATTTTAGATATTTTTTAAACTCTATTGAGAACAGTTTTTATTTTTTACCTATTACTGATAAGGAAATAATTAATATTACACTTAATATGAAATCTAAATCATCCAAAGATATAAATAACTGGGACATGAAATTAATCAAGCTTTTAATAAATTCTATTGCTAAACCATTAGAATATTTATTTAATTTATGCTTGGCTAATTCTGAATTTCCTGATAATATGAAAATTGCTATCATTAAACCAGTATTTAAAGCAAATGATAAAAAACAGATAATCAACTATAGACCCATTTCATTACTACCGCAAATTAGTAAAATCTTCGAAAAAATAATTTATAATAGAATGATGGACTTTATATATAAAAATAAAATAATTAATGATAACCAATATGGATTTATTGAAAAATCCAATACTACCCTTTCACATTTTAACTTACAACATTTTTTATTTACTAAACATAGTTTAAATAAAAAAATTGCTACGCTATTTTTAGACCTTAAAAAAGCGTTCGATGTTGTAGACCATGACATTTTATTAAAAAAATTAGAATACTGTGGTTTTAGGGGTCATGTAAATGTGTTTTTAAAAAATTATTTATTAGATAGAAAAGTTAAAACTCGAATAAATAATACTGTATCATCTGTTAGAAATGTACGTTTTGGTGTTCCTCAGGGATCAGTATTAGGTCCATTATTTTTTATAATATTTATTAATGACATATCAAATATATTTAATAATGATGATAATATAAATTTAAATATATATGCAGATGACACATCACTCTCTATATTTGCAAATTCAAATGAAGAATTGAGTAGTAATATGCAATTATATTTAGATAGATTATGTCATTGGTTTAATATAAATAAATTAAAATTGAATATTGAAAAAACTAAAATACTTCCTTATTTTAATACAAAAATTATAAATAATATAAATTTAAATAATGCGAACATAGAAATAGTAGATAGGTATACGTTTTTAGGTATTATATTAGATAGTAATTTAACATATTCGTTTCATATTATAAATTTGTGTAATAAATTATCAAAAATTGTATATCTTTTTCGGAAGCTAAAATTTCTTAACATAAGCAATTTAATTATATTATATAATTCACTATTTTTATCAAATATGTCATATGGAATAGAAATATGGGGTAATGTTTATGAAGATAGATTAAAAAAACTAGTATTAATACAAAAAAAAAACAATTCGAATTATCAATAAAAAGAGTACCAGTAAACTCGGACCAGGTAAACTCGGACCAGGTAAACTCGGACCACTTTTGAGGTAAACTCGGACCACTTTTAAAGTAAACTCGGACCACTTTTTAAAAACATAAAGTAAACTCGGACCACTTATTAAAATAACTATATTTTGTATATTTCTATAATATAATATGCTTTAACTTACTTCCACCTTATATAATTATATTATATATGTTAAATAAATTATAAAAAGAGTCATTTAATATGATATTTTTGTGGAATTATATATTTAAATAGGTAAACATTTAATTTGAACTCGCACCACTTTTGAAGTAAACTCGGACCACTTGTGAAGTAAACTCGGACCACTTGTGAAGTAAACTCGGACCACTTATTAAAAACATAAAGAAGATTCGGACCAACCGTATACACTATATATTGTATATTTCTAACATATAATATGCTTTAACTTATAAGTTAAAAGTATAATTTCACTGTATATAATTATATTTACATTTTTATTTAATTATTAAAGACATTATATATATATATATATATATATATATATATATATAACTTTATCATATATATGACTTTAATAACATTTAATAACTTAACATAATTTACATTGTCGTATATCACCATCGTATATCTAGCTCTATGTATATCACCGACGAGAACCATAATAGAAGCTATATTTATTATGATAGAAGTATACAATATATAAGTTATTTTAATAAGTGGTCCGAGTTTACTTCACAAGTGGTCCGAGTTTACTTCACAAGTGGTCCGAGTTTACTTCAAAAGTGGTGCGAGTTCAAATTAAATGTTTACCTATTTAAATATATAATTCCACAAAAATATCATATTAAATGACTCTTTTTATAATTTATTTAACAGATATAATATAATTATATAAGGTGGAAGTAAGTTAAAGCATATTATATTATAGAAATATACAAAATATAGTTATTTTAATAAATGGTCCGAGTTTACTTTATGTTTTTAAAAAGTGGTCCGAGTTTACTTTAAAAGTGGTCCGAGTTTACCTCAAAAGTGGTCCGAGTTTACCTGGTCCGAATTTACCTGGTCCGAGTTTACTGGTATTCAATAAAAATATGATAGACAAGTCTCAATTACCTCTGATTCGTTTATCACACACTAATAATATGTTTAAATATAATTCTATTTTAAAATTGAATGAACTCATATCTTTTAGAATAATATTATTTTTATATAACCTTTTACATAATAACTATAACATTAATCTAGATACATTTTTTATTTATAATAAAGACAAATCAAGATTTATTTTACCATTAATGAAAACAACGAAATTTCAAAACACAATTTTTTTTAAAGGCCCAAAATACTATAATAATATAATGAGTAATAATATATTAAAATCTGAAAATATACATAATATACACAAATTAAAAAAAGTATTAAAGAATTACTTTTTAAATAAATATTAGTTTTTATATTTTAGCATTTTAATAATTTTTAATATTTTTAATCTTCGTCAATTTTTAAAATTTTTATATTTAAAACTACTTGGGTATAATTATGTAAAGGTATAATTTGGGTATATTTTTAACATTTTTATATTATTATATTTTTATCATTTTTTATTATTTTATTCGCACTTTTTTGTTATATAATTGTTTGCACAAGTTTTAAACATACTTTATTTTAATTTATATATACTAAACCATTAGAATCATTTTATGTTATTACATTTCAATAATTTTTTATTATTTTATTCACACTTTTTGTTTTATATTTGTTTGCACAAGTTTTAAAACATTTTATTTTATTAGTTTATTTAATGGATTGATGAAACATGATGACATACGCTGAGGGACATTATTTTTATTATTATTATTCTCTTTATATATATTTCTTTACTCTTATTATATTGAATTCTAGTACACAAGTCTTATTATTATTGTATAAATGTCCCAAAGCTATTATATTCATATACTATGGAGGTATCGACTTAATAAAGCTACTTATAGCTTTCAATGATCCTCCTTAGACAATTGTCTATAAACTGATTTCATTCATATCAAGTTATAAATGAATACTCCTATAAAGTTATTATATTTCAGGCAAGTTGCCGGAAAGTAAGGGGGTTTCCCACTAAAATTGTAGTTAACTTGATAGAAAATAATTTTAAAGTTAAAATATTTCCGGCAACTTGCCGGAAATACTTGTAGTTATTATATTTCAGGCAAGTTGCCGGAAAGTAAGGGGGTTTCCCACTAAAATTGTAGTTAACTTGATAGAAAATAATTTTAAAGTTAAAATATTTCCGGCAACTTGCCGGAAATACTTGTAGTGGGATACCCCCTTTAGATATAATCATTCTTTATAGAAGCTAACATATTTCATTACATGGTCATAATGATTATTCTACTGATCCACATTTTAATCTAGGACATTTCAATACACTTCTAAACTATGTATAAACTCTGGAAATGATATATTAAAAGAACACTTATTAATGTGTAGTAAAAATGCTAAATACACCTCAAAAACAACACAGAATGAATTGATATTTGAATGTGGTGAATATATTAAAGAAAGAATAATTATTCTTCAATTATAATTAATGATATAAAAAAAGCTAAATATTTTAGCTGATGAAACCACAGATGTATATAATACTGAACAAATGGCTTTAGAAATTAGATATTATAATGGTAAGTGTATCACTGAAAAGTTGAATTCTTTCATAGGATGTGAAAATCTTAGTGGAGAAAGAAAAACTAACTTGATTATGGATACACTAACTAAATCTGAATTAAATATTAAAAATGTAAGAGTGTAAAGATCAGGGCCGGCTTAAGGGGGGGGGCAAACCGGGCAATTGCCCGGGGCCCCAAATTTTGGGGGGCCCATGAATTATTTGAGAAACTTTTTTTTTACTATTTATATAAAAAAAATGTTCTTAACTGTATTTTTCTTATATATTATTAATTATAATTAAATAAATAATATAATTTATTAATTAAATATGAGACATTTAGGCCTATTTGAAAAGTGAATTTTACAAAAATTTCTAAATTTACACGAAGATAGGGTGGAAACAGGTATATGAAGATGTTGGAGCACCTGCTAATAGTAATAACCATAGATCATCTCACATATCTCTGATTGTCAGATAAAATAGTATGAAACGGATTGATAAATAATTGTTTGTTAAACTAGAAAGTGATAAATGATAAACGTATTAAGGGAATGTTAACAATTTATAATTCTATAATTAGTTTACGAAAAAAAAGTATACTTTTTTATATTAAAATTAAATATGAGATATATATTCAGATATATTTGAACTATGATTTCTGATATTTGTTAAGGATTGTATTGATTATAGATTTCAAAAAAAGCGATATTCTATATAGATTTATAATTGTTATAGTAATTAAAACTAATTAGATATTTTCAAAATAATTTGTCTCAAAAGAATATATTTTCTCTATCTACTTCTCGTATTTATAAAAGGTTTATCTTCTCATAGTGTATGTATTATTATAATTTTGTTAGTGTAAATAATATATATATATATATATATAATAGTTTTAATTTAAATAGGAATATTCTGATTTATAGTATTTTTAATAATGATTAAACCAATTGATGAAAGGGAATGCTTTACATAAAATCTTCAACAGACTATTATTATAGAAAGAAATTATATTGATATGTATTGAAACAGATATTATTTATAAATATATATATATATATATATATATATATATATATATATATAATCTAAATATAATACTAAAGGCATTTTTGCAATTATCCAACTAGTACTTGTAACTTACAACTGAATGTTTAGATTTACATCACCCTCATCTATATATGTATATATAAATAGATACTTCACTCAGTGTATTCTACGCACCTAGTAGTGTCGGTGGGATAGCTATCACTCGTCTTTTTCTGGCAATAACGGTGCTGCGGCTAAAAAGGATTTCATCCATTAGAAGGAATGATGACACTATTATTCAAACTCTTCCCGATAGCGTTATTCTAAAATGGTATACACCTCGAGTATACGATGAATACACGTTTATTGATAACACCTCCATAAATAAATATCATTCAATATATTTATTTAATTCTGTCGATGGCAAGGGTTTAGAATTAGGCACGCATAGTCCTTTTATTAATAATTGGATAACTGCTCCTATAAAGATGTTTTCTGGTCGCGATTTTGTAGATATGGTAAAGCTAAAGCACGGTCTACTATATACCCATTACAGATGTAAACGTATGTTTCCAAGTTTAAATACAAACTGTTTAAGGCGAGGGTGTAATTATAAATATGACTGCCTAAATCATATTATGCAGACCTGTAGATTTAATTATAATAACATTATTCACAGGCATAATTATGTTAACGCTCTTTTAATTACTCTACTTAATAAGTACAACTTTACAACTATACTGGAACCACACATACGAACACAACTTAGCTTACGCAAACCTGACTTACTGGCTTACCGAAATGACATTATTTATATTATAGATACGCAAATCTCAACTGATACAATAGATACCGATACTAATTACCGACACAAAACTGACTACTATAACAAACCTGAAATACTCTCCTACGCAAAATAACTTACTGGTGCAAAGCAGGCTAAACTAAGTGCCTCTTGTTGGAACTGGCGTGGTATACCCTCATCCCTAACGTCTAAAGACCTATATTCGTTAGGCCTGAGGAAGCATGATATTACGCTACTCAGTATTCGTGTCATGACAGGCAGTCTAAATATTTATCGCAAATACTGCTGCAATGGATTATTGTAAAATCCTTAATTACCTGGCCTCTCCCTTGCCTACTTCGTCATATTTTTATTAATATGTTTTCGCTAATAAATGGGATAATTGGCTCTGGTTATTAACTAACTATTGTCCGAAATATATATATATATATATATATATATATAATCTAAATATAATACTAAAGGCATTTTTGTAATTATCCAACTAGTACTTGTAACTTACAACTGAATATTTAGATTTACATCACCCTCATCTATATATGTATATATAAATACACACAATGGCGATATTCTTGTTGGAGAACAAGTAATAAAATATCACTGATAACCTATTAATTGAAGAAATATAAAATTCAAAATATTATATTATATATCAGTGTCCATTGTCAATATGGATCCCCATATCTGCGATGTGCATTCCTTAAATCTGGTTGGGCAAAATACCGTTGAATCTTCGACAATTGTAGCAATATTAATTGCTTTCATCCTGAATAAATATAATTTGTTTAGCCAAACTAAATAAAGAATATATTAACATCTATATTAAAGAAGAATAGAATATGTTATATTAAAATCATTATCGAATATAATATGGTCATCACAAGCAGATTTTATTAGAGAAGTATCTTGTGGATATCTCAAAATTACATAATTTAGGTTATCTGATATATATGTTAAAATATTACTTAACTAATATTACTAGATCTAGTAATGTTATTTTGAATCGAGTCAACGTATTTATTAAATAAAATGCAATTTTGAGACTTCAATATTATGAAAACCGTGGAGCTAATTTCTTTGTAGACTAAAGTCGATCAGAAAAGTATTGCAATTAGGTTAAATTGAGATAAAAGCGGTAATAAAAAATATTGATACACTCTTTAAATATATATATATATTTATATATAAATATATATATATATATATATATATATATATATATTCGCCTATAGGCGAGAAAAGAAATGATTACGAAGAGTTGATTAGAGAATAAAAACAAATTACAAAATAATTAGTATAATGATAACATATGATAAAATTAGTGAATAAGAGAATCATTAATAATTAATAAAATAATTAGTGAATCATATAAGAAGTTAAAAATGACTATTTTCAAACAATATTTGACAAATTAATTGATATATACTTATAAGTATATAGGAAATACTAAAAAAGATAATCACCTAGTTATTACTAATTATATAAATAATATGTATACATATTAAGCAGGCGACAGCATAGAAAAGATAATTATCTTCATCTGAAGCCTTTTAGAGGAAACAATAATATAATGAATTTAATAATTCACATGATATATATATATATACAACTTTCTTCTAATAAATATTATTATTATTATTATTATTATTATATATATATCATCTGACGTCAGCAATTAAGATGATTAGTATATAAGATAATTCAGTATTAAACATATATTATACCATATTGATATACACCTCAAAGGAATGGACTATACAAATATTAATATATATATATATTAGTGCTGTAAAATTTCAAATACTTGGTTGTTCTCGAGAACTTCAAATCTAAGAAGTGTTGTTCTCGAGAACTTCAAATCTTTTAAAAAATATCAGGTTCTCGAGAACTTCAAATCTCTCATATTTAGGCATGTTCTCGAGAACTTCAAATCTTTTGATAAATAATTTAATGAATTAAAAAATAAAATAATGTTTAATAATTTATTTTTAATTTTGATTTAAATACACAAGCATATCAACTATATCATATAATCGATCCAATTGCGTAAGAAGATTTTTGTATTAAAGTAAATCTGAATTGAGGCTGCATTCACTAATGGCTATTAAATGTAATAATATTATATAGAATAATATATTTTTATAAAATATTTAATTGCTAATACTAAATACGGGATCTTTGACATTCTGATGTCGACTATGCCTCCATGTGTTTTGATTATGATTACTAAGGTCACATTTTTAATATTTTACATTTATATCTATATAATTTATAATAATAATAACTAATACATCTTATTACATATGAAAATACTTAAGTTAGTTTACCATGTGCCCTAGATGGCGCCGACAGTCATAATGAATATTTTAAATTTGAACTCATATATCATTATTTTACAAATATAAATCAACTTTGAAATGTGTAGTAGGAATTATGCATGTTTTAATTTATTTAATATATTTATTAGACCATAAATCATTTTAAATTTATTTCTTTTATCAACAATTTAAATTTGTTTAAGCCTTAAATACTATAAGTTGTATTTTTGTTTTTTTAAATTTACAAAAGATAAGTTTATTATATATAATAATAGTAAATAATAATATTTAATGATTTATATACAATTTCAATAATTTTTTAAATCTTACTTTATTTATTATTTTTAATAAAATTATAAATATAATATAAAACAAATTTCAATAGTACATAATGAATACACTTTATTTTAAACATTACATGCATATTCAATATATTAATTACAATCATAGATTATTAATTTTTTTTCCATTTTCTTTAGGAATTAAGATTTCCACGTATAATCCAGCTATAATAAATAATAAATTAATAATGTATTCTTACATGTAAATTTAATTTAAAATTAAATATACTAAACTTGAATCAATCCTGTTTAATCAATTTTACTTTTCTTTAGTTGTCAAGATACACCAATAATAACTTCACTATACAAAATTTATAAATTAATTATTATATGAATAATATATATATAAATATTTATCAAAAACAATTGTGTATTTTATTGATAAATCATAAATGTATTTAATTTATTTGTATTTGTTAGTGTTAACATTACATATATATTTGTTTGATCAAATACACTATCATAATTATATTAAATAGTATATTATTTATATTTTTAATTTAATGACAACTAATTTCAATCCTTATTTTTTTTATAAAAATATCATAATAGTTAGATAGTTATGATAATTATTAGTTAGATAACCCATACTTTTTCAATAGATAATCATCCAAGCATTCAGATACTAGCAGCAGGCCGCAATATGTAACTGTAACTGCAGTTTGTTGCAATCCATTACCTGTACAAATACAGAAGATATTAATAAGGGAAAACAAATATATTTATAAGAGAAGAATAGTAAGAAGTATAGTAAGAAATATTTGCAAAATAATTATGAATAATTAATTTTTTAATTAAATTTGAAATACAAACTTTATTTAAAATATTAATACATATAATATATTTATAATCTAGAAATAATTGATTACATTAAAATAAAATATTCTTAAAAATTCCCCATATATTTTTTTTTAATAAAATGACAATTTTGAATGGTTATGATATATATATATATATATATATATATATATATATATATATGTGTGTTATAGTGAATATTTTATATATTTCATTTTAAGAAATTATTTTAAAAATTGTCAACAAAAAATCTTATTTTATAATTTTTTTTTCATCATTTAAGAAATTATTTCTTTTTTTAAATACATATTTACATTAGTGTATGACTATTATCATACATAGATTTGTACGACTATTAGATAATTATGATAAATGTTAGTTAGATAACCCATTATTTTTCAATAGATAAGCCTCCAAGCATTCAGATACTAGCAGCAAGCCGCAACATGTAACTGTAGCTGTAGTTGATCCATTACCTGTACAAATACAGAAGATATAGATAATTAATAAGGGAAAACAAATATATTTATAAGAGAAGAAGTATATATGTATATTAAGAAATATTTGCAAAATAATTATGATTATTTATTTTTAAATTTAAAATACAAACTTTATTTAAAATATTAATACATATAATATATTTATAATCTAGAAATAATTGATTACATTAAAATAAAATGACAATTTTGAATGGTTTTGATATATATATATATATATATATATATATGTGTGTGTGTGTGTTATATTAAATATTTTATATATATCATTTTAAGAAATTATTTTAAAAATTTTCAAAAAAAAATATTAATTTTTTTTTTTCATCATTTCAGAAGTTATTTCTTTTTTTAAATACATATTTACATTAGTGTATGACTATTATCATACATAGATTTGTACGTCTAGATAATTATTAGCTAGATAACCCATACTTTTTCAATAGATAAGCCTCCAAGCATTCAGATACTAGCAGCAGGCCGCAATATGTAACTGTAGCTGCAGTTTGATCCATTACCACTACAAATACAGAATATATAGAAAATTAATAAGGGAAAATAAATACAAAAAATATAACAAAAATAATTCATAATGTATAGTGATGGGGGTGGGAGAAACATCTGTTTTATAAATATATTTGTGTTATGTGTATATATGTGTATGTGAAAAATATATATTCATTATAAATATTTGTAGTCATTAATAATATTTATCAATATAATATTAAACACAATGATTAATATTAAATTGTTATATAATATCATTATATCATTTATTATAATAAATAAGTCTTTAAAGACTCTTTATAGTATTATAATTTATAGAAAATATATCAAATTTATTAATTAAATACAATATTATTAATATTTTCAATTACAGAGAACAATAAATGTATTTATCAATTGATTTTAATTTAAAAAAATAAATAAAGTATCTTAATAGGGATATACTAGAACCCTGTTTTATCCAGTTTGAATATAAGAATTGATAAATAACATGTTTATTGTTGATTATAACTACTAATATGACTTATACATATTAATATGAATATATTAAATATTATAATAGAGTTTAATGTGAGAATAATCATATAAAACTGTTTAATACAAATTATTCAAACCGGGTAGAAAATAGTAAATAATATGATTAATGTGTATAATATGCTGGAAACTGATTATTTTCACCAAACTCTATTATAATATTTAATATATACATATTAATATGTATAAGTGATATTAGTAGTTATAATCAACAATAAACATGTTATTTATCAATTCTTATGTTCAAACCGGATAAAACAGTATTCAAACCGTCTAAAACCGGGTTCTAGTATATCCCATTTATTAATATATAAATGATATTTTATAATAATTTCAATTAATGTATTGTATTATTAAAATAAGTCTATATGTATAGTAAGACATATTTTCAAAATAATTATAAATAATTAACTTTTAAATTTAAATTTAAAATACAAACTTTATTTAAAATATTAATACATATAAAATATAATATATAAATAAACATATAAATAACTTATCACATTAAAATAAAATATTGATCCCATACATTTTTTAATGTTAATTTTGTTAAGTTTTAAAATGACTATTTCGTATGGTTAAAATTGAATTATATATAATTTCAATATATTATTATAAAGATACAAATTATTCTACTAATTTTAACAAAAAAAACATTTATTAATTCATTTTTTAATCATTTCAGAGGTCGCTCACCACTTAATAAAATACATATTTACAATATTATATGAATTATTACATATAGCTTTAAGGTCTATTAGATATTTATGATAAATGTTATTTGTAAACCCATAATTTTTCAATAGATAATCAGCCAATCATTCAGACACCTGCAGGCAGCAATATGTAACTAGCTGCATTTTTATCCATTACCTATACAACATGAGATATATATAATAATATATAGATAAGATGGTATTATAAATAAAATTGGTGGGATGCCATATATGAATCATACAATGGTAATATTAACATGTGATTATTATTTAATAATACGAATACATATATATCATAAATATATTTATAATTTATTTTTGACATAATTTATTATAATAATATACATGAGAAATATATAATGGATATAAATATAATTAATAAGCTGACTTGTGTATCATAGAGTTGTAAAATAAATGTATATGCTGTAGATCATTACAGCATCTCCCCTTATGAAAACAAACAATATATTTAGCCATATTATATACATTATTAATATAGATTACTAGTAGTAATTAATAAAGTAGTAATTTACTACTTGTTTATACATATAATTCTTTATATACAAATTAATAATGGGTGGCTTAAGCCTGTAAAGTTATACTAGTGGGTGGATTACACCTTAAATTCTATATAAAGTATCATTTCATTTATGTATTTATCTAAGTATATCAATATTAATTTTGACTCAACTTTAATTCTGTAAATTGGTGGACATCTCAACAAATAGATGATGATTTTAAGAATATAATAATATCTTATGGATGACAGCTTCATCGGCATCAATTGATAGCATATTTAGTACATTTGAATTACTAATTTTTTAAATATGTAAGTGTCTAGGACTTAATAAAGTTCACAAACTTGTTTTTATTTACAGAACATTAAGATAACTATGTTATGATATATGGAAATTTATTTTAATATAAAATTATTAATAAATATACAATAAAATATTTATTTGTTCATATATTTATATATATTTAAATAAATAAATATGACAAGATCAAAGTATAAAACTTATAAAAATGAATTGCACATAGTATCATTGGTTTTTACCATAAATATACATGGAAACGTTTTTGCAATTTTTCGAGAAAATAGATAAACTCTAAAATATATTATTATTTAAAAATAGATAATATATCTAATATATTATGATTATAATATTAAAAAACAAAATTGTAAGAATTAATAAAAGTATGGTTCATATAAAAAATATAAAAAATTAATAAATATTGTTATATAAAATATACATATTTTAATATGTATTATAATATAATGTATATACAATAGCATAGTTTATTATAATAATATGTGGTGTTGTTAAAAAACTCATTTTTTATTAAAGCTTGTTTATAACATGTTTTTTCGTTTTGAATACCCAATATTCTTTTACAAAAATAAAATTATTTAAATAAAGTAGAAAAAGTGTTGTTAAATAATAAACTAATAATAAAGTATAAATATTATGTGAATACTCATTATTAATTCGAATAATATATTATCTGTATTATTAGCATCATTAAATCATATTGTCATCAAAGATTTTGCGAAGCAAAGATATAACACTCCCTATGCATGCAACGTAATTAAGTAATATCCCCTGCCGCTACTAGCAGTAGTATCGAAATCACTGAAATAGATTTAGGTTCGGCTCTGTTTGCATACAACAATGTTTTCATTGCTCTATTAAATTACATGCAATATAAATTAGCTTTTACTTACTAAATATATACTTATAGCATTTAAAACATAAATATCATATTTGTTTGTTATATATTAGTAATGAACACTTAGTTTTCATCATATAAATATTAATTTAAAGAATATTATTTAACATTTTAAAAGTGTATAGTTAAATACGAATTTACATTATAAACAACACATAGTTCCTAAAAGTAACCCGCTATAGGTGGCACTGGGGTATTTTGTATACAAATTCGAATAACACGATTTCGCGTAAGTGTTATATCTTTCCTTCAGAAAATCTTTGTTGTCATACTATACATTAGTATGAAAATTATAATTATTGTAATATTTATTTTGTTACAATATAACATGAAATGAGTATTTATGTATTATTTAATGTTAGTTATAGACAAAAAGGAGATTTTATCATAATCTATATATAATATAAACTGTATTCATATATAATTAATATTATAAAAACTGTATGAACTTTCATATTTCTTTTATAATAAATTATTATAAATAATAAAGTAAAATTAGATTTATTTTATGTTTTGATATAATAAATTGTATAATAATTAAAAATGAATGATTATAATCAATGAATGATAAATAATTATTTAATAAATTTAAAAATATAATATTATTATTAATATAATAAAGTTAAATAAATATATAATTTATATAAAAGAAATATGAAAGTTAATAGTTTTTGTTATATAGTATTAAATATAATATTATACAATTTATTATATCAAAACATAAAAGAAATCTAATGTTAATAATATTATATTTTTATACTTATATTAAATAATCATTCATTTTTCAATTATAATGTTAGCAGAAAATATATAAATTTTTGTTTTTTTCTATTTTTGTTCTTTTTTTTTTTATTCTTTATTTAAAAACTCTGTTTAAATTAACATGTTTTTTATTAACTCACAACACTAACAATATATATGAGCTACTATTGTATGTTATGACAATGTTTTTATAATTGAAAAAAAGTATTAATCATGAAAAAACTGAATCCACATAGAAATTATAATTTGAAATTTAATAATTATTAAAATTAGATTTAGGGTATTTGAATTATTAAACAGAAATATATTTGTATTTTCTGTAGTATTTCGATTTGAATACGACATTACACATGAATAATTTATCATAATTAGTATTTCAATAATTATCAAAATCAGATATAGAATATTTTTAATTATATTTGAATAAAACATATACAAATCAGATTTGCTTTATTTGTATTTCAAAGTTTATTTTTGCTTGTATTTATAAGTGTACATCAATATTTGTATTTGATAGTATACATAAATATATGTATTTGTATTTAATTGATTCAGAAAAAATTTGTATTTGTTTTATTTTCAAAATCCAGTATACTATTTTGTTATATTCTTGTTTGTATGTTAGATTATATTTATATTTGATCAAATTAAAAATAATTATTGATAAATAAAACAATTATTTTATAAATAATTTAATGATTATATTTAATATTGGATTATCATCGAAAGTGAAAAGTAAAAGTAATAAAGGAAAAATGAAAGTATGTATTATATTATTTATGTTCTTATTTGTTTTTAATCGAATATATTTATCAAATTCACTGGATAGGGTTTAAACTTTATATACGTAAAATAAATTAATATCAAGCATTATATAATTTAGTAACGTAAACGGTTAAATGATTCCATGATCCAACGGTTAAGTGATATTTATCAAGTTCACTGGATTATATATGTTCAACTCTCACTTACATTTTATCCCGTGAATCATGAATCGTAGGGGAAATTTTCTCACTATCTTCAACAACAAATCATCTCAGGTCGCAGACTCTCTCCATAACCATGTCGAGTAGTTTACTGGTGTTCAGACATCCACTAATTGATATTAAACATATAGTTTATATATAATGGCTGATATTAATGAATATATTTTGAGCTATGAAAAATAGTAGATAATAGATAATTAAAAAAATAGTATATATTAATTATTATAATAAATATATAACATTAAATAGTAATATGAAGATAACCAAATATAATGACCGGCATAGATCTACATTATTTAGCTGTAGTAGAACAGGTGGTGGTGGTGGGATATAGATTTTGTAACACGAAATTAATTGATAATTATATATATTTATATACATAACACTAACTTTACCTTACCAGGTCGATCCTTTTCGGCATTCCATGATATGCATTCTCCGATCACCTCTAACATTTATCACATGTATTAGATCATCAGACATGTAAATCTATAGCGTCCATAAGTTGTTGTATATAGGTCTTTATCGGATACCCAGTTGACGTCACTTATGCGATAACATCTCACCAGTTTCTCTTTATTGCTCAAACAGGGTACTGAAAATTGCATTTAGACAATTATATCAATGTATTAATATAGATAAGTTAAACTAGGTTTATAAATATAATTACTTATTGAACAAGATGATTCATACATTAATTTATGCATACAACTGATTAGATTAATAATTAAAACAACTCTTGATTATTATGTAATCATAGTACAACATATTTATTTAGTTACCCATATGGTATATGATATACATATCAATTGACATGTTGATACCAACTTTACAAATGCACTACCCTCCGTACTATAACATGCTCATATTTAGATGGGCGAAGGTTATTCATAGTTTATAAACAAAATAATAATTAAATCTAATTAATACTAAAAATTTAGTAAAATATAAGTTATTAAATCATACTATAATTATGTTTTTAACTTTACGATCAGCGGAAAAATCTACGGACACCGATGTCCGTCGAATTTGTCCCTTGATCGTAAAGTTATCTTGATCTGAATTATATTATTTAAAATTAAATTATAATCAAATAATTATCTAAAATTATTTATAGCTTACAAGTAATATAGTAAATAATATTTACTAATTTATACAATATAGTATGTATATACATAATATTATATATTTATATAAATTGTTATTATACAAATACAATACGTTCGAAAATATCATTATGTATGTTACATACAGTATGTATATCAATCATTAAAGAAATTATTTATCAAGTTGGAAATATTATCGTAATAGTTTTAGTGT
Source organism: Osedax fenrisi (assembly GCA_964019155.1). Taxonomy (NCBI): domain Eukaryota; kingdom Metazoa; phylum Annelida; class Polychaeta; order Sabellida; family Siboglinidae; genus Osedax; species Osedax fenrisi. Next base: position 12,533,506 of record OZ025244.1, on the reverse strand, counting down.
CCAGTCAATTCTTAGGTGGGTTCACAAAATTAATTTATAGCGAATTTATGACTTAACAATTATAATAAACTATAATTAGTATTATAAAATAATTAAATATGAGTACTATACAAAATAGTAATATTACATGTTTAATTGGCTATAATTTATAGTATAAATAATGTTTAGATCATTATTTTATAATAATTTTTAAGTCACAAATGCGCTATAAATTAATTTTGTGAACCCACCTAAGTATTGACACGACACTTTAAAACTACTACAATAATATTTCAAACTGATGACGAATATGATATTAATCATAATCTTGGTACCTGGTCAAAAGCTTCGCGATTGGTGCGCGATTTGAATGCCCGCAAAATTGTTTTTTCGAAATAGTGAATTTATAAAAGTGTATGATTGTTTGTACAAACATTACTATTTTTAGTTTTTTTAGCTTCATTACATCCCGCGTGAGCTATAAAACTATAAAACACACACATATATAAATATATGGTAATGATAAACCGTTGCATGTATGATAGTCTATAAATAGACATACGCTAATTAAAATGGCCAATCATAAGCTATTGTAAAATCACTAATTCGAATAAACAAGTTTGCGGGTGTTCAATTCGCGAAGCTTTTGACCATAATCTATAATAATTATATATGTATATTAATTGTTATTATATATTTATAAGTATTAAGTCAAGCATTAAATAAATGATTTATTAAGTTGATATTGAATATTATTAGTTAACAAATTATTTTTTCATATACTTTATATACGTTTTAATAGATTTAATCTAAGATTACCATTTTGAAAATAATTTTCAATCAATAATTATTATAATATATTTTGTCACCTTTAAAAATGTTCGCTCTCATATGGAGTTATTATTATAAATAATTATAATATAATAATTATAAATTATATATATAATTATTATATCATATATCATATATGATATATGTTAAACATAATGTTATATATTTAATATTATAATAATATATGTAAGGTAATTTTGGGTACATGTCGAAAACATCCGGCATCGAAAACATCCGGCATTATATTCGATTAGTTTCGTATATTTACGCGTATTTTTAATAGTAGTAATATATATGATAATTAACTATATAGTAGTAACATATACATATACTGCTATATAACTGGTATTTGTATTTATAACTTATAGGCTATATAATTCTATATAAACACGCTCCCGCGAAGCTCGGCGAGCGCCGATCGATTTACGTTTTGAAAAACATTTCAACAATTTATGACTTGTTACCATCTTATTATATACATTATATAGCCTATAAGTTATAAATACAAACACCAGTTGTATAGCAGTATATGTATATGTTACTACTATATAGTTAATTATCTATAATATTACTTAAATACGCGTAAATATACGACATTAATCGAATATAATGCCGGATGTTTTCGACGTCATCCGTAATTTTGGTACAAGGAAATTCATGATCATCGGATAAATTCGACGGACATCGATGTCCATCGATCATCAAGTGCACTTTATTATATTCAATATAATATTGTATTATATGTACAGATGTCAGTCGATCGTAAATTTAATCGTATGTGCTAAAATTTAATAAAATCAAGTTAACTTTACGATCGAATGACATCGATGTTCGTCGAATTTTTCCGTTGATCATAATAAAGTTCATTTTATCCGTAACTTTTATAGATAAAACGTTAATAGTGGGCTAAATTAATAATGTAATCAATTATAATATTATATTAAATATTATTTTAAAACATAAGTATGTAAAAAATCGGATTTCAATAATTAAAATGTATTTTTCAAAAATATAGAATTACATGGTTTTAGAAAATAATATATTGCTATATATAGTAAATAATCTTTACTACATATTTAATAACCTCTAATTCCGATCGAGAAACCATTTAATCGTCTTCTGATGAAATTGTGATAGTAACAGGTGCATTTATTTTATTTAATTTGTAATTAATAATTCAAACAAATTATCCTGATTAAAATTCTATATTTATAAATATTTATAATATAGGTGGCTAAATATAGTTTGATGAACAGTTATGCCACCTATATTATTAAATATTTATTAATAACAATTATACAAATTTAAAAATAGTAAGTTACCAACTTACTAATTAATTGTATATATCGAACCGATACCCGAACCGATACCCGAACCGATACCCGAACCGATACCCGAAGTGATACCCGAACCGAAGCTAAATTAAAAATAAAGATTTGAGACCATCAAATCTTTCCAAATACCCGAAAATTAGAGATTTGAACCGAACCGAAAAAAAAAGATTTGAAATTTTACAGCACTAATATATATATATATATATATGATGGGCTAGATATATCCTATTGTTGACATTTTCATCCTAATATATGTAATGGTAGATAATTACACCTACATAATTACACTTGAGAGAGAAGCTTCTCTAAACTTAAACTTAAAAATAATTTACTATGAAATTATCTGACACAATACATACTTTCAAGTCTGTAATATTTTAATTAAAATCAAAGCTAATTAATTAAATTGATTCTGAATAAATAATACTGATTTAGAAGAGGAAATCGAATAAAATAAACATGTAATCATATCATTTTAACTAATTATATCATTTAACCTACTTTTATCATTTTTATTAATTAATTTGTAAATTAAAAAATATTACAATGCAATGATTTTAATATCATTTTAATATCGTAATATCTATTTACATTCATAGCGTGAAGGATGCCCCCCTATGTATATTATATGCATCTTAAAGTGGGTCTCCTTCACACGATACATATAAATATATATGAAAAAAAAAATGTGTTTAAAGATTATAAATATTTTTATATAATTTGATCACGCATAATATAATAACAATACATCATAATATATATATAAATATATATATATATATATATATAAATTGAAGAGTTATAGATATTAGTTATTTCTAAAAAGAACCATTTAATATGTTATGAAATTATTATGGGGCCCATACGTTTTTTTTGCTCGGGGCCCATAGTATGCTTAAGCCGGCCCTGGTAAAGATACTATGGAGTAGGAAATATGTCTGGCAAAATAAAAGGAGCGTCAACTATAATTCTGAATAAAAACACTAACTCTATATATGTACACTATAGATCACATGTATTAAATATATCAATAGTAAATGAATGCAAAATATCGTTAATTCAAAAAATGATAGGCATATTATTAGAAATCTGTATATTTTTAAATATTCTGCTAAGAGGCAAGGTTTATTAGAAGAAAATATTACACAAATTTCTGTTGAATCTTCTAAAAAGAAATTAGTTAAAGTAAAACGAGATGGGTTGCCAGACATGATGCTTTGCGAGTATTTATCGAACTGTATCAAGCAATACTTGAAAAAGGTTAGAAATATATGAAGATAAAACATGGAATTCAGAAAATATAACAAAAGCTAACAACCTTTACAATTCTATGATTGTAATAATATTGTCATATACCTATATATATTCGCATATATCTATACGATATATATATGCACGTAATATTATCATATACCAATATATACAGCCATGTATATATCTATGCAATGCAAGGCACGAGGCGTAGCCACGCCCACCTAATTATAATTATGTAACCAACGCGACGCACGTACATTCCTTAACGCTACATGCCTGGATATGTACATGTATTACATATAGGCATTCGCACTATATCACTAGTCATATCTGGACACGTTATTCTGTATCACCCTAAATATATATCTATCTAAACTCTTATGAATAAACTTATGCAACTCTACCTGGTTATCATCATTGCCCTGGAACGTACACATTTGACAACGTCGGGATAACACATATAATACAACATAACAGGTACACATACACATATAGTGACATATCATTACATGGTGACGGCGACTAAGAAACGAGCTGACCTGTCATGAAGTGCAGTTACACTACAACTTGCTAGAAAACCACTTTCTAGCAAATATTTCCAGAAATACTGATATTGGGACCCCTTAACACATCTTGTATGTATGTGTGTGTGTGTGTGTGTGTGTGTGTGTGTGTGTGTGTGTGTGTGTATGTGTGTGTGTGTGTGTGTGCGCGCTGATATATCACTATTTTCATACATGTTTTAAATCCTTGTATTCCTTGGTGAAATTAGTTAAATTGCTACTACAGTGCTTATAAGTAAAACAATATATCATTTGTTTTTTGGGTGAAAAAATAACCAATCTTTTGATTTAATCTCACCATTAGTTAGTTAAAAGGGTCCCCATATAATTGTTTTCAAATTATAATATCTTTAATAGTTGATTACTATTTAGAAAAACCGTATTTGATAAATATAAAAGTTGTATTTGTATAATATTTATTAGCCCCTATAAATGGACATTTGACCACCTTGCCCCCCCCCCTAAATCCAGCAGTAGGTATATGTATCTATATACCTATATACATTATTTCAAATAAATAATGATGAATGGTATATTGTCCTTGAATTTACTTTGATTCATATATATAATAAATAATTATTCTGGACAATTTTAACTTGCATAAACATTTTAATACCAGAGTAAATATACTACTTCTTATAATCTATAGGATGTATACATATATGTATACTAGTATACTAGTAGTATACTACTATAGAAGGTATTAGTATATATGATAATAAGTAGGTAAATTATTAAATATATTTTGTAATAACACAGTTTAATAGAGATCGAATTCTAGAGCCAACACGGTATACCGTATAGTATACTTTAACTATAAACTAATACTTATTGTTATTATTAATATATGATAATATACATCACATATTATTTGGGCAAATTGGGTGTTATAATCAAGTTATAATATAGCGTATTTACACTATGGATATTTATAAGCGTATTTATATTAATGTTTATTAATGCATAACATATTTGTTGTAATATTTTTACTCTACTATATAATCCTACACTACATATAAACATATACACTCTAATATCAAGATCTCCTATAACCTCTGTTATAGGAGGTATTGATAGTATAGTGACTATACCTTCTATTCGAGGTTGTAGGGGGTTTATATATATATATATATATATATATATATATATATATATATATATATATATGATAAATATACCATAGTATATTATGATAAATATACTATGGTAGTGTTATTTAGTATATTAATATCTTTGAACTTATTTAACAAAGATAATACAGGATATTTTTATAAATAAATATTTATGTAAATTTAATATTTTAATATATTTTAGAAATTAATATAATTAATTCTATCTTTTAATAATATAAAACTTGTACATTACTTTTCTATTAATATAATTTCATATTATTTTACTTTAAGGTTATATATATATTTAATTTAATACCTTAGTTTATACATTATCTGCTTCAATACCAAATTAAGAAATAATTATTTTTTAAATAACGTTTATAAATGAAATTGAATTAATATTTAATTTATATATTCAATATAATATCAAAGATTTTCCGAAGGAAAGATATAACACTTACGCGAAAATAGTGTAATTCGAATTTGTATACAAAATACCCTGGTGCCACCTATAGCGATTTACTTTTAGGAACTATGCGTTATTTATAATGTAAATTGAATTTACAACGAATTTAAAATTCGTATTTAACTATACACTTTTAAAATGTTAAATAATATGCTTTAAATTAATATTTATATGATGAAAACTAAGTGTTCATTACTAATATATAACAAACAAATATGATATTTATGTTTTAAATGCTATAAGTATATATTTAGTAAGTAAAAGTTAATTTATATTGCATGTAATTTAATAGAGCAATGAAACATTGTTGTATGCAAACAGAGCCGAACCTAAATCTATTTCAGTGATTTCGATACTGCTGCTAGCAGTGGCTGGGGATATTACTAAATTACGTTGTATGCATAGGGAGTGTTATATCTTTACTTCGCAATATCTTTGATAATATTGTTTAAGTCAGAGTAATACATATATAATAATAATAATTTATTTTTAAACTTATATAAATGTAATATCTTCTTATTACATATTTAAATATTGATATTATATTAGGTATGCAAATAAAAAATGAAAATTGATTATCTATTGATGTATTATATATCTTCGGATTCGTTATTTCTAGACTAAACAAATGTATATTTCAGATTTTTTTTATATCATATAGAAAAAAGTTTTGCCCTTATGAAAGCCAACAAAAGTGGTACATTTTGAACATGCAAAGAATAGGAATTGATGTCGCTTTTATAAGTTAATATATTAATATGACTATAACTATTTAAATAATGTACTAATTTCAACGAAATGTTCACACATTATGTAATATCATTAGTGTAGGTGAAATAATTCATTTAATAACTATTAGTTATAATAATAATATAATAAAGTATAATAATTAAATTAATTAACTATTAGCTGCAGCTAATTACATGTAATAATAATATAATTAATTGTAAATACTAAAAAATGATATTATGATTACAAGTATATATATATATATATATATATATATATATATATATATATATATTTATATATATTAAGTTTACTATTTATTTCATCCACATTTCATAATGAAATTTCAAATTAATATCATATAAGTGAATTTTATATATGTATTAATATTAATTAGAATGTATATATTAAAGATATAATTGATAATATATGTATATATAATATATATATATATATATATATATATATATATATATATATATATATATATATATATATAATAGATCGTTTTTATTACTAATTGTTCTTAAATACGCGATAAATAATTCATTTTAATTATAAATTATTTAAAAATGTGCATAACAAAAATTATTTATCCTCCCTATAAAGAAATAAATAAAATATAATTGAAAGATAAATCAAGCACTCATTTTAAAATACCAATTCATAAAAATATGCATATGCATACATAATATGTATAGTATTAATATTTAGCTAATAATTTAATGATAATAACGCTGTATTTCTTGATTTAATTTAATTTTGTTTAAAATAATACACTTTTAAAAATTATAAATTACTTTAATTTAAAATATCAATATTTTAATTTCTATCAATGCTAATTAGAATATTTTATTTACGTAATATATTCTGCTATATTAGCTTTCCAACGATACCCAAAATTGTTATAATTATTAAATAGTTTATTATAAAAAAATCGATTTTAACTAACCCATATTTTTTAAAATGCTAAAAAATCGATTCATATTTGAGTGAGAAAAATATGAACATTTATTAAATTTAGTACGCGTACCTAATATTATATACATATTAATTTTAAATTAATTATAATAATAAAGATCATATTTAAGATGTATTAAATTGAATATTGTTAAGTTTGAATTATGCAATTTATATATTTAATAATATAATATAATATATTAGTAATATTATTATAATATTTAATTAATATAATTATATTATAATACATATAATTTATAACTTTAAAAGTATCTTAATTGACGACAAGTATTTTTTGTAAATAGCGTGAGCTTTAATAATGGATAACCCATATATAATTATTATAAAACATATTTTATCAACAGAACTTTACGATCAACGGAAAAATTCAACGGACATCGATGTCCGTTCATCGTAAAGTTAATCTTATATGCAATACTATGGAAATCGATGTCCGGCGATCACTAAGTTCACTTTATTGTATTGTAGTATATGTATAGATTTCCGTCGACCGTAAAATTAATCTTATATTCTAAAATAAAATATAATAAAATTAAAATAACGATAGACTTACATCGATGTCCGTTGATCGTAAAGTTCTGATGATCCAACATATGTAATATGATATTAAATTCTTTATTATAAAGGTTATATTTAAAATGTTATAATTATTATAATAATTATATTGAATAGTCTTTATCATAATGACACAATTATTGATAATCATTGATAATGGGGTTTTCTATGATAGAAAATATTACATACCAATAAAATCCTTTTGGAATAATATAGATAGATAGATAGATAGATAATAGTTTATTGATTAGAATCAAAACGATGGATAACAATAAATAATAATGACAGAAATATATAAATAATAGTTAGCAAATATAAATAAGTTGTGATTTACACACACCGAAAGTAAATAAAATAATAATAAAGCAATATTTGGGATGTTGATCAAACGTGCTGAACACATCATCAAATAACTAGGGAAGAGGTCTCGGGTTGGTCAGGCCCATATAGGATTATATGCCCATAAATCCTGAGGGATGGACGGTCCCTGCATTTTTGTTTTTTGACATCTCTCCACACCTAGAATATCTAATGAGTATACAGCTTGTAAGATCAAATACCCAAATAAAGTACAAAACGAAAACGAAAACTAAAAAAACAATAAAATTATAAAAATAACGACATTACATTTAAGCGTGTTGAGAATAAAAATTTCCATTAATATTAATAGTATCTATATTTGTAATAAATATGCTTAAAGATTTAGACGAAGCCACAGAACGAGGAAGTGAATTCCAAGCGGTACTCACTCTGTTACTGAATGAATTTATAGTTGATTTATTAATACATTTGTCTTTGCGTATTTTAATTAGAGGTCCACGATTACTTGTTGAATAAGTTGTGAATACCGATGATTTATCAATATCCACGAGATTGTTCAATATCTTGAAAGCCAGAATCAGGTCAGCTCTTAATCTGCGGTGGGATAAATTCATTAAATTGAGAAAACACAATCTAGTATCATAACTTGATTTAATAAAGTTACATCTGAAGTAAATTCGCTTAGTAAATTTATGTTGAACTTTTTCAATAAGTTTGTTTAGGCCGATAAAGTCATTGCCTGGATTCCAAATGGAAGAACCATATTCGAGTAATGGCCTTATATAGGTTGTATAGGCTTTGACTAGATAATATGAATTATTTGTAGTAAAACATCTAAAAATGATATTAGAGATCACATAGGCTTTGCTACATATGTTATTAATGTGAATATTGAATTTAATATTATCATCAAAAACAATACCAAGGTCTCGAAAATTAGAGTATTTAGGAATCACGGTATTATTTAGCGAATAGAATGATATATCAGATTTTCCGATTGACATAAATGCGCATTTTTCAAAAGCTATTTGAAGGTTCCATTTTACTGTCCAATCATATAGATCATTAAGTCCTGATTGAAGGATATTACGTTCAGTAATATTCCTATACGATAGAGATATTTTGGCATCATCGGCAAAAAGAGAGCATGTTAGCTGTGATGTAAATATCGAGGGGAGGTCATTGATATATATTAAGAATAAAAGAGGTCCAATAACGGAACCTTGAGGAACACCTGAACTTGCATGAATATAATCAGAAAATTCATCATTTACCATAGTTCTTTGAAATCGATTAGTAAGGTATGAGCTAAACCACTTAAGGACATTACCACCGATCTCCAATTTAGACATCTTCTTTAGAAGTTTAGAATGGCAAACTTTATCAAAAGCTTTAGCCATATCGATATATATAATATCAGTATTAAAAGAATGGTTAGTGGCTCTACTTATATTTCTATAAAATTCAATAAGTTGTAGTTCCGTGGATCTACCGGCTAAAAATCCATATTGTTCAGTACATAATAGTTTATTAGATATTAAATAATATAATAGATAGTAAGATAATATTTTTTCAAAAATAATGAGAGTGGATGGCAATAAACTGATTGGACGATAATTTGATGGTAATGAATGATCGCCTTTTTTAAATATTGGAATAATATTAGCTAACTTCCATATAGTAGGGCATTGACCTTCATCTAGAATACGTTGAAAAACAATAGATAATGGATAAGAAATTTCATAAGATAATATCTTAAGCATACCTTTGGGTAAACCATCAGGAAATGAATTAAATTTAGGTGGTAATTTACAAAGAAATTTCCTTAATATTTCCTGAGATATAGGAAAATCATTAAACCTAGAATCTTTCATTATAGAGGGATCATAAGAAATATGTGACTTGAGAAAAACAGATGAAAATTGGTCAGAAAGACAATCTGCTTTATCAAAGTCATTAGTATAAATGATATTATGATCAACTCGATTTCTGAGTGGAGGTATGAGATTTTTGTTATTTAATTTGGTGTTTATATAATTATAAAAAGAAGATTTTTTATTTGATGAGAGCATTTTGTGTTCAACTTCAAGATTATATTGCTTTATTTTATCTGATAGTAAAGATTGGTTATACCTCCAAACATTATGAGTATCTGTATCATTTATATTTCTATGTAAGACTCTACACTTATTTAGTAGTTTCTTAATAGATAAGGGATATTTATAAATTTTAGTTGAAAAAGTAGGGGTGTATAACTCGATGATATTCTTAGTAATATTAATAAAAGTGTTGATTAGCTCATTACAATCATTGCACGAGGATAGAATATTAGTCCAGTCTAGTGACAAGATATGGGTTTTAATACTAGCAATATCACTTTTATTATAGTTAAGTCGCTGGATTGAACATTTATTGTGATTAATATTGCCAGAATTTAAATAATTATCTGGGATTACTAAATCAGAGTAAATAGCAAAATGGTCACTAATATGTGCATCATATTTAAAAGCACTTGTAGGTGAAATATTAGATATAATTAATGTATTATTTGTAAGAATTAAATCGAGAATATTTGAATTTCTAGTATTAAAATTAATTAGTTGAGTTAAACCGTATGATAGAAACTTATTGTATACATATCTTTCCGCAATGGTCGACGTAGTACCAGCAATCCAGTCAATTCCGGCTAGGTTGAAGTCTCCATAGATTAGACAAGAGTCCGTAGATGAACATATGTTATTTAGAGTATCACATAATAAAACAGTTTGGGACAATGGCATATCTGGTGGCCTATAAATGGTGACAAGTCTGTAATTAAAAAATGTAATACATAATAATTCAATACCATTTGTAATAAATTCGGTCATGCATAACGAATTATAATTAATATTAACATATACAATAATACCACCACCGCGAGTATTATCAGGACGATCTAGTCTATAAACGGTATACAAATTTAATGGATTGAGCATTGCATTGGTAACACTATTATTTAGCCAGGTTTCAGTAAATATAATAATGTCATAAT